>CM068297.1:21865904-22240863 GCA_034768395.1 Linum lewisii
CTGCCTAGGCCGTGGCCGAGCTCGGCGATCTTTCCTTTGCATGTAAACACATGCAGGAGGAGAATCGGAGGCTGAAGGAGGATGTTGAGAATCTGCGCTCTTTGCGCATGGATCTCACCCGTTATCATAACGAGGAGAAGGTATTTACTCATCTGCCTCTTCTTTCTCCCTTTTATATTTACTATTTCCCGGCTTGTCACCTTACGATCCTTGCTAAACCCGCACGTTGTTGTTTGTTTTTTTTATCTTAGCGACGGGCAGATGCAGCGACCTCTGCTGCTGAGTCTCTGAAGGAAAGCCTGGCTGAGGCGACTGGGCGGATCTCCCAGATGGAGGGCGTCCAGGAGGACTTGCAATCTGCTAATAAGCACATTGTCGCCCTTGAAGCCGAGTTGGATGAGGCTCGTGTCAAGGTTGCTCAGGTGGAGGAGATAGCCGCCGAAAGGGACAGAGCTAAGGAGCTGCTTAATGACTCTCTGGCGGCTGAATCGGTGGCGGATCGTGATCTTGCCGCTGCCAAGGCCCAGTATGATGAGACTGTGGCTTATTACACTCATGCTCTCGGCGAGAGTATGCGTGTGGTAATGCGCAGCTGTCGTAATGAGTTCTACGAGCTGTTTCCCAACAAGGGCTGGCCGGGGCGAAAAATGGTTCGAGCCGTCCTTCGAGGTCTCAATCGCTATAACTTTGGGGTTCCCGACCTTCCCGATGCCGAGGAGGAGACTTATTTTCGAGATGCTGCTCGCTTGGAGCGGGAGATAGTGGCGGCAGATGCTGAATATGTGGCCTGCCTGATCTGAATCTCGATGGATCAGAGGTTCAGCCGCCATCATCTGATCAAGCCCCCTCGACCAGCGGCAGGGACTTCAATTCTGCCGCTGACCCTTCCAAGGCTGGCGAGAAGGGCTCCGGCGCTAAAGACCCATGATCTCGCTTTCAACCTGTTGTTATTATTGCTATCTTTTCAGACAATCATCATGTTTCTGCGTGTTGTTGCTATTTTCCTCTCTTTCTCCTTCTCTTTTTTTGTAAAAACTGCTTTTTTAAACTCTTCCTCGCGAATTTTCAATCTTTGGTCTTTATCTTATTACACCTCTCTTGATCGCTTTGCTTCTTTTCATCATTAACTAGATGTTATACCGATAACTTTGATGCCCTTAGGTCTTACATAGCGATCCCAATGCCCTTAGGTCTTACATAGTGATTTGTTAATGCCCGTAGGTCTTACATAGCGATCCCAATGCCCTTAGGTCTTACATGATAAATTTGATGCCCTTAGGTCTTACACAGCGATTTGTTAATGCCCGTAGGTCTTACATAGCGATCCCAATGCCCTTAGGTCTTACATGATAAATTTGATGCCCTTAGGTCTTACACAGCGATTTGTTAATGCCCGTAGGTCTTACATAGCGATCCCAATGCCCTTAGGTCTTACATGATAAATTTGATGCCCTTAGGTCTTACACAGCGATTTGTTAATGCCCGTAGGTCTTACATAGCGATCCCAATGCCCTTAGGTCTTACATGATAAATTTGATGGCGCGAAGACATACATTAGATTCAATCATTAGGGCCCTTAGTTGCCTTAAAACTAGCCTCGGTTACAAGTGTCTTTTTAATCATAATATCGCCTGAGATGCATGGAGTTCCAAGTTTTGGGGATCTTTGCTCCATCTAACTCTGCTAGTTTGAAGGTGTTGGCCCCTACCACTCGCCGTACTCTGTATGGGCCTTCCCATCCGGGTTGAGCTTGGCCGCCCCGACCGCCGGCCTGAAGATCTTTCGCAGCACTAAGTCATTGAGCGCGATGTGATGTGGTTGGAGCTTTAAATTGTACCGCCTGGCTAACTGCTCCTTTTCAGCGATCAGCCGCATCTGTGCCTTTTCTCTTTTTTCCTCAATCATATCTACGTTAAGCATCAATTTGTTCGTTGACCTCATCCCTATATTCCTGTATTCGGATAGATGGGATTGAGATTTCTACCGGAAGGACCGCCTCAGTCCCGTACGTCAATGTGTAGGGAGTCTCCCCTGTCGCCGTTTTATAAGCCGTACGGTGAGCCCATAGTACATGATCAAGCTCCTCGACCCATACGCCCTTACAGCCATCCACTCTTTTCTTTAATCCTTGTAGAATAAGCTTATTAGCCGCCTCTGCTTGTCCATTAGCTTGTGGGTAGGCGACCGAAGCGAATCTCAGATTTATCCTCAGGTCATCACAAAATTCTTTAAAGACCTGTGAGTCAAACTGAGTTCCATGGTCACATATAATACTTTCTTGTATACCAAATCTGGTGATGATACTTTTAAATGCAAACTTCTGTATCTGCTTGGCAGTGATACTTGCCACCGCTTCTGCCTCAACCCACTTGGTGAAATAATCAACCGCCACGATGAGGAATTTCCTTTTCCCCGAGGCTTCTGGAAATGGGCCTAGGATATCCATCCCCCACCTCGCGAATGGCCACGGGCTGACATTCGCCTGGAGCGCTGTTGCTGGCAACTTGTGATAACTTGCAAATTCCTGACATTTGTGACATTTCTTCACCAGGTCGCCAGCCTCCTTTCTCATTGTTGGCCAATAGAAGCCCTGGTATATTAAGTTCCTTTCCAAACTTCTTGTTCCCAAGTGAGTACCACATACTCCTGAATGTACTTCCTCTAGGGCCCAAGCTGCATCCTCCTCTCCCAGGCATCGCAAGTATGGACCCATAGCTGATTTTCGATACAGCTCTCCCCCTATTATAGTACACCTCCCTGCTTTTCGCCGGAGCTTGGTCGCTTCCAACGGGTCACTTGGTACAGTGTCGTTATCCAAGTATTGAATAATAGGCGTTCGCCAGTCGCTTTTCCCAATTCCGTTAATCACGTGAAAACACTGCTTCCTCCTTGTTTCCTTTTCCACTGTGACCATTCGCACTTCTTCAAAATCTGTCTCCGTTGCTAGTTTCGATAATGCATCCGCGTGGCAATTCTCCTCCCTAGCAATCTGGGATATAACCACCTTCTTGAATTCCGATATAAGCAGTTTTACCTCATCAAAATAAGGGAGGAGCGACTCCTCCTTTACCTCAAAGCTCCCATTAACTTGGTTGACTACTATCGCCGAGTCTGAGAAAACTTTGATGTTAGTAACTCCCATACTCTTAGCAATTCGCAAGCCAGCCTCCAATGCCCCGTACTCAGCTGCATTGTTGGTTCGATTAGTTGCAAATCGCAATGCGACCTCGTGGAGGATCCCCCAGGAGACCTTAGGACTATCCCGCGCCTGACCCTCCTTTACTCGAGGCGTCGTCTGTAAATAACGTCCATTCATCGCCTTCCTCGGTGTCTTCTTGTACTGCACCTTCGACTACAAAGTCAGCAAGGACTTGGGCCTTGATCGCCGTTCGCGGTTGGTATCGAATGTCATACTCGCTTAGCTCGATCGCCCACTTAGCTAATCGCCCTGCCATGCTCATAGATCTTAACGCATTCTTAATCGGAAGATTCGTGAGCACATGTATTGTGTATGCCTGAAAATATGGTCGCAACTTTCTGGCCGCGCAGACCACAGTGTATGCCATTTTTTCTATCGCCGGGTACCTTGTTTCAGCATCGACCAAGGTTTTACTTGTATAAAAAACAGGGTGTTCGGCTTTGTCCTCTCTTCGAACTAAGACCGCACTAACTGCCTTTGGAGAGATCGCAATATAGAGAAATAAATCTTCATTTGACTTTGGAGATGCAAGTACAGGAGGGGTAATTAAAAATTGCTTCAGCTCTTCAAAAGCCTTGTTACATTTGTCATTCCATGCAAACTTTGATGCATTCTTTAAAGTCGTAAAGAACGGAGCGCAGCGGTCGGCGATCCTGGGAATGAATCGATTGATTGCCGTCAGTCTTCCAGATAGAACCTGAACCTCCTTCACAGTCTTTGGAGGGGCCATCGCTGTAATCGCCGCGATCTGCGCTGGATTAGCTTCAATTCCTCTCCTGGTTATGAGGTATCCCAGGAACTTTCCTGATGTTGCCCCGAACACACACTTCAAAGGGTTCAACCTGAGCGAATACTCCTGCAGTGTATTGAAGGTTTCCCTTAAGTCGCCAAGATGGTCATTAGATCTCTTACTTTTGACCAACAGGTCATCCACATACGCCTCCAAGTTTCGGCCGAGCTGCTTGACAAAGACTTTGTCGATCATTCTCTGGTAAGTCGCGCCAGCATTCTTGAGCCCGAATGGCATCACTCGATAGCAGTAGTTCACCGTGGGCGTCATGAAAGCCGTTTTCTCTTGATCTTGCTTGCTTAAAGGTATTTGATGATATCCTGAGAACATGTCCAGAAAGGACAGCATTTCATTGTTCGTCGTTGCGTCTACCAGCTGCTCTATGTTGGGCAAGGGGTACGGATCCTTGGGGCAAGCATCGTTAAGGTTGGTGAAGTCGACACACATTCGCCATGCTCCTGACGATTTCTTGACAAGAACTACATTAGCCAACCACTCAGGATACTGTACCTCTTTGATAAACCCTGCCTTCAAAAGTTTGTCCACTTCATTTGCCACCGCTTGCTGCCTTTCTCTGCAGATGTTCCGCCGCTTTTGCTGGACTGGGCGACTCCCGGGTTCGATCGCTAGAGAGTGTTTGATGATGTCTGGAGCAATTCCTGGCATGTCACTTGGTGACCATGCGAACAGGTGCGAGAACTCTCGGAGCAACTTGACCAACTCCTGTTTCTTGTTATCGCTCAGGTAGGACGAAACTCGAACTATCTTACTTTCATCTTCTTCGAACAGCGGTATTGGGACGTCCGTTCTGCTGGTACGACTCTTTCTCCCTCATTCTCCGCCTCCAAGCTTATGGTGAGGCACGTGCTTTTAGTCGCCGCCCTGTAACACCTTCTGGCGATGTCCGGGTGTCCCCAGGCAAAACCTACCCCTTCATTAGTAGCGAACTTCAGTACTTGGTGCACTGGGGAGGAGATTGCTTGGAAGGCGGCGAGTGCAGGTCGCCCTAGGATCATGTTGTACGTGGATTGACAATCCATGACATGGAAGTCGATGGATCGGGTGACCTGCAAGTCTCCATCCCCAATGGTTAATGCCATCGTGGCTATCCCCTTGATGGGAACTGTGTGTCCTGAAAATCTTGAGATGGTAGTTTTTGTCTGCCTGAGCAAGCTAGCTGGCAGGTTCATCTTTTTGTACAGCTCCCAGAAAATAATGTCCGCAGAGCTCCCTTCGTCAACCATCACTCGCTCCACTCGGCTATTGTGTGTGATTACTTGAATCACCATCGCTTCCAAACTTGGGCCTCCTACCCTGGCCATGTCTTCTTTCGAGAATCCCAACGTTGGGCGACTGACTTGGTCTATCTTCATCACCTCCTTTGTTTCCTCCTTTCTGACTTTCTTTGTCGGGCAACTTTCCCCCCAAAAATGGTTTGATAAACGTGGTTTACCTCAGGTCGAGGCTTTTTCTTGCTATCTGCATTGTCCATAGGCTCCTTAAGTCGGGCGAAGACATCACCCTTCTTGTCTTGTGATTCTCCTTGTCCACGGCGATCATCTTCTTGCGGCTTATTTTTCCGCTTTGAGCTGACAATGAAATCTCTGAGACGTCCTTCGTTTATCCACCTTTCGATTTCATTTTTCAATTCCCTGCAGTCTTCAGTGGTATGCCCATGAGAGTCATGGAAATCGCAAAACTTTTGGCGACTTCGCTGATCCGCCGGAGTGAACGTTGGCCCCGGCCAGCTGATGGGATGTCCCTTATGCTGCATATATAGCAGAATCTTTCTTCACGATTCTGAGAGGGGTGTATAATTTGTCCTCTCCTCTTGGTATCCTCTCTCCTGATAACCCCTTTGCCCCCCAGGGTATCCTCTCTCTTGGTAACGCCCTTGCTCCCCTGGGCGATATTTCCCGTATGGCCGTGTCTCGGAGGGCTGCCCTTTGGCCTGCTTGTTCCCTGTAACGGGCTTTTCTTCCATCTTCGCCGCTCCACCGACAGGCTCTGCTAACTGCTCCTCAATTAAAATAATTTTGTGTACTCTAGTTTCCAAGTCGGACAGCAACTTCGGAGCCACCTGCAGCAGCGACTCCCGCAGCCTGCCGTTATGAGTCGACTGGAATAAACTTGCCGCAGCAATTTCATGATCTACCCTCTTGATGGATTGGACGACCCCAGTCCATTCATCAAAGAACTCCTTCAGCGACTGGTTCGGCTTTTGCCTCAGGCTCACCAGCGCTTGCAACGGGACCGTCCTTGTTTTCTTGCACTCATACTTCTGTGAGAAGATCCTCGCAAAGCCCTCCCACGATGTTATGATGCCCTCTGGTAGATTCATGTACCACTCCCTGGCTCGCCCTCCCAGTGTCGCCGGAAAAGCTCCGCAATATGCGGCGTCGCCAGCCTGCTGCATTTGCATGGCGATCTGGAAGGCTTGCAAGTGCTCGTCCGGGTCGCCAGTACCTACATACCTATCTAGGTTGGGCGGAACCAACCCCTTAGGTAGTGGCTCGGCGAGTATCGCCCTGGACAGAGGTTGGCGAACCGCCATCTGTGCGGGGGAGATTTGAGTAGCCGGGAGGAATTGCTGTAACACTTCCAAATGGGAGTCCTGTGGCGATTGCCTGTCCTGAGTGTTGGCCCTGAGAGCTTGAGCCTGCTGAGCGATCACCATTTTCAACATCTGCGTGAGTTCAGCATTCTGTTGCTCAAGGGACCGAAATCGCTGCTCCAACAGCTCATAGGCATCGCCGGCCAGAATAGTACTCTGGGACTCCGAGTCACCTTCGAATTCACGCTCCATGTTTCTAGTGAGGTTTGGGTCTGTTCGAGAATCTGGGTTGACATGCTTGACAGGTGTTACTCCATCTCCTCTTTCGCCATCCTCGCCCATCAGAGTGGGAATCGCTGATGAAGCCATTCGCCTTGAAAAGTCGCCTGATCGCCCCCTATCTGGCGCGCCAATTGTTCCAGCCTTGTCGCCTGGCCCAATAATGGAAGCCCAAGCCTGTTGGTCCTCCGGGAGTGGTGTACCTCGTAAGCAATGTGGGGGAAGTTAGTTCAAGGAAAAGGGGAGGCGATCAGTTTAAGGAATGGGAGAGGGAGGCGAGTAACGTACCGCGGAGCGTTTTGTCCGCTGAGTAAAAGTGTTGTTCCCTGGTTAATAGGGTATACGGGGGTATTTATAGTACCCCTGCCTTGGTCGCCAAGGCTGAATCTTAGCCACTCGTTTGTAGCCCCCGTAGGATGTTGACACGTGTCTGCTCTGTCTTGGAACCCTAAGTGTCGCCAAGTAACCCTAGGAGGCCGCCGAGCTGGGCCGTCGCTTTGGGCCTTACTCCACTTCCTGGGCCTGCCTGTTCGGCCCATCTGATTTACCGCCTAAATTCGGACCTCCAGCCCTAGCCGCTGTGTTCAGGCTGCCGTGTGGGCCTTTGGGCCTCGTCGGGCCGGGCCCATCAGATTCAGACTGTAAATGGATCATGGCATGCCGATAGGACGAATGAATATTGGCCACGTTTCGACTAGATTTTTGGTGGGAAACGTGATAATGATATGGGTCGGACAAGTTGTAGAATTTTTTTTGAAAGGTAGTACATATATTCACCAGCAAAAGACGGAGCTACAAATCCCCCTCCCGGGGGGAGTGGGTATGCATTATAAGATTTAGCCACTCCGGAGGAGCCATTTAAACCTGGTATTACGAGCTACCCTGTTAGTGAAGATATTTTCTTTTCTAAGGATGAACCGGATTGAGATATTGGGGGACGATCCAAGGATGTCTGTGATCCGGCCAATCAATCCATAGCACTCCCAGAGCCATCTATGTTTCTGGGTCTTGATGATATTCACAAGGGTGAGGCAGTCCGAGAATATCGTGCAACTACACTGCGAGTTGCTGGCGAAGCTCACAGCTTCAAGAAGGGCTTTAGCTTCCGAAACGATAGACGATGAACACATGAAAAGGCCAGCTCGTCCATCGCACACTATACCCTCGGTGTTCATAATGACGACACCGTAAGCCTGGCACTACAAAAAAATAGCTGTTTGGCGTCGGTCATACACGTGTTTTAGCATCGGTCATGACCGACGCTAAAATAAATAGCGTCAGTCGGTTAAAATGACTCAGTAGTTAGACAATAGCGTCGGTCGATTTGTGTAACCGACACTAAACTGATTAACCGACGCTAAAACGCGGGTGTCTGGTCAACCACGCGTTGACCTGCATTATCATTTAGCGTCGGTTGTGACCGACGCTATTATAGGTCCAAGACCCACGGTTGAACCGAGTTTCAACTCCATCTTCGTAGTATAAGAAGACAAATGTAATAATCTCCTCAGAAATCCAAACTTCTGCAATTGAACCTTCTGGTTGGGATCGGTTTCTGACAAAAGATTTCAGCTTTCCAAGAAATCTGGTTTGGACAAGGAATTTGTTATTAGTAAAATCATAAAGTAAACGCATAACAAATGCATGTAACCGATTTTTATATTGTACCTTTCTATAGGGTACATCCAACGATAATAGACTGGTCCCCCAAGTCTAACTTCTTCAACTAGATGGACCACTAGATGAACCATCACTGTGAAAAAAGACGGAGGGAATATCATCTCCAAACGACATAGAGCTACCACAATGCGTTCTTGTAACGTATCCAACCCATCAACATGAACCACTTTTGAGCATAATTGCTTCAGGCATGAACAGAATTCCACTAAGACAGATGAGACCTGTGCAAGCAACACATTCCGGATGGACAATGGTAGAAGTTCATGCATTAATATATGACAATCATGAGTTTTCAACCCTAATATCTTTCGGTTCTCCACATCAACACAACGAGATATGTTGCTTGAGTATCCATCTGGTACAACAATGTCTTTCAAGGTTTCGAGCATTGTTTGAATTTCTCGTTTACCCATTGTGTATATAGCTGCTGGACAAGTTTTCCCATCTGGTCTTGGCCAAAGCTCTCTTCTGATTTTCATCAGTTTCAAATCCATCCTTGCTTTCAAGTGATCCTTACTTCGATCTTTCTCATTTATCAAAGTGTACAGGATATTATCGCACACATTCTTCTCTATGTGCATAACATCCAAATTGTGTTGCAACTTATTGAACTCCCAATAAGGTAACTGAAAGAAACAACTCTTATTCTTCCATTGTTCTGCTTTTTTTTTTTGTTTCCTCCATCACCTCTTGCTTTCTTCCTTGGCGGTTCACTCTCCTTCGTCTTCCCAAAGGTAACATTGATGTTCTCAACCTGCTGTAAAATTTCAGAGCCAGATAAGAGTTTGGTTGCCTCTCTTAAATCAACATCACCATTGAATTTGGATTTTTGTAATCTCCAAGGATGTTCTGCAGGTAAGAAACGTCGACTTCCTATGAAACAATTCTTCCCACTCCCCGCCAAACGCAATGGCTCCTGGTCTAGATTACAAGTGGGGCATGCCTGTCCTGTATAAGTGTTCCACCCTGATAATAAACTCAGTCCAGGGAAATCACTAATTGTCCACATTAGTGCTGCCCTCAACGTGAATGATTCTTTCTTCACTGAATCATATGCTTCTACACCTTCCCATAACATTTTCAGCTCATCAAGTAAAGGTTGTAGGTAGACATCGATATCATTTCCAGGAGCTTTCTTTCCCGGAATGATACTAGACAATATCATACCTGTTGACTTCATGCATTCCTACGGAGGCGTGTTGTATGGCATTAGTACAACTGGCCATGTGCTGTGACTAAGGCTCATATTCCCAAAAGGATTAAAGCCGTCAGTAGCAAGGCCGAGCCTAACATTTCTCGGATCTGAAGCAAACTCAGGATACCTAGTGTCAAAGTCAATCCACGCTTGACCATCACATGGATGCCGCGACATTCCATCAGTAGTTCTTTTTGTAGAATGCCGCACCATACTCTCAGCTGTTCTAGGGCACATGAACAATCTTTGCAACCTTGGAATTATTGGAAAGTATCGATATATTTTCAATGCTTAAGTTTCTTCTTTTTCCTTCCATCAACTACGTCATCATCAACACCACCATCCTTGTATCTAGACTGCTTGCAAATCCTGCAACTCATGTCATCTATGTCATTACCCCAGTACAACATACAATCGTTCACACATGCATGAATTTTCGTGTATCCCAACCCAAGCCGTTTGATCATTTTCTTTGCACTATATCCTGTTGGCGGTATGTTGGCAAACTCAAAAGCTTCATGCAGCAACTCAATGATCATTGATGTTGCTTTATCGCTGATGTTATGCATCTCCTTGGTATGATAAAGTCTCAGAATGAAAGATAATTTGGAGAACTTCTTACATCCTTCGTATAGTACCGTTTCTCCATCTTTTAGTAAATCCCTCAAATTTACATTGTCATCATCAACCGGCTCTTGTATTGGCTCAGGGATGCTGGTGTCATTATCTTCGCTCATAGCAATTTCTTCATTTATTTGACCTGCCTCATTAACATCTTCATTAGCAAGTACTTCAGTAGTAGTCTCGCGGACCTCCTCAGTAACGACACCAAAAGCATCATTAACCATTGAACGAAGTGATCTAATATGATCACTTCCATGCACTGCAGTCCTAGAAGAAGATCCGTACAGACGCTCACCATGTCGCTCCCAAACAGTATATCCTGGCGGAAATGGCTTGCGGAGTAAATGCTCGTACACATCATCTCTACACAACCACTTCTTGAATCCACATTTTGGACATGGACAGACTATTTGCTCTCCGTCGTTGTTGTTGGAGAAAGAAAAATTCAGAAAGCTTTCTAAGCCAGTCATGTACTCCGGTAATAATCTTGGGGTGTTAATCCAAGATTTATCCATTAGGAGATACCTGATTTAGTGTAGGGAATAGATTCTCAGTACTGGAGATCATAATCTATATATAAGTTAACTTAGGTAAAATGCTAAGATGTTATAACATTAATTTAGAATCGTGTATTTCCAAATAATATACTAGTAACTAGTGTTTGTACGAAATTACCATGAAGTAGCTAGCAATATGCTACTGAGTTTAGTTAACTTAAAAAACAAACCCTAACTCAACGAATAAATTCTAATATTAATCATATTCTAACAATTAATTAAAAATAACAAATAATTCTACTAATTAATCTCATTTTAAAAACAAATTATAACTGATCATAGTGAAAACATACATATTACTAGGAATTAAATTAATCTTGACAACATACATATTACTATAAAAGTTAATCATTTTTATGAGACATGCATATTACAATCAATTAATTTACGTGTAAAAAAAAGACAACAAATGCATACCTTACACTGCGGGTAGTGACAAAAAGGCAGAAGACAGAACCACGAGAAAATAACTACTCGATACGGGCACTGAGAAAATAACCACAACATGTACAATTAGAACTAATCAGAATAACTATTTCAATCCACAACAAGGCTAATGACACATACAATCTAGAAACTAAACGAAATTTAAATTAAAATATACAATTCAATACTATTCTAGGAGTCACAGCAATTTCAATTCACTACAATTCTAATAATCACAACGTATACAATTCTAATTCTCTACAATCCAAATAATCAGAACATATACAATTATAATTCTCTACAAAATAAACGAAATTTAAATTACAATCTAAAAATTAAATAACTTACACCGAAACACAGGAGGAAATGTCAAGGAAGCACGGTGATGAGAACAGCGTCACAGCAGCTCCTAGCTCGAATGCTGGCAATTTCAGAGGATTTCAGAGGATTTGGGAGTTGAGAGAATTTCAAACTTTGGGGGAGGAGTTGCATACTGATTTCTGTCGTCTGGGGGGGTTTTTATATGTTCGCGGTTTAGCGTCGGTCGATGACCGACGCTAAAATGCGTGTTAACCGACGTTAATTACACGCGTTTTAGTGTCGGTCGATGACCGACGCTAAATTGTTTCTTCTGACCGACGCTGAGCAAACCATCCGGTCAACCAGAAAATCGAACCATGAACGGCTTATAGCGTCGGTTGACGCGCTCATTTTAGCGTCGGTCGACTATCAACCGACGCTAAAACGCGAAGTCAACTACTTAGCGTCGGTTGTTGACCGACCGACGCTAAATTGCTACGTTTCAACCGACGCCAAACAGCTATTTTTTTGTAGTGTGGTGGGGACCATCTTGGAATGATCCATCACAGTATACCTTCAGAGAAGAGGTATTTGGCGGGTGGTATTGTTGTGAGTGGGGTGGGTTGAGCGGCGGCGGCAGGGTGTTACTCCATAGTAGAAAGTCTACAGCTTCCCAATCGATAATAGTGGAGGCGGTTGTGTCTGTCTTTGAAATACCAAAGCATTGCGGGCTATCCAGATGTTCCAGCATACTGTTGTGATCCGACATATTTCTCGATCCGCGATCCTTTTCTGCAAAGAAAAAACCATGTGGCAAAAGGGACGTTTAGTCGTGGGTAATATGAGGTTTGGGACAGTCCTTCCCCACGTTTCTAAGGCGCGGGGGCAGGAAAAGAGACAATGGAAGATGGATTCTTCTTGGTTTATCCAGATCGGGCAATTTGCAGACAGAGCACTTTGGCGGACCCTTAACTTTTTGTTTGTCACGAGCGCCTCGTGCACGCATCTCCAGAGGAAGAAGGTGATGACCGGCTTATTGTCCATTTTCATCATAAACCTTTGAGGTTTATAACAAAATGATCATAAACCTTTGATTTGTAACCTAGTGGTCATTAACATATATGGTTTGTAACAATTTGGTCAATCCGTTAACTCTCTATCCAAAATTTCCGTTAAGTTCTGACATCAACATGCCAACTCAACATATTTTCCACCTCACTCCTTGCCATGTCACTTATTCTATTCTTGACTCAAACCATCCAATCCAACCTAACCCAACTTAAACTAACCAACCAACTCAAACCCACTAACCCCACCTTCTCTCCTCTTTCTCTTTTTGTTTTTCTCTCTACTTCATAGTTCATAGTTCTCCATCACTTTCATAACATTCTTACAATTTTATGAATAATTGGTAATTTTGACAACATGTTTACTATTAATGGTTAGGTATATGTTAAGTATTATTTTGAGATTACACTAGCTACTTTTATATTATGTGAATTAAATGAAAATAATATTAAGATAATAGATTATGGATATAAAACACAAATTGTTTTATAATCAATATTAAGACAATATATTATAGACATAAAGGAAGGTAAACATATTTACGTGGGTAATTAGCCTTAGGAGTCTCATTCGTTTGGGTGTCATACAAAATCGTCACATTTGTATGAAAAACCAATTATTCCCATGTATTTAAGAATCATACAAAATTATTTTATCGACCACTTTTTCAGCCGAATCACCTTGCTAGCATGCCGAGGCAGCAAAAAAAGTACATGTGGAAGGTCCAACTCAGCTCTATTAACATGCAAAAAAAAGTATATGTGGAAGGTCCAACTCAGCTCTATTAACCTAATCGGTCATGTATTGAACCTGCCCAAACCAACCAAAATCCCACAAAAAGCAGACTAAAAGTCGATTAGGTTTGGGTAAGGTACAATACATGACCGATTAGGTTAGTAGAGCTGAGTTGGACCTCTCACGTGTACTTTTTTTGCTGACTCGACATGTTGACAAGACGATTCAGCCAAAAAAATTGGGTGGATGGGATGATTTTGTACGATTCATTAACGTATGGACTGATCAGTTTTTTTATACGATTGAGACGATTTTGTACAAATCCCAAACGAATGGTACTGCCAGGGCTAATTACCGATTTACTCGCTAGAAATAAAATCACTGTTAATGACCCAAATACATATTTATATTGAAGTTAAATAATTATTTATTTCTACTTTAAATTAAACTCAGTAAACTCAAAGCCTTCTTTGTCTAAAAAATAATTGAACTCGAAGGTTCAACATCCCGATTCCTATCCAAGAAACCCTTAATTTCTTCCCTCCTGGATCAAATCCCACCCTTCGTCAGAATCGAAATTGGTGGCAAGGCATGGCTCATCCGGTGCTTGTTTCTGTGACGAATCCATAATCAAGGCACCTCTTCCATTGGGTATTCTTTCTTTCGTTCTCTAGGTTTCATCCCTTAACTTCGGCTTCATTCGGTCATTCTTATATTTCATGTTGTTGTCGGTTTTGAGAGATTATTTTTGTGAGAAAGTGCTCCGAGTCGAACAATCGTCATGAATCGTGGAAAAGTTCGTTTTATGGGTTTCTTTCTTGCTTTCATTTGGTTTTTTGACGAACAAAAAATCCAGGAGGTTTTTCATACCACTAGTATGAATGGCCGTTTTTTATATGAGATTAGGTATTTGAGAACTCTTTATCTCGTGCTTGTTTCTATGACGAATCCATAATCAAGGCACCTCTTCTGTTGGGTATTCTATCTTTCGCTGCTCTCCAGGTTTCTTCCCTCAACTTCGGCTTCATTTTGCCGTTCCTTTATTTCGTGTTCTTGCGGGTTTTAAGAGATTATTTTTGCGACAAAGTGCTCTGAGTGTAACAATCATCATGAATCGTGGAAAGGTTCATTTTATGGGTTCCTTTCTTGCTTTCATTTGGTTGTTTGACGAACAAAAAATCCAACAGGGTTTTCATACCACAACTATGAATGGCCGTTTTTATATGAGATTAGGTAAGTATTTGAGAACTCTTTATCCTTAAGTGGCTATTATTGAGCCCTTTTATGGTTTCCAAATGTTGCCATCTACCTTCTGGTCGATGTATGTTTGGTGTAAAGTGCTTCTGTGGGATATAATAGTTGGTTACCTTAAAATGTTCGGTTTAATGGTGCAGCTTTGAAATTCTTCTATTTTTTCAGCAATAAGATACTTTTAGAGTCGAAAACCCTACGCCCCAAGAGTTAATTATCATTGAGTTTCTTATGAATTGTTAACTTGGGATTCTAAACTCTAATGTTGTGGGGGCATCAAATATACATAGCGGGTTTGATCTATGAGAACTGTTGTTGGATTCTTTTACTGTTGCTACATAGTCGCAGTTGTCTCTCAAGGATGCACATCCTCTAATGGTGGAAGGAGAATCATGATGTGGTTGTTTGTCAATTATGTGTCATTAAGAACACAATAGTCATATTTATGGGAGAAAAGACTTGAAATAGGTCCTAGAAGAGATTCATGTAGCTCTTCTGCCTATTTTGAGCTTGTCAGTCTAGGAAAGGGATTATAATTATACAAGTTGTTCTTACGGGTCCTAGAAAGGGATCCATGCTCATCTCAGTTTGCCTTCTAGCCATTATGGATAGTTAGTTTCAATGTTTTGAAGGTCCTAAAAAGGATCCTTACTCAATCTGGGGTGCCTTTTTGCCTTCTACAACTATACAAAAGAGAATGTACCTAGAAGAGGGGATCAAGTTACTCTATGTTTTAAACTTGACTTATTATGTGAGTTGTTCACATTGGGTCCTAGAAAGGGAACAATTCTCCATGTTGGTTTGCCTTCTGCCCATTCTAGAAATCAGTTTGTCAAAGTGAGTCATTTTATGGTTCCTTAGTAGGATTATGTTACTATGATGCCTTCTTCCAAACTTATCAGTTGCAGTGTTCTTGGTTATGGGTCCTAGTCATCAATCTTAATTTGCCTCCTACCTAAAATGAATCAGATCCAAGGATTGCCTTTTATAAAATCAGATAGGAATCGGGTCCTAGAAGGGGACAATGTTGCCCTTCTGCCCGTTTCAAACTTTCTGGTTATTATCCTCGTAATGGGACGTTCTAAAATTGGGTCCTAGAATGGTGACATGCTAAGCCTTTCTGCCCAATCTAAACATCGAAATTGTTGCATCTGATTACATATTGCTCTTCTTCAGTTTTGATCGCATTAAAAAGAAGTGAATACCTGTAGTGTTGGTTACGGATTATGTTCTTCCAAACTTATCAGTTTTAGTGGTGTTGGTCACGGATCCTAGAATGGAACCATTATCAATCTTGATTTTCCTCCTGCCCAAACAAAATGAACTCTAGGTTGGCTTTCTGCCTTGTATAATTTCAAATAGGAAATGAGTCCTAGAAGGGGACAATGTTGCTCTCCTGCTCATTTCAAACTTGTTGATTACATCCTCATAGTGGGACGTTCTAAGATTGGGTCCTAGAAGGGGAACACGCTAAGCCTTTCTACCCAATTTAAACACTGAAATTGTTGCATCTGATTACATATTACTCTTCTTCAGTTTTGATTGCATTCAAAAGAAGTGAATTCCTTCAGTGTTGGTTAAGGATTATGTTCTTCCAAACTTATCAGTTCTAGTGTTGTTGGTTACGAATCCTAGAAATGGAACCATTATCAATCTTGATTTCCCTCCTGTCCAAACAGAATCAACTCTAGGTTGCCTTTTTGCCTTGTATAATTTCAAATAGGAAATGAGTCCTAGAAGGGGACAATGTTGCCCTCCTGCTCATTTCAAACTTGTTGATTACATCCTCATAGTGGGACGTTTGAAGATTGGGTCCTAGAATGGGAACATGCTAAGCTTTTCTGCCCAATCTAAACAATGAAATTGTTGCATCTGATTACATATTACTCTTGTAAAGTTTTGATTGCATTAAAAAGAAGTGTGTAGCTTCTTGAAGGCTTCAACTTGATAGATGGCAACTTGTGTAATGGCAGGTCAACTTTCAAGCCCACACAGGTTGAATGCATTATACGAAGGTACCTTGTATATGAGAGATCCAGTTTGGTCATCAGGCTCTATCTTGAAGGAAACCTAAGGTTGGTTCTTGTGGTCACTAACGTCATCAGGAATATTCGAAGAGGTTGCGAGTGGTTTTTATGATAAGAAACAATTTTGGAATCTGTAAAAGGCTGTGGGTTTCAAGCATTGGATTACTGTCATGAATTTTGAATTGAAATTACTGCACCTTTCTTAAGAAACTATATAGTTTCATTTTGAAGCATCAATGATAAAACAGTTGGTTTAAGCGGCCAACTGAAATTGCGGATTGTAAAAGCTTAGAAACATAAATCACTTGTTATCACTTGTGCCTATTTGAAACTAATGAGTTGTGGTTATCCAAAGTGAGCCATTGTTACTGTTCCTTGAGGGGATTAGTTTATTACAACACAGGTCCTCATTCCGCTTCTTAAATATTCAAATAAGAAAATTACTATTTCAAACCTTATCGGATACAATCCTCTGAGTGAGATGAGGTAAAATTGGTTCCTATGTTGCAGAGTGGAATGTGATGAATTTTATCTTACGTTCATGTCCTCCAATAGCTTTCTGTACCTTTCAGATTAAAAGACAAACAAAAAGACCAAATCTTTTCAATTTATACAATTAGCCTGAGCATTCTTGGAGGAGACGACATGCTTAGCTAATCCAGCAGGGACCTTAGTGGAAAAACAGAGGGGTTCAATTAGGAGGGAGTACTGTGCATCGTTTTTGATTGTGGACCTGGGAGGTTAGTTGTGGGCAAGAGCTGAAAGTCCGACGGAATAAGTGTCATAGTTGCCTGATGCAGTTGGTTTGCAACAATTGCGGTACAGAAATATGAGTGCAGGGTTATGAAACTTGGGAATAGGGGAAAGAGTTGTTGAGGAAGATATAAGGAGGAAGATAGGAAAACGAATAATGGTTTGGCCTGGAACGGAAGATAGTTAGATAGAGCAGCCATTTGGGCAAATAGAACAGTATATACACGTGCCATTTGAGGTCAACAAGTCTGTTGGATTTACAAGAATTAAATAACATCATAAAGTGACAAAATGAAGCATGACCATAGCAAAATATGCTTGTGTTTGTGGTTAGCAGTAAGTATCCCGATCATAGTCAAATAGAAGAGAACTCAGATTGTCAATAACAAAGATCAGTGTTGCCCTAATTTCCAAATTCATTAGTCTTTAATCCCTGATAATCATGTTGGCAAGCAGAAGCTACTTCTCCAATGGCAGGTGATCTTTCAAACATACACAGGTTGATCGCATTGTACTCAAACAAGAAACGACATTTTCCTTCTCACTCTCGTCAATACCCACTCATACACTCGTTCAGTTGATGCACACTGACTGCTAGAAATTGATGCTGCAATAGCTTCCCAGCTTGGTTCTTTAAGAAGAGTCGTAAGCGTCCCTGGTAGATCGCTTAGAACCATTGTCGTGTTAAAGGTTAAAAGAGGCATGTATTTTCAACAGATACCAGACAAAAGACTCACAAATCGCAGTGCCTGCAATAGGGAGAAAAGAAGAATACTTTTGTTCAAACAATGCACTACTAATCCTAGAAATTAAGCCGACCACCTGCAACTTATAGTGCTCTTTCTCTTTGTTAACTGAGTCATCAACCCTAGTCAAGAGATCTTCACATGAAAAGCCCAAGCTAACACCACAAGCACCTTTGACAAGGGTGCTTCTGCTCTTGCACAAAACCTGAATTCAACAGGAAAGACACCTCTAAATTTTAAGTTTCTTTAACTAATACATATTGGTGATCACATATCCAATCAGATGGATGTTAGAGCTTTTTAAAAGTTTACTCAAGATGGAACACCATAAATAGTACTACAATAAGTGACAACATATATATACCTCAAGAAGTCCGTTTGATGTTTTCAAAATTCTTCTTATGATCAGTCACATGCAGGCTAGTTGTGATCAGCCCAAGGGACATTGCAGCTGACCATTGCCGATGTTCATGCTCATGCTGGAATAACATATTTAACAAAAAGTTTGAAGCACCTGATTTAACTTTATGGGCAGATGTAGGCAATACCTGACAACAGTTGGGAAAAACCAAACATTTTGATTTTTCAATGTACATCATATAACACAACAATTGACATCTATCTGGATTTGGCATTCTTGAGTGCTCACTGCAATTCTGCATGGCTACCTGTTTGCAAATTGTAAGCTGCTGTGAAGCAACAACCTTGGTGAAGCATGAGCAAGTTCTAACGATAATGACGACAACTCTCTCCCATTCACAGGGCTCTGGAACTCGAGGTTGAGTGTGAGAGATTCATTTTGGGATTTTGGTTTGGTGGGTTAGTGGATTAGTGGCAGGGGGTTACTGGATCTGGGTTGTGGATTTGGGAGAACAAGTTGATCAGGTACTCCTCCTTTAGGGTAAAAGGGAACCAACCAAAACTCGTCGGAGTCCCAACCCTTTGCTGGTATTTGATCACCCTAATCCTGAATGGGTACGAGTAGGGCTCGAGATTACCCCGATATACCCATCAAATCACCAGCCTCAACTTATGAGGAACCGCAGTTTTCAAGACTCTAACTAGATTGAATGAAACACTATGCTCATAATCATCTCAGTGATGGATGATAATTTTCCTTGTCTTTGTTTAGTCCGACAGTTCTCGAGTGGGCCTGAATTGTGTACTTGAAAGTCATGCTACTTGGTGCATACCCAACTTTCAAAATCCTCTCCTGCAGATCCATCAACTTACCAGCATCACCATCTTCGCAAACGATTCTTGCAACTTCATTGTAACTCTCATTGTGCAACACGTTGAATTCCTTGGAAAATGATTCCAACAATGACTCTGCTTTTCCCATAGCTCTTTCTTTACAGTACCCGGATATCAGTACCCACCATATTTCTTGACCTGGAATGATGCCTGATTCAACCATCTCATCCATCAACATTTCTGCTTCTGCACTTCTGCCTGTTCTACACAAACCAGCGATCAGAGCTTTGTATGTGACAACACTAGGTTTCCTATTCCTATGAATGATCTCCGACTTTAGAAGCAATGCATCAACTAAACTATTAACTTTGCTGAGAGACTCAATGAGCTTTTCATAGGTTAACATATCAGGTTCATAACCATTCTCACACTTTCTCTCTAGGAGACTTTTCGCTGCAAATGGCTTATCGTCTTCACACAGGCGAACTATTAGATAATCATAAACATCCCAAGAAATCTATGCATCCAATCTCTCAAGCTCCACGACCAAATTCAGAGCTGAAATCAACCCTACCATCATTCACGTAGGCTTGTATCAAAACCCGACAAGTAAAAGTATACAAATCCCATTAGCTATCATCTAATACAACAAAGACTTGGCCTCTTGAATCCTTCCTTCTTTACAGTAACCACAGATTAAAGTTTCTGTGAACCATTCTGTGGAAAAACTGCAAAGCTTCTT
This sequence comes from Linum lewisii, assembly GCA_034768395.1. Classification (NCBI taxonomy): domain Eukaryota; kingdom Viridiplantae; phylum Streptophyta; class Magnoliopsida; order Malpighiales; family Linaceae; genus Linum; species Linum lewisii. The sequence goes on from CM068297.1 coordinate 21,886,025, forward strand.
TCATCTTCCCTTCTTTACAGAGACCACTTTTCAATGCAGTGTACGAGACCAAATCAGGTAGCACACCACGTCGATACATGATCTTATACAAGTAATAAGCATCAGCCAATCTCCCCTTCCTACAATAGCTACTAATCAATGTGTTGTATGTCACGATATCTGGTTCAAAGCCTTCTTCCTCCATTTTTCTCAAGGAATTCATTCACCTTACTCACATCTCCATCCTTGCAGAAGGCATGAGTCAGTATATTAAGGGTAAATGAATTCGGGTCTTACCATTTCCTCGTAAACTTGCCAACATTGAGCAGTGAAATTCAACTTAATCAGACCGTTCAAAAGACAATTACACGAACTCACTGTAGGAACGTAACCAAACTCTATAACCTTGAAATAAGTAATGAACCCCTCTTTCACTCCTACCACTTTGACGTAACCCTTGATGAGCATGTCGAAAACAACAGGGTCCCAATTGCAATCTTCGGAATGAAGGACCAAACTCTGGAACACATCTTCACCAGACGAAGAATCTTTAACAGATCGAATCAGCTCAGTCAACAATTTCATTGCTGGCTTGAATTCCTTGGACCTCTCAATTTTTTGGCTTGAATTCGCATCATTCTCTCTCCAACCTCTCAATTGTGGACCTCATCTGGGCTAATATTTGAGAGATGGTTGGTAGGGTCGCCTCCAGTAGAACCAACTTATTTTCTGCTATGGTTAGCAAATAACAAGAACAAGAGCTCAAAAAATCTCTCGAATTAAACCTCACTCTCTCTTGATTTTGCCTCTCGTGTATAAAATTTAAAGGAACACTAAAAAAAGGATATCAAAACTTGTACGATTCAACTCAAGTAGTTGCAAGTTTTTTCAAAGCTACCGGTTGAAGACTTATTTGTCGGAGTGGCACCCAAAGACTTGGAGTCCTAGGGCTGTTCCTCTGGCTACGGTTGTAACACCCGCCCCGAATCGACCCGGGCAAACTCATGGTCAAACCAGTTAAGAGTATCACTCGATGATACAACAATAAAATAAAAGGAAAAACAACATTGAAATCGAATTAAACATAAATCAAGAGTAATTAAGAAGCGCCTCCATCATTAAAATCCAAAACCAAAGTCTAAAGATACAATCCAAACCAATATTTCTTTACAATCACGAAGTTCAAATCAAACGATACAAAAACAACTCAACCCAAAAATAGTCAACATAAAACCCAAAAGTTGGTCAACTCCTGTCCAAGACTCTGAAGATCTTCTCCACGCCAAGAACACATAGACACTCTACAGGCAAAGAAGCTCTTGAACGTTAACTCATTCACTCTAACCAAACCACACGAACCTGAAAAGAGAAATTGGGGGGGGATCAATTTCCTATTCAAATTGAGTAAACCCACTAGGTTTAACTATGCGCCGAACCTATCCAAAAGAAGCAATTCCAAACTCCTCAAGAAACACCAACAATGGAAACCTTTACCAGTTTTAGACCTCGTTTTCCTGCTTATATGTCTAATTCCGGTGGAATTATTGATTCCATTGGAATTTGATTCCATTGGAATTTGATTCCACTGCAATTATCAAATCCAATTCCATGTTTTCCTGATTAATGACATTTTGGAATTAAAACAACCACCAAATTAAAATTACCATCTTACCCCTCAATCATAAAACCCAAATCAAAACAATCCCCCACCGTCTGACACTCTCAAACCAAACTACACCCCACCTCTGCTGGATCCTTCCTTCCATCTCCCTCTTCTCACTCGACCTCCCCTACTCCTTCACCGGCCTTTCCCGACCTCTTCTCCTTCCTCTCTCGCGAACCAACAACAATAATTTGGGTGGCGGCTTGGTCGACAACGACATCGAAGAGAGGCTTTGGTGGGGATTGAAAAGCAAAGATCGCTGAACAGAGACTGCGGCGGTTGAGCTTCGTCGAAGAGAGGCGACGGCGGCGAGCTGGCAGAGGTGGGGCTGCTGCGAGCTGGCCGAGGTGTGGCTGCTGCGAGCTGGCCGAGGTGGGGCTGCGGCGGCTGGCCGAGGTGGGGCTGTGGCGGCGGATTGGTCGAGGAGGCTAATACCGAGTTTGGTCGAAAAGGGCAGAAGTTGTAATTCAGCCAGAATTGATCAATTCCTTCATTTTGTAAATGGAATTAGATTCCGTAGAGAAGCCGGAATTGAGACATTAAACGGAATTAGATTCCGTTGCCGATTTGGACGTGGAAAACATGGAATCACATGTTTCCGCCGGAATCAAAGCTTTCCGGCCTTTAATTCCAGGGAGGAAAACGTGCCCTTAATTCCCTAAAACAGTCTTAAGTGATCATATAGGTGCAGTTCTCAATCAACACTTACCATCCACGATATAATCCATAAACAACAGAGAATCATAATTCACACAGTTCAGCATTACAACACAATACCACTCAAGGTCATGGTCAACATTTTCCACACACACAACAGTCACAAGCATTCACATTGCACACGCACATTGTTCCCATTTAATTCACTAAGCGAGCTATTAAACATCCTTAAGAAATCTAGGTTATCACTCAAGAGTAGCTCTCCTCACTATCAATTTACAATTCACAGCTTTAACACAACCAAAAGCCATTTGATGTGATCCTGGTCACCCAGCCCGGATTGGACACGACTGATTCCTATCCGGCCCCAACACTGATGGTGGGCCGAGAGTACACCGGTCGTAGGCCTACACCAGCACCACCCCTGGAGCCTGGAAGAGCCCAAGCCCGGGAGCCAAAAGTCGCCCCTGGGAGGATGCTGATCCCCACCCAGGCACTGATGCCAGCCCCTGCTCCAGCCAAAGTAAGATTCATGACCCTTCAGGAGTTGATGCTGATACCAAGCCCCGACCCGGGCCAAGCCTAGGCCCCAGGCCAACTACCACGGGCCCTCGGAGCAAAGATCTACCTGAGGACATCCCTAAGTTACCCTTGGAAGAAGGCTCGCAGCAGAACTCAAAAGGCCTGGACAGATTTGAAGAAGGCTCCAAGCTAAGCTTGCCACAGGCACAGGGCCCATGCCAGCGCCCGTACGAGGAGCTATTTTGGCCCAGCAAACAATTGGCTGGTGCCTTTTGGGATTTTTCAAATGCACTGAAATCCTTATGGCCCCAGGATCACTCTCCAACAAACGGAGCTGAATTTGGAGAAGAATTGAAGGAGATACAGCTAGACGAAGTCCAAGCGATGCATGGCCTAAGCATCAAGGAGTGGAGCTCGGATGCTGATCCGAAGAAGCCCATTGATGACACTCGATTTGACGTGATTATCAGCCTCATTTAAGCGTCATTTCTTTGCTTAAGACATGGTTTTTAGGGTAGAATAACGAATATTCAACGATTGCCCTATCTCGTGCCATTCGTGTTACCTTGGCCCGTTTCGGGTCTATTTGATGGTTTTCTAGTGTTTTTGTGTTAGCACAGGTTTCTGCCGTCAAATAAAGTAGCCATGGACGTGTCTAAGGCGTTGGAACCTTGAGGAATCAAACCGGAATCGATCCAAGGAGCCGATCAAGTCAAACCAAAAGTCTGCCCATTCACACTTACATTTTCGGCGAAAATAATAGTACAAATCGACTGACGCCAAGTGAAGGAGATTTTCGGCGAAAGTGTTGAGTTTTCGGACCGAGAAGAAAAGGCAGAGAGATCAGCCGGCGGGACTTCCATTCACAAGCATGTTTTCGGCGAAAATAAGTCACTATTTTCGGCGAAAATATCAGAAGAAATCCGGCTGATTAGGGTTAAGTATAAATACTTAACCCGGCGGCCCAAAAAGGATATACCTCATAATTTACATCAGAAAATACTTTTCGAATCAGAATCCTACGATTTTCTCTGAAGTTCTGGAGCGAAGAGTTAGAGTTCGAAGAGCCGGAAAGAGATCGTGACGCCATCCCTTTCATCTCGGAGAACCGGAGTTAGGAGTGTTATCTACCGAAGATCGAAGTCTGTCAGAGTCGTCTAAATTAGGTTTTTCAGATTCTTTTCTGTTCTTCCTCTGAATGATGAACTCTCTCTTTGTCTTTGTTTCTTTTGTAATAATCATGAGTAGCTAAACTCGTTAGAGCTTAGACTAGATGAACCCTAAGTGACCCAGGGCTTTAAAGCGGTCACAGATCGGCAGTGATTAGATTCGAAATTCAATCAGTTCTTTTTCATGTTTGATTTGTTCTTCATTGTTCATGTTTCTTGTCTGGATTGATCACCTAGATTAGATTCTGGTTAAGCTAAGGATAGAAGCAACGCTCGCCTTACTTTAGAACATCAAATTGAACAATTAACCTTATAATTGGAGCGTGCCTTTTGTAGGAACCGGTTAGGGTTAATTCACTGCAAGAGTAACTCATTAATCATTAGTAATTACACTAATTAATTAAGTCGTTGCGAGAGGCGACCGTACCCGAGCGGCTAGTTAATCTTGGTAGTTAGATCAGATAGAGCGAACGTTCGCCAGTCTTAAACCTAAGGGTAAGGAGTTATGGTGGTGTCTTAGTAATTGATTGAACGAGAATCGAAATCCGCTGATCTGTTGATTGCCAATGCTCTGGGGAACGAAGGGGGATTCAAAGTCTAAGTTCGTTTGTCATCTCTGTTTTCAAACCCTAATTTCCAATCTGCTTTAGTTTAATTTGTTTTAATTTCTCTGCATTTCTTAGAATTAGAAGTCGTGGAACTCACACCACGCACTACTTGCTTGCATTCGAGTATTTTGCCAGTTTTCAAGTAGTCAATCTTAGAAGACCCTCAGAATACGATCTACCCTAGCTTTTTCTTAGCTTAGTAGTTATTTGTGTGAACCCGAACAATGACCGGACGGTTCACCAAATTGGCGCCGTTGCCGGGGACTTCTTTTGATTGTTCGAAAGAAGAACTGGCAATTTATTCTTCTATTTTCCATCTTTCACCTTTCCATCCACTTCGATTTTACACTGGTTTTGCTTGTCTTTGTTATCTGTAGGTTTACAGGTGCATGCCTCACCGTCCTTGATCTCGCTCTCAAACCGAACAGGCTAAGATTGCAGAGAGACCAGGCAGTTCTGCTACACCTCTACGACCATTCATCACTCCGATCAAGATCGAGGAACCGAAGGAGAGTTCCTCATCTCCATCTTCACCTGTACCGTCATCGTCATCCGCTTCATACACCGAGTCACTTTCACCTCCTCCATCTCCTACCATGGACGATAGATTACCACCACCCACCAAATGGCAATCAACCACCCCGCCACCACTTGCACAGAAGAGTCTAGCAGACTATAACAAGCCGAGCGCGACTAGCATTCGATCTGCCATTGCCGTTCCACCCATTGAAGGAGATCCTGACTATGAGATCAAGATTCCATTCTTGACCATGATCTCTAGGGATTTACAGTTTGAAGGCAGGCCCCTAGACAACCCGTGCACTCATCTTAAAGACTTCCTTGATCTCTGCAGCACTTTCAAGAGCGGAAACCTCGACAAAAACACTCTTTGTCTGAGAGCTTTCCCATTCTCTCTGAAAGGCCCTGCTAAGAGGTGGCTTACTGGCAAACCACCTGGTTATTACACTAATTGGGATACTCTGGCTCAGGACTTCGTTGAAGAATACTTCCCTCCGGCCAGAACAACCGCCATCAAGGACAGCATTGCCAGATTCTCCCAGAAAGAAGGAGAAAGCTTGTATGATACTTGGAATCGATTCCAAGAACTTCTCTACACCTGCCCTCATCATGGATTCGAGCAGAGGCAGTTAGCTGAAATCTTTTCTCGAGGACTTCGAGAAGAATCTGCCAAGTGGGCCAATTCTCTAGCTGAAGGGGATTGCACTACACTCACTCCTGAAGCTGCTCTTCTTCACTTCGCAAACTGTGCTTCCAAGTCAAGGAACTGGGAACGACAATCTGAAGGATCAAAGAGCAAGCTAGATCTCAAAGCTACAATCAAAGCAGAGGTAGAGAAGCATTTGAAGAAGTCTTCCACACCGATAAAGCCGCCGGCAGCCTCTGTGTCCGTTGCCAATTGCGAGTGGTGTGGAGCTTGCGAACATAACGGAGGCCGTTGTCAGAATTTTGGTAAGGCAGAAGTCTGGTCTACCGAAGAGGTAAATTTCATTCAACAAGGCTTCGTTAACAATCAGAATGGTTATGCTGGTTACCGTAACTTTAGACAGCAAGGGAACTATCAAGACAGACCTCCCTACAATGTTGGCGCCAACCATAACCAGAATCAGAATAACCGCCCGGCTGGTCCAGCTCAGGATCAGAAGCCTAACCATCCGCCGGTAGGTGTCTACCAGCCGCCGCATCGCAATCCGGGTAATTATGGAACTGCTCCTGGCAATCACCAGAATCAATATCTTAACAATACCTATCCAGGGCAGCAGCATCAAAGAGAGAACAATGTCAGTGACCTGGATAAAAAGCTCAGCCAGATCATCACAAGACTCGATGACCATGACAGTCAGTTTAAGGCTCAAGCTCTTCTCAATCAAGAACAGATAGCATCTGGACAAAGGATTGAGCAAGCCGTGAACAACATCTCGAGCACGCTAGCATCTGGTCGACCATTTGGCCAACTTCCAAGTCAAACAGAGCCGAATCCGAGAAAGGAGCAAGCCAAGATGGTAACCGCTTGAAAACTTCCAAACTTAATTGCTGATGCTTGTTCTGTCTTACGCAGGATCGCTGAAACCCCGTAGGAAGAAGAAGAACAGGAACCGGCGCCTAAGGAGGAATATCCTCCTCTTGCACCGTATGTCGTGAAGCCTCATTTTCCTAGAGCATTGCTGCCAAATGCAAGGATCGAGACTGGCATGAAGGGGAACAAGGAAGGATATCCTGACATTCGAATTAAGAAAACTGCCTCTCCATATCCAGCTAAGTTATCTGATCCTGGTTCTTTTACTTTGCCTTTGGTCATTAATGATGTTGAGATTGAACGTTGCTTAGTTGATCTAGGAGCGTCTGTTAATGTCATGCCTATGAGCCTGTTTAAAAAATTAAACCTAGTAGAACTTGAACCGCCTAGTACGCAACTTGTCTTTGCTGATAGATCACTTAAAACTCCTAAGGGAGAGATTAAAGACGTTGTCACTAAATGTGGTCCGTTCACGTTCTTAGCTGACTATGTGATTATGGATACTAGTACAGATGATTCTACCATTCTCATAGGTCGACCTTTCATGGCTACTACTGGAATGAATATTAACGTTCCCAACGGTTCTTTAACTCTAAGGGTTGGTAAAGAAACGAAAACTTTCCGTCTTAAAGATGGCATGAAATATGACTCTAAGAATGAAGAATCTCACTGCCTAGCTGTTGAAACTGTGGAGTTGACTCCGGTCAACTCCGTTACTAATGCTTCTTCCAGTGTCTCTAGATTAGTTGTTGCTGCAGATATTAAACAGGTTATTAAGAAGAAGCCGAAAATCTCGGTTCAAAAGCCGCTCAAGAAGAAGAAGGAACTGCAAGCCTCTTCTAAGCCACCGAGCACTAAACCGAGCAGGCCTCGAGGAAAGAAGAAGAAGACGAAGACTCAAATGGTCTGGAGGCCAAAAATTCCATCGTCTTCCACCGAGCCAGCTGCAACACCAATTAGTTCCGAGAAACCGGCGCCGGAACAAGTATGGAAGGAGAAGCCGGAAGCATCTCCTAAGGAAATACTGACGATCACCGATCCTGGTGATACCAAGCCGGAGATAAAAGAAAAGAAGAAGCCGACAGTCCTCATTCCTTCCATCGTAACACTCAAGAAGGATGACCTCTCCAGAGAGCTGTTCGGACCGTTCAAGATCATCGATCATCTTCCCGATGGACGTACCAAGCTTTTGCATGCAAACGGGAAGAGATTCACGCTTAACGGAGAAGTCCCGAAGTTGTACTTCATGAACTCCGACGTGAGCGTTAAGGAGAATCTAAGTTGGGATGTCTCCTAATACTGTCCAGGTATCGTCCAGCTCAAGGACGTTAATAAAAGAGCGCTTCGTGGGAGGCAACCCACGGCTGGAGTCTGTTTTTAATTATTGTCGAACTTGGTATTTTAGAGTCAGTTCGGGGGAGCCAAAAGTGTCAGTCTGTTTGATTTATTATTTTTCTTGTAGAGTCTGTGTGTCATAGAGTCAGTCGCAAGTTGATTGAGGTCGTTCCGATTTTTGTGGATTTAACTGTGATTTTCTGAAGTTGGCCGGATTTGTGAAAATATTTTAACCCTAACAGTTCAAAATTTTCGGCGAAACCACCCTTATTTTCGGCAAAACCGATTTTGAATTTTCGAACCCGGTCTCCTGTTTAACATTTTCGGTTCGAAGAGTTGAAAGTTTTCGGCGAATATTTATTTGATAACCGACAGCCATTTTAACTTCCATTTTCGGCGAAAACTTCCTATTAGTTTCGCCGAAAATTTCTTTGAAAATCAGAAAAACTCCCACTTAAAAACCCGGACTTATCCTCTCTCTCCCCACTTTTTTCTTCTTTCATTTTCGAACACACACCCGAAAATTCCCCTTTGTTCTCAAAACCGCCGACCGCCACCCCAATATTTTCGCCGGCGCCGCCGTTTTCCACCGTCGCCGACCGCCGCCGCTCAACTCCCCTCCCATTTCTGATCGATTTGAGCCCTAGAACATTCAAATCGGAGCTTTGCAGCTCCAGTTCACCGAAACCCTCGTTTTCAAAGTTTTTCACCAATTCCTCCCAAACCGTTCATTTTTAGCATCCATGGCTTCAAGGTAAGTTGTAGAGATTTTCAATACGAATCTTTTGACATATGGATTGCTGAATTTCGTCGGGGTTGACTTTCGGTTGACTTTTTGGTTTGCCTCGATTTGCGTGCCGACTGTTTTCGTGTGAACTAGGTTAGCTGAACTTATAGAACTGTTCTAGCATGCTTAGGGAGTTCCGTGCTTAATTTCCATATCATTTGATCATGTGTTGCTATTCATAGGATTGATTCCTTGTTATGTTGACTTGTGAGAAATGTCAGTTTGACCGTGAACTGTTTTTGATCATTTGGCTGCCTGATGTGCTCATTCTCGTTCAGATTATCGTGCTTGCCATTTGAGATCATATTATGCCGTCAATTTCCACCTTGTGGTAGTCTTGCCATGATTAGGGTTCATTATACTATAATGTTGACTTCTAAATGTCGGTTTGACTTTTTGAACTCTGATTGTGTTTATCCGATTCTGGCTGTTCCTAAGTATGTATTTTACTGTCTATGATTACCGGTTACTCCGCTTTGCTTACGCCACTTAGTTTCCCTCATTTCTTTGTGAAATTGAGTTTTTTCTACTAAGTGTGGGGTAGGGTTTTAGTTGATTAATCGGGTTTCATTCTGGTTTTAGGAACACCACTTATGAGCGCAGGACTAAGGCGCGGCTTGATGGCGCCTCGAGCTCAGGAGCTGCCGCTCCCGTCACACCTACCGTTCTGGGTCCTCCACCCTCAATTCCTCGTCGGGCTGGATACCATCGCACTATAGCTTGTCTCCCAGACTACTACTTTGAGTGCTTCCAGAAGATCCAGCACATTCGTGAAGCTGACGTGTGCCCTCTTTCCATTGAGTCCCTCCATGATCATAATGAGGACTACCACCGGAACGTGCATGACGCCCTAGCACCGGCCGGTCTCCTAGAGCTGACCACCATCGCTGCCGAGTTCCCAGACATTGCCCTCCAGGAGTTCTGGGCGACCTTTGATCTGGACGAGCACAAGAGGAAGCAGCGCCAGAAGGTTGTCACCTTCTATCTTGGTGGGGTGTACAGGCAGCTCACCTACGATGAGTTTGCTGCTCATCTCGGCATCCCCTACGAGCACTATCACGATCATCACTTAGGTTGGGGCGAAGATGATAACGACGAGGAGTACCATGCACTCTGGAGCCACATGACAGGAGTGCCTGGCGATCGCCTTGGGCAGCACAACTCAGTTAAGTCCCTCTCTCACCCTCTCTTTAAATTTATTCATATGGTTTGGCGTAGATCCCTTTTATATGTACCAGATAAGGATCGCCACCATATCCTCAAGGAGGAGTTCATGCTTCTTCGAGCCATCCGAGAGAACTACCCTCTCCACCCGGCTGGGTACTGGCACGCATCTTCCGCCAGAAGACCAGGAGGAGGACAACACCTCGTAGACTCCTGGGGGGTAACTTCATAGGACATCTCATCCTCTCTTTCGGCATCAGCCATGAATATGGCCCGCACATTCCACGACACCAAGTTAGGACCGTTGGAGGAGACTTAGCGGTTGAGTACGACTTAGAACTCGACCTCAATCCCCATGTAGCAGCAGATCCTCCACTCCAGCCTGTGGTCGAGTCGGAGGAAGAAGATGATGCTGAGCAGGAGCAGCCCCAGCCGCCGCCAGAATTCCAAGACTATATACCCTCGCCACACCACCAGGCGGGGTATGCTTACCAGTCACCGCCGCACATTCCCGATCCATACCAGGCGCCTCCCCAGCAGCCCCGACACCACCCCGCGGATGTTGGAGAGTTGTACGAGCGACTGCAGGAGTGGCGCATCACCGACAACGCCACTCAAGAGGCGCGATGGACTATTATGCAGCTACATATGCGCCGCGCCGACAGGCGGTATGAGGCACAAATGGCGTGGCAACGCCAGCTCGGCGAATTTCTCCACTTTCCACCTCCCGGTTCACCAGACCAGCAGTGATCGGGTTGTATTCCTTTTCTGGTATCTTCTTTTTATTTATTCTTTTCAGATTTCGGTCCAACTTTTTCCTGTGTGGACCCGGGACACTTGTCCCGGTTTCCTTTTTATGTTTTGTTTGTTTTTGTTTTGAAGGCAATCGGTAGATTCCCTTTGCTTCGCTTTGGTAGATTCCCTCTGCTCCGAGGACCCGTGCTCATCCCCTACGCCAATCATCTCGGTCCAGGTTCTTCTACTTCACTCTGAACTCTAGAATTAGTCCTGTGAGGACACAGTCCGATTTAAGTGTGGGGTGGGATGCTAGAGAACCTTGCATGAACTTGATTGCCCTTGATTGTGTTTTATGTGTGCCTCGTGATTCCATTCCAGTCTCTAGCATTAGAATGGCTCAGTTCTTGATTTTTGATGTTAAGTTGTTGTTCAAACCTTCATAATGATGCTTAGACTGCTTAACCTAGAACTTGAGAACCAACTTGTATACTTTGATGCTAAGTTGCCTGATCAGAACAGAATTTTAAAAATCACACTTGTAGTTTGTAGCCTTGATTGCATGAAAATGACCGAATCCGACTAGCAAACCAACTGTGAGCTTTTGATCCATTGCACGTAACTTGCAATTTTTATTCTTTCTGAGTGGTTTTCTGTAACTTGAATGAGTTAGAATTTGCATGAGACCTACTCGAGACCACACGATGACACGAGTTCTAGAAGGATAGGGGCACCTAGATTCAGCTACTAAGCCAGATAGCCTACCAAACGATAAATCCACTAGGTTTAGACCCTTGAGCTTGGCCTGTTCTTTCGGTTCGATAATACATTACAACCATTGCCCATTTCTTTCATTCCCCGTTGATCCCCTGTGGTTGTAGTTCTAGATTGACCTACCGGAAGTCGGTTTGTTGTAACCTGGCCATTAAACAGGTGGTCTTAGCTAATATGTCCAGACGTGTAAATCCCTCTAGCAACTAAAAGAAAATTGGCACAAAAGAAAAAAAAGTAAAGTAAGAAAAGAAGAAAATTTCAAAAAAATAGTGAAGAAAAGAAAAATCAGAAAAGTTCAAAGTTTCTAGTTCAATAAAACGTTCTTCTCCCTACAAATGGAAGAACGAAGTCAAAAGAAAAGTTCAAAAGAAAGAAAAGAAAAAAAATCGTGTAAAGAAAAAGAATAAGTGCTAGGTTGCTTGAGGGTATCATAGGACGAGCGTTCATCATTCCACCCGTGTTTGGTTAGACGGTAGGAAGCCATAGATTAGATTCGAGGGAAGTTAGTCGAAAGCTACACCGCACAAAGCCATCATCATTCATTCCCATCATCCATCTCATTATAAACCGAGTAGTGTAGATTTCATTACGGTCCTAGCAGGGAAGTCCTTCTTGACTAGATACTCGTGTTGTCACAGTGGTGGAGATGTGGTCAAAATGCAAACTTATGACAGAATTCGGTAACAGAAAATGATCGAGAGCAGAAACACGTCCTTAAACACAGAGAGTGAGAGTTCCCATTGTACTATATATATCCTGTGTGAGGAGTCTAGTCGGTCAGGTCAAATTCGTGCATGATTGGTTGCTAATTACTTGTCGTGTGCAGTTTATTAGTGAGACCAGGTAGTTTGGCTGATCTGTATGCATGTTAGGTTTCTTGTTCTAGGATCGATCTGTCTAATAATTCATTGTGTTTGATTGAGCTCCAATTTAATCGATCTTATCATTTATGAACATGAGCATTTCTATTCAGTTTGCTTGAGGACAAGCAAAAGCTTAAGTGTGGGGTATTTGATGACACTCGATTTGACGTGATTATCAGCCTCATTTAAGCGACATTTCTTTGCTTAAGACATGGTTTTTAGGGTAGAATAACGAATATTCAATCGATTGCCCTATCTCGTGCCATTTGTGTTACCTTGGCCCGTTTCGGGTCTATTTGATGGTTGTCTAGTGTTTTTGTGTTAGCACAGGTTTCTGCCGTCAAATAAAGTAGCCATGGACGTGTCTAAGGCGTTGGAACCTCGATGAATCAAACCGGAATCGATCCAAGGAGCCGATCAAGTCAAACCAAAAGTCTGCCCATTCACACTTACATTTTCGACGAAAATAAGCATATGTTTCGGCGAAAATAATTGTACAAATCGACTGACGCCAAGTGAAGGAGATTTTCGGCGAAAGTGTTGAGTTTTCGGACCGAGAAGAAAAGGCAGAGAGATCAGCCGGCGGGACTTCCATTCACAAGCATGTTTTCGGCGAAAATAAGTCACTGTTTTCGGCGAAAATATCAGAAGAAATCCGGCTGATTAGGGTTAAGTATAAATACTTAACCCGGCGGCCCAAAAAGGATATACCTCATAATTTACATCAGAAAATACTTTTTGAATCAGAATCCTACGATTTTCTCTGAAGTTCTGGAGCGAAGAGTTAGAGTTCGAAGAGCCGGAAAGAGATCGTGACGCAATCCCTTTCATCCCGGAGAATCGGAGCTAGGAGTGTTATCTACCGAAGATCGAAGTCTGTCAGAGTCGTCTAAATTAGGTTTTTCAGATTCTTTTCTGTTCTTCCTCTGAATGATGAACTCTCTCTTTGTCTTTGTTTCTTTTGTAATAATCATGAGTAGCTAAACTCGTTAGAGCTTAGACTAGATGAACCCTAAGTGACCCAGGGCTTTAAAGCGGTCACGGATCGGTGGTGATTAGATTCGAAATTCAATCAGTTCTTTTTCATGTTTGATTTGTTCTTCATTGTTCATGTTTCTTGTCTGGATTGATCACCTAGATTAGATTCTGGTTAAGGTAAGGATAGAAGCGAACGCTCGCCTTACTTTAGAACATCAAATTGAACAATTAACCTTATAATTGGAGCGTGCCTTTCGTAGGAACCGGTTAGGGTTAATTCATTGCAAGAGTAACTCATTAATCATTAGTAATTACACCAATTAATTAAGTCGTTGCGAGAGGCGACCGTACCCGGGCGGCTAGTTAATCTTGGTAGTTAGATCGGATAGAGCGAACGTTCACCTGTCTTAAACCTAAGGGTAAGGATTTATGGTGGTGTCTTAGTAATTGATTGAACGAGAATCGAAATCTGCTGATCTGTTGATTGCCAATGCTCTGGGGAACGAAGGGGGATTCAAAGTCTAAGTTCGTTTGTCATCTCTGTTTTCAAACCCTAATTTCCAATCTGCTTTAGTTTAATTTGTTTTAATTTCTCTGCATTTCTTAGAATTAGAAGTCGTGGAACTCACACCACGCACTACTTGCTTGCATTCGAGTATTTTGCCAGTTTTCAAGTAGTCAATCTTAGAAGACCCTCGGAATACGATCTACCCTAGCTTTTTCTTAGCTTAGTAGTTATTTGTGTGAACCCGAACAACGACCGGACGGTTCACCACCCATGCTAGGAGCTATAATCAGGCCACCACCTGAGCCTGATCCAGGAGGAGATTCCAGCCAAGGAGAAGAGCCAAGAGGTCAGCCCATGACCAAGCAGCCACGGGCCAAAGCTGGATTAATACTAAGCAAAGCTGGATTTCTGGACAGATTCGTAGCCCAAGAAAGAGTGACGAATATGGGCTACCTGGAGACACAATTTGGGCTGATGTCCAACATGAAAGTTGTAGTCTATGGAGTCTATTACTGATCTGCGAAAGATCAGAATTTTATGAATTTGTTTGGTATTTATTTGGCTAATATTTCCAGAACCAGTTTAGGTAGTTTTTTGGGAAACTTGGCTCCCAAGTTTGGAGTTCTTATTTAGGAAGAATCATTTTTCCTTGTTCGAATTTTGCTTCCCTTTTAGCTTAGATTAGGATTAGTTTAAGTGCTCTTTAGTATTCTAATTAGGACTCTTTTTATTATTTCTTTATTAGTTTAGGAAGTAGCTATTCAGGAGGAATATGAGAGCTTGTTCCCTACTCCTCCACACCTATAAATAGAGGCCTTCGCCTCTCTTGTAACACACAACTTATGAAATCAATAAACCACCTTTTTCAGAACTAATGTTCTTCTCCCTTCGAGTTAATGTGAGGAGCATTGCTTAAGGTTTGGCTTATCATCAAGAGCATCCATCTCTAGGCGTGGCGCCCTCGACTTGATACTTCTGGTTCCTAGCTCTTTTATAGCTAGCGGGTCAAAGTCCTATTCCGCCCCGGTTCCGAAGGTTCCTCTCGTTGCATTGAAGATCAGCTTGCGGTGGTTAGGGTCGTCTGCCCACGGTTGCGGCGGTTCACATCACCATTCAACATCAATCCTACAACATCAGCACACAACACCACTCAGTTCACCGATCAATCTAACACAGTCCGCAACACATACATATATCAGATCACCAACACATACCGCACATCACATATACACACTCAACAACACATCATATCTCAGCTCACAATCACATCTGGCACAAACACACACACACATTCATAATTCATTTAACTAGGTGAGTTAATTAGGCGCCATAAGGAGTTGTTCCACCGCTACCTCGCTGGCCATCACATCATCCAGACGCATCCATATAGGATCCTGCCCCGAAGGAGTATACCAACAAACGCATCCATATAGGATCCTTCCACGAAGGAGAACAACATCCGACCTTGGTATCCCAACCAAGGGATTCACCCCAGTGAATCAGACTCAATCTCAACCAGTATCTCGGGTGGGGTAACGTTGGCTCCTTCCGGTTCTATCATTTAAATTCCATTTAATGCATCCACAACATTCACACTTAACCATAAAACAATTCCATTCAACCACAATCCATTTCACAATTCCGTGTCCCATTTCCGTGTACCAATTCCATTTCCTAATTCCATGTACCAATTCAATTTCACAAATCCACAACACAATTCCACCACACAATCCCACATCACAATTCTACATCAACCCACATTTGGCCTATTGATACATTTACCGAGATTCGTCACATCCTTCCCATCCTATCTCACATTTCTAACTCGAGTTTATTAGCCGTCATTCATCGCCCCAACCCCAGAACACACATCAATCCGCACAATCATCATACAACAATCGCAAAATAGTTATTCAGTTTTACTCTCACAGGTTCATGCAAGACCTAATTCGATTCTACGTTGAGTTCCAACTCCTCACATTACTCATAGTGTCCTATCAATGCTAAGCCAATCACGGTCACATAACTAATGCACACCCTAGAAAAGAACTCTCATTACTAGCCACCTAGTCAACCATACATTTACACAAGTCAATCATACATACCGACAAGTCGATCATTCATTCAAACCAGTCACTCAACAACACATAATAGCAATCTTCACAAAAACATCCATTTACCATTTCAACTTCCTAGTTCGAGCATTCCTAAATTTAACTAAATAATCCATCTAATTCCGACATCCTCATTCCCCTCAATCATTACCCAAATCACATTCAAGACTACAACCTTATAACAATAACCACCTGACACGCTATCAACCACCGTCACGCATAGCATCACTTTCACTCATATCAACCACATTGACAGGGCTATCCACCTGTTCATCATTAATAGGGCGACCCCACATTGGCAGGACCACCCTTTTGGAATCACAATTGACAATAGCAGAATATATGCACAATTCATAGTTCACAGACCCGTTCCCCCTATCACTCGTTACTAATTCTGATCCATTTAATCATCATTAATCATTCTTACCCCAATCCCAACATCATAGCAACACAACAGTAATCATCCATCCATAAACAATCAACTGGCAGCCATCACATTCAATCAACTGACAATCAATCACATAACATTTATCCCCTTTTACTCTCTTCCAATTTCATGCAATGCCTAATTTCGACTAAGGCTGATTACAACTTCTCACATCAACCATTTCTAACTATTGTACGCTAAACCCTTACCTGGCAAGAAGACGAGGCTCTAAAACAAATTCTAGGACTCGAACAACCAAGCTCTACAGCTCCAAAAACGTAGCTTCTTCCTTCTGCCACTGAAAGCGCCTAACTCCAAATATCAGAAACCAAGATGTGCGATCTTTTCCTCTCGTCTCCATGAACGTGTAGTAAGAAACAGATCGTCAATCGGACCTCTGTAGCCCCCGGAATCAAGGTTTGAAGTTTGGGGAAGTTTGGTTCGTCAAAGGGGCTTTTGGGAGGAAAGAGAGAGAGAGAGAAGTTGAGAATTTCCGTCAAAAACCCATTTTTTTATAGTCAGATCATGATACGCGACCATGTATCATGATACACGATGTGTATTTCTAATTCACGGCCATGTATCATGATTTGCCAACTTTGACGAATTTTTCACGTACTCTCTTGTAACTTCGACCCAACTCAATTATGAACGTCCCAGACTTCGATGGGGCCTCAAGAACATTGTTTCCAATGTCTCAACCATCCAAACTCGAGTTCCAAATCATTCGGTTGGGCGGAGATGTTACAAGACTCCACAACTTCAAAAGATTTTGACCCCAAAATCACGACCCAACTCATCCTAGCAATGCAACACCAAATCACAGCCGAAACGTAGCAATTCAAGGATCACATCACTACCCGATACCCCCTTAACGGCTCTAGCAACACGCACACCTCCTAGCACACTTCACCTACACAAACTCAAACTTCCACCTAACATACACGGACAACCGAACACCTAAGGCACAACCTGCCACAAAACCACAACCAAAACACACAACTCCACAAGGCAAGAAACTACTTAGCTAATCCCTTCGACTAGAACCTTACACCTTTCGAACACGCAAACCACCTTTGCCAGAATCCACACGAAGTTCTGCACTCCCAACCACTACTATCCCCAAACCACTCGAGCACTAGCTAAACATCTAAACTCTATCGTTACAGAAACCTTCCTTAATCTGATTTTCAAAACTCAAGCAAACTTTTCAAAAAGGCGAAACTTTAACAAATTCCTTTTCAATCCACTCAAAATCAAAATTCAAGATGCTCTGTTTAAAACCAAATTCATAAAACCAAATTCTATTTTAGTTTAAAATACTCAAATTCTTACAAATCCCTAAACACTATTGCCATTGAAAACACTCACCGACTTTCGAAACAAAAATGTTTGAACAAACACTACAAAAAAAACGCGTTTTAGCGTCGATCGTATGCGCGACACCGACGCTAATTTGAATAGCGTCGGTCGGCAAAACTGACGCTGAAAGTGGTGACGCTAACTTTTAGCGTTAGTTTTTGGTTGACCGACGCTAGTAGACATACCGACCGACGCTAACTCGACCGGAAAATCACAAAAAAAAGCAGCTGCATCTGCAACTGCTTCTTCTTCTTCTTCTCATCCGCCACTGCTGCCGACTGCTGGAGAAGATGAAAGTTCCACCACCGCTGGAGAAGACGGAGGACCACTGCTGGAGAAGACGGAGGACCACCGCCACTTCCTCCCACCGTCGCCGCTGGAGAAGACTCCCTCCCACCGCCGCCGCTGCAGAAGACTCCCTCCCACCACCGCCGCCGCTGGAGACCGCCACTTCCTCCCACCGCCGCCGCTGGAGAAGACTCCCTCCCACCGCCGCGGCGAACAAAACTCACAAGATAGATTTGGGAACAGCTTCGAGATCTCATCTGGAAGAAGAAAATAATGAGGATCCAGAAAAATAAAAGAATGACTGGTAAAATCAAAGAAGGAGAGGAGAGGAGCTTAGTTAAGAGAGAAGAAGTGGTCGTTAATTACAAGGGTTGCCAGCGGCGGAGCTAGCGGGACCATCGACGAGAGCTAGCAGCGGATCTTGAATGGAGCAGATAGAAAAGAGAAGGGAAAAGAGAAAGAGAAGAGAGGAGGCGGCTGCACGAGAGGTAGGCTTTAAGCTCATTAGGGTTAGTATTTAGCGTCGGTCGACCGGACGACCGACGCTAAAACGTGAGATACTATTTAGCATCAGTCATCCGGTCAACCGACGCTAATCACTTTCGTTTCAACCGACGCCAAAACGCTCTTTTTTTGTAGTGAAAATGAAACCACAAAATCTCATGACTAGACTTCGAAAAGGTAAAAGCAATTTCAAACTCCGTTCAAATCAACCAAGAACCGAAGACAACAATTTACCACTCCTAAAATCAAAATTAATAAAACGAAACTCTATATTAGTTAAAATACCAAATCATTAAAACGCTCTTCAAATCCGCTACCCCAATTACTCAAAGACTAACAACAAGACTCTACACTAATATTATATTGACAAAATGGACTGAGAATTACTCATTCCTCAAAAGCTCAAATCCTTAAATCCTTCTAACTTTTCCAACATGGAACGAAAATCAAAATTCAATTGATAGATTAAAAATCACATTCAAACCATAGTTGAGAACAAAGCAGAACAAAATTTGCACGAATCAAAACCTTCTCTTAAAATGTCATGTAAATAGACAAGATATATTCCTGTAACAACCCTTGACTCCTCTCCTCAACCGACTTCCAACTCTCTCACAAAACACACATCCAAAACTTCCACTTCAAGCTAGCATCCTAACTCTAGTTCTATTTCTAAAGGTCAACAACTCTCATAACTCGACACTCAATTCTCACTCAACCCCTGCTCAGCAGTACAACTTCCCATCCTATGAGTTTCTTCAAGGCTTAGGAGGACCGGGAACAAACCAATTTCAGCTGACAAATCTTCAAATCACTTTCGTCCTTCAAAACTCATTTTAACTTTCAAAATCCCAACCCGGTTAAAACATTTGAAAACCCCTGGAATGCCAGTACCACATTGATGTTCCGTTCTTTCCATTAAGAGGGTGGCTAATCCCATAGAGGAAAGAACAGTTCAACAGAGGCAAACCAGGCTCTGATACCACTTGTAACACCCGCTCCGAATTGACCCGGGTAAACTCATGGTCGGACTGATTAAGAGTATCACTCGATGATACAACAATAAAATAAAAGGGAAAACAACATTGAAATCGAATTAAACATAAATCAAGAGTAAGTCGGAAGCGCCTCCATCATTAAAATCCAAAACCAAAATACAAAGATACAATCCAAACCAAGATTTATTTACAATCCCGAAGTTCAAATAAAACGATACAAAAACAACCCAACCCAAAAATAGTCAACGTAAAACCCAAAAGATGGTCAACTCCTATCCAAGCCTCCGAAGATCTTCTCCACGCAAAGAACACATCGACACTCGACACGCAAAGAAGCTCTTGAACTTTAACTCACTCACTCTAACCACGCGAACCTAAAAAGAGAAACTGGGGGGGATCAATTTCCTATTGAAATTGAGTGAACCCACTAGGTTTAACTATGTGCCGAACCTATCAAAAAGAAGTGATTCCAAACTCCTCAAGAAACACCAACAATGGAATCAGACTCAACCTTTACTAGTTTTAATTCCCTAAAACAGTCTAAGTGATCACATAGGTGCAGTTCTCAATCAACACTTACCATCCACGATATAATCCATAAACAACGGAGAATCATAATTCACACAGTTCAACATTACAACACAATACCACTCAAGGTCATGGTCAGCATTTTCCACACACACAACAGTCACAAGCATTCACATTGCACACGCACATTGTTCCCATTTAATTCACTAAGAGAGCTATTAGACATCCTTAAGAAATCTAGGTTATCACTCAAGAGTAGCTCTCCTAACTATTAATTCACAATTCACAGCTTTAACACAACCATAAGCCATACAACATCAATCCTACAACATCAGCACACAACACCACTCAGTTCACCGATCAATCCAACACAGTCCGCAACACATACATATATCAGATCACCAACACATACCGCACATCACATATACACACTCAACAACACATCACATCTAAGCTCACAATCACATCTGGCACAACACACACACACAACAGTTCATAATTCATTTAACTAGGTGAGTTAACTAGGTGCCACAAGGAGTTGTTCCCCCGCTACCTCGCCGGCCATCACATCATCCAGACGCATCCATATAGGATCCTTCCCCGAAGGAGTATACCAATAGACACATACATATAGGATCCTTCCACGAAGGAGAACAACATCCGACCTTGGTATCCCAACCAAGGGATTCACCCCAGTGAATCAGACTCATTCTCAACCAGTATCTCGGGTGGGGTAACATTGGCTCCTTCCGATTCTATCATTTAAATTCCATTTAATGCAACCACAACATTCACACTCAACCATAAAACAATTCCATTCAGCCACAATCCATTTCACAATTCCGTGTCCCATTTCCATGTACCAATTCCATTTCCTAATTCCATGTACCAATTCCATTTCCTAATTCCATGTACCAATTCCATTTCACAAATCCACAACACAATTCCACCACACAATCCCACATCACAATTCTACATCAACCCACATTTGGCCTATTGATACATTTACCAAGATTCGTCACATCCCTTCCCATCCTATCTCACATTTCTCACTCGAGTTTATTAGCCGTCATTCATCACCCCAACCCCCACAACACACATCAATCCGCACAATCATCATACAACAATCGCAAGACAGTTATTCAATTTTACTCTCACAGGTTCATGCAAGACCTAATTCCATTCTATGTCGAGTTCAAGCTCCTCACATTACTCATAGTGTCCTATCGACGCTAAGCCAATCACAGTCACATAACTCATTACTAGCCACCTAGTCAACCATACATTTACGATCATTCATACATACCGACAAGTCGATCATTCATTCAAACCAGTTACTCAACAACACATAACAACAATCTTCACAAAAATATCCATATACCATTTCAACTTCTTAAATCGAGCATTCCTAAATTTAACTAAATAATCCATCTAATTCCAACATCCTCATTCCCCTCAAACATTACCCAAATCACATTCAAGACTACAACCTTATTACAATAACCACCTGACACGCTAACAACCACCGTCACGCATAGCATCACTTTCACTCATATCAACCACACGACATCAATTCATCATAACATCGATTTCACCCACACAACACATAGCATCAATTCATCCAAAACCACGTTTACATTTACAATTCATTTCAATCAACATCCCACAGATCACAAATAGTGTAAGGGTAAACAGCTAGCTCACCGGCCACCCCCACCTGCAAGTACAAGGGTAGCCATGTCGTGAGTCATAGGGTTACCCTCCTGTTCTTCCTTCATAGGAAGACCCCACATTGGCAGGGCCATCCACCTGTTCATCAATAATAGGGTGACTCCACATTGGCAGGACCACCCTCCTGGAATCACAATTGACAATAGCAGAATATATGCATAATTCACAGTGCACAGACTCGTTCCCCCTATCACTCGTTACTAGTTCTGATCCATTTAATCATCATTAATCATTGTTACCCAATTCCCAACATAATAGCAACACAGCAGTAATCATCCATCCATAAACAATCAACATGCAACCATCACATTCAATCAACTGACAATCAATCATAGAACAGTTATCCCATTTTACTCTCTTCAAATTTCATGAAATCCCTAATTTCGACTAAGCCAGATTACAACTCCTCACATCGACCATCACTACCTATCATACGCTAAACCTCACCTGGCAAGAAGACGAGGCTCTAAACAACTTCTAGGGCTCGAACAACCAAGCTCTACAGCTCCAAAAATGTAGCTTCTTCCTTCTGCCACTAACAGCGCCTAACTCCAAATAACAGAAACCAAGATGTGTGATCTCTTTCAAACACGTAGCAAGAAATAGATTGTCAATCAGACCTGTGTAGCTCCCGGAATCTAGGTTTGAAGTTTGGGGAAGTTTGGTTCGTCAAATGGGCTTTCAGGAGGAAAGAGAGAGAGAGAGAGAAGTTGAGAATTTCTGTCAAAAACCCATTTTTTATAGGCAGACCATGATACACGGCCGTGTAACATGATACACAGCGTGTATCTCTAATACACGACCAAGTATCATGATCTGCCAACTTCGACGAATTTTTTACGTACTCTCTTGTAACTTCGACCCGACTCAATTATGAACGTCCCAGACTTCGGTGGGGCCTCAAGAACATTGTTTCCAATGTCTCAACCATCCAAACTCGAGTTGCAAATCGTTCGGTTGGGTGGGGATGTTACAACGGTGCTCCTCCTTTTGAAGGGTGGTTAGGACATCTTGATGATGGTGAGAATAGGGTTTGGGTTTTGAAGTTTCACTGAAACCCTAGCAACGAAAGCTTTTTGCAATTTTTCTCTATCCCCTCTTCTTAGAAACCAATTTACAATGAAATAAAGATTAGGGCAAGGTGGCCTTGCTTTTTGTTTTCTTGTTTTCTCTTCTGCTTTTGTATATTTTCTTTGATAGTTTGTTCGGCCACCAGCTTTTTCTTGCCTTACAATACTTGAACTGAAAGATAAAAAGATGAAGTTTCTCTAACAATTTTCTAAGAACAAAAACGTAAAGATAGGAATCCAAGTAGAACCTAGAAACTGGGATAGATGGCGGTCCTAGTGTTGAACCGGAAGCTCTGATACCAAATTGATGTGAACCCCTGAGTCGGCTGTCCGAGACTCGTCACCTTCATTGTTGGGAACCACGGCTAAAGTCGCTCTGAGATCCGATCACCTTCTGTTCGACGTCAGTCTTCAAGCTGAATCTTTGAAACCTTGGCGGATGCGTACTAAGACCCACTAGCACATGTAGTCTAGGAACCTTAGTTTCCAGTCGATGGTGCCACGGCAGAAGGGTGGAACTTCTGTTATAAGCCTAACCTAAGCAATGCAACAACGAGCAAAGACTTCAGGAATGAACATAAAGTTCTGAATTTTATTAATCAAAAGGGTTCTGCCTACAGTGAGAGCCGGTGGCTCTTATTTACACTAAAAAAAACCGTGAACAGGCTCACAGTTTCCTACTTAGACTAAAATTAGGAAAATAATAAAATAAACACATTGAGTCCTATTTAGATAACTAAAAGGACTTTAAAAATCCTAAGTAATCGTTCACTGAAAGAAAAATCTGACTCCAACACTTAAAAGGAAAAACAAAAAGAAAAATAAGGGAAAACCCTAAACCGGCGGATCCGTTCGGATAAGGCCTAAATAGGCGCGGTCTGGTTTAGGAAAGTCGGTGCCGCCTTTGTGTTGGGCATGGAATTTGCGGCGGCTCCGGGTGCTGATGCTGGGGGTGGCTTTGGCTCCGGATGCTAAGGCTTCACTGGATGCTGAGCATGATTGGGCTCCGGGGTTCTCGGTTGGTCGGCCTCCGGTGCTCGCTCCTGCCACATCCTTCCTTTACTCATGTTCCTCAGCTCCGTCTCGGTTGGACTTAGTTGGGGAATGCTCTTGGGGCCATAGGATCTCCAGGGTTGGAAAAACTCCAAAGGCCTGAGCCATTTGTTGGCTTAGCCCTAAGTGCCGCTCGGGTCTCTAGCCGCCCGGGGCTGGCGCCCGTAGCTGGCTCCACTTCAAGACTTCTCCAAACTCCATTAGGATTTTTGAGTCCTGCTTGGCCTAGTCCTCCAAGAAGGATCTTAGAGGTTCTCCAAGCGCTGACACACGCTCTAGGCTCGTGGTGCTCCTCTAGGTGCCTGGTTTTGGTGCTAGGCTTGGTGATGAGCCCCCCTGTTCCTTGGACCCGCCCCGAACTACCTTTAACCCGTAGCCAATCTAAGGCCTTCAAGGAACGGTTCACCCTCTACATGAAGACTTGGAGCCAGGAAAGGCACGAAGAGGATGCTGACCGGATTACCCGATCTGGATACACCATGCTGAATAACCGAGCAGTCTCCCGACGGGCCGACCGGGCGACGGGTACAGCGCTCGGGCACCCCGACCAGCACTCGGCATCGGACCAACACCAGACCCGAGCCTTGGGAGGTTTAGCACCCGCCCTTAACTCCATACAGGGCCTAGAGCCAAGCCTAGGAGCTGCCAACCTAGGAACCAAGAAGGAAATGGGAAGACGGCCGAGCAGACAGGCCAAGCAGGAACCTTGGATGCCGAGCAGCATCAGCATCAGACCCGCCGGAGCCCAACATTAGGAGCCCGAGCAATGCCAAGCCCGAGCAGCCGCCGCCGCCGCCAATTCCAAGCCCGAGAGCAAAGGCGGCGCCGACTTTCCTAATCCGACCCGCGTGTGAGCGGCACACCCGACCGGATCCGCTGGTTTAGGGTTTTTAGCCGGTTTTTTATTATTTAAGTCTTGTTAAGAGTTGGACTCGGATTTTCCCTTTTAGTTTCGATTCTTTAGGAGCAAGTAAGTCCTTTTATTCTATTTAGGACTCTCGGCTATTATTTTATTAATTTAGAGTTCTTTTCCAAGTAGGAAACGTGAGACCTATAAATAAGAGGCTTCGACCTCATTGTAACGGTCAACCCTTTTCGAATAAATCAATCAAACAGAAATTTTGTTCTCAATTCTTTAGTTTTATGCTGCATGCATAGCTTAGAATAGGTATTATCAATAGAAGTATTCCCCTTCTGTCATGGAGCCATTCCTGGACACTACGGGTTCCCGGTTACATATAACCGATGGGTCCTAGTACTTTCCCGCCCCCGGTGCCAACAGTGATCGAGCGAAGGTTCAAGACTTGCGGTGGTTAAGGTCGTCTGCCCACGGTTGCGGCGGTTCACACCAGTTTTGGTATCAGAGCTTCAGTTCAACTCAAGGAACCACAATCTATCCCAGTCTTCAGGTTTGAAACCCTGGATTCATATCCTTTACTTTCAGTTTTAGAAAATCCTTGAAAAACCCTACCTATCTTTGCTTTCGTGTTAGTAGAAAATCAGTTTAGAAAATCCCTTTACTTTCATTCTTGTTCGAAGCATTGTAAGAAAAAGAAAAGAAAACAAAGAGAAAGACAATCTGCCCTAGGGTTCTTGTTCATTATAGGTTGATCTTAAGAAGAGGGGTAGATAGACATATTTGCTTCCCTGTATTATCAACTAACATGACAAAAGAAGAACTCGCCTTGCTCCAAGCCACCCTACCCACGATAGCTCAAATTCTAGTCCAGATGAAGGCGTCAATCGACCGGATTGAACGGGCAGTCGAAGGACATTCAGCACCGGCCCCGGCCCCGGCTCAGCAACCGGTTCCCGCCCCGGCGCTCGAACAGCACCTGGCGCCCGGCAGGCACCCGGCGCCCGACCAGCACCCGGCGCGCGACCAGTGCCCGGCGCGCGACCAGCGCCCGGCACCCGACCTGCCCCTGGCGTCCAAAGAACGCCCAGCACCACCTTCTGCTTACCCGCCAGGTAACCCCAGTAGCTCCTCTAAAACTGCCTCCGACCAATCATTAAGCAACCCTCCGTCCAATGGTGGATCCACCCCCGGTCCCCTTCCAAGCACCGTCACCACCAGGATCACTCGAGCCAAGGCCCGAGCCCTGGCCCAGTCCAAGCAGTCAAGGATTTCCTTGAATCCAACCGAGCCCCGGCTCTCACACCTCCGGCCGCCCATACCTGACTCTCTGTCCAGTCCCGGTGCCCTGGCTGAGCCCGATGGTACTCATGACACCCGCCGAAATACACGATCGAGACAGACCCCTCGATACTCCGCCGTGACTCGACGGCTTCTCGGCACCTAAACTCTAAGCAATGGACAGGAGCAAAGAGACAACCTGTTCCACACCCGATGTGTCATTAAAAATAAGGTTTGCGGCTTGGTCATTGATGGCGGCAGTTGTACCAATGCTGTTAGTCAGAAACTTGTAACAGGGCTTCATCTGCGCACCCAAAAGCATCCCCACCCCTATAAGCTCCATTGGCTTAGTAACTGTGGGGAATTGAAGGTCACCCGCCAATCCTACATCCCGTTCAGTATTGGGAGGTACGCTGATCAAGTCCTATGTGATGTTGTGCCTATGGAGGCTGCCCATGTATTACTTGGACGACCATGGCAGTTTGACAGGTTCTCCAAGCACGATAGAAGAACCAATAGTTACAGCCTCGTACATAAAAATACTAAGTACAAGCTCAAACCACTCTCTCCATCGGAAATCTTACAAGACCAAAAAGAGAGGCGAGTCACGCAAGAAAGAAAAGAAAGAGAGCTTCAAGAAAATAAAAAGGAACGGTCAGATCCAGCCCTGAGCCTTAAAACAGAAGTCCTGACTTCTATTGGGGCCATCTCTCAGGGAAACAAGAAGAAGGAAGGTCTGATCGCCACCGCCGGGGATATCAAGCAAGCTCTAATAGCCCGGAGGCCTATGGTGGTGATCCGATATAGGGACTGCCTAAATACTAACCCTAGCTCAGCAATACCCAGTGTTATTTAATCTCTCTTGCATGACTACAAAGATGTTTTCCCCGAGGAAGTCCCTAGCGGGCTACCCCCACTTAGAGGAATTGAGCACCAAATTGATTTGGTACCCGGGGAAGCCCTACCAAATAAAGCCGCCTACCGCACCAACCCGGAGGAGACCAAGGAGATCTAATCCCAAGTGGAGGAGTTAATGAACAAAGGATATGTCCGGGAGAGTATGAGTCCTTATGCCGTTCCGGTCATCCTAGTCCCAAAGAAAGAGGGAACATGGCGAATGTGTGTGGACTGCCGGGCCATTAACAACATCACAGTTAAGTACCGACATCCCATCCCTAGACTAGATGATATGCTTGATGAGCTACATGGGTCTAC
Source organism: Linum lewisii (assembly GCA_034768395.1). Classification (NCBI taxonomy): domain Eukaryota; kingdom Viridiplantae; phylum Streptophyta; class Magnoliopsida; order Malpighiales; family Linaceae; genus Linum; species Linum lewisii. The sequence continues at coordinate 21,913,229 of CM068297.1, forward strand.
CATCTTCTCCAAAATAGACCTACGATCCGAATATCACCAAATCCAAATGAAGGAAGGAGATGAATGGAAAACCACTTTTAAAACCAAGCTAGGGTTGTATGAATGGATGGTCATGCCCTTCAGTTTAACTAATGCTCCTAGCACCTTTATGAGACTCATGAATCAAGTCTTACGGTCTTATATTGGGAAATTTGTGGTAGTATACTTCGATGACATCCTAGTTTACTCCAAAAGCTTAGAAGATCATTTAGGGCACCTCAAGTCCGCCTTAGAAATTCTAAGGAAAGAATAATTATATGCCAACATGGCTAAGTGCACTTTTTGCACCGATCACCTTGTGTTCCTTGGTTTTGTTGTCAGCCTCTTCAGGCATATGGGTGGATGAGGAGAAGATCAAAGCCATCAAGTCCTGGCCGACCCCACAAAGCATCACAGATATTCAGAGTTTTCATGGGTTGGCTAGCTTCTACCGGAGATTTGTCCGGGACTTCAGCACTCTAGCTGCTCCTCTCACGGCGGCAATCAAACGAGATCTCCCCTTCCACTGGGGCCCGAGTCAGCAAGCCGCCTTCGAGATCCTCAAGCAAAAACTGACCGAAGCACCCCTCCTCAAGCTCCCTGACTTCAACAAGCCCTTTGAGATTGAGTGTGATGCATCGGGAGTAGGAATTGGTGCCATCCTTATGCAAGAAGGAAGACCCATCGCCTATTTCAGTGAAAAACTCAATGGAGCGCCCCTCAATTACCCAACCTATGACAAGGAACTCTACGCCCTTGTCCGAGCCCTTAAAACTTGGCAGCATTACTTATGGCCCAAAAAGTTTATCATCCATATCGACCATGAATCCCTCAAATACCTAAAGGCCCAACATAAACTCAACCGAAGGCACGCCCGATGGGTAGAATTCATTGAGTCATTCCCGTACATCATCAAGTTCAAACAAGGTAAAGAGAATGTGGCGGCTGATGCCCTTTCCCGACGGTATATTCTCCTCTCTGTCCTTACCACCAAGTTCATCGGATTTGAATACATCAAGGAACTGTACACTGTCGACCAAGACTTTAAAAGCATCTTTGAAGCATGTGAACAAGGCGGGTTTGGTATGTACTATCGACAGGATTGGTACTTATTCAAAGCAAACAAGCTCTGCCTACCTAACCACTCCTGCCGGATAGTATTAGCCTTAGAAGCGCACGGGGAGGACTCATGGGGCACTTCGGGGTAGCCAAGACCGTAGCCACCCTCAAGGAGCATTTCTATTGACCCAAGATGCGCCACGACGTGGAAAAACTCATTGCTCAATGTTCTAAGTGCCAACGGGCTAAGTCCCATCTTCAACCCTACGGGTTGTACACCCCTCTACCGATACCCGAACACCCGTGGGTTGATCTCTCCATGGATTTCATTCTGGGGCTACCTAAGACCCGGAAAGGAAAGGACTCCATCTTTGTTGTAGTTGACAGGTTTTCAAAGATGGCCCATTTTATTGCATGCCACAAGGCCGACGATGCTTCTAACATCGCCGACTTGTTTTTCCAAGAGGTCGTCCGACTCCATGGGATTCCTAAGACTATTGTGTCGGACCGGGATTCCAAGTTCCTCAGCTACTTCTGGAAGACCCTCTGGGCCAATATGGGGACTAAGCTTATGTTCTCTACAACATGTCACCCCCAGACCGACGGCCAGACCGAGGTGGTCAATCGATCCCTCTCTCAGATGCTCCTAGCTATCATCTCATCTAACATCCGGACTTGGGAAGAATGCCTTCCCTATGTTGAATTTGCCTACAACCGGGCTGTCCACTCCACCACCCAGTATTCACCATTCGAGCTTGTCTATGGATTCAACCCCTTAACCTTCCTAGACTTGTCTCGAAAGCTTCATGAAAAGGCTAGGGCCAACATCGAGAGGAGGACTAGTCAATATATCCGGAACGCCAACCGAGGGAGAAAAGAAAAGATCTTCAAAGTAGGCGACCAAGTGTGGATTCACTTCAGGAAAGAACGATTCCCCGAGCAAAGGAAATCTAAACTCCTTCCCCGAGGCGACGGTCCATACACCATACTCAATAAGATCAACAACAACGCCTATGTGATAGACCTCCCTAACTCTTATGGGGTAAGTGCCACGTTTAATGTTGCTGATCTAACCCCATACTATGATGAGATCTATGCAGAACCGGATTCGAGGCCGAATCCTTCTCAAGAAGAGGGGAATGATGAGCCCCCTGTTCCTTGGACCCGCCCCGAACTATTTTTAAACCCGTAGCCAATCTAAGGCCTTCAAGGAATGGCTCACCCTCTACATGAAGACTTGGAGCCAGGAGAGGCACGAAGAGGATGTTGACCAGATTACCCGATCCGGATACACCATGTTGACCAACCGAGCAGTCCCCCGACGGGCCGACCGGGCGACGGGTACAGCACTCGGGCACCCTGACCAGCACTCGGCATCGGACCAACACCAGACCCGAGCCCTGGGAGGTTTAGCACCCACCCTTAACTCCATACAGGGCCTAGAGCCAAGCCTAGGAGCTGCCAACCTAGGAACCAAGAAGGAAATGAGGAAATGGGAAGACGGCCGAGCAGGAACCCCGGATGCCGAGCAGCATCAGCATCAGACCCGCCGGAGCCCAACACTAGGAGCCCCGAGCAATGCCAAGCCTGAGCAGCCGACGCCGCCGCCAATTCCAAGCCCGACAGCAAAGGCGGAACCGACTTTCCTAATCCGGCCCGTGCGTGAGCGGCACACCCGACCGGATCCGCCAGTTTAGGGTTTTTAGCCGGTTTTGTATTATTTAAGTCTTTTTAAGAGTTGGACTCAGATTTTCCCTTTTAGTTTCGATTCTTTAGGAGCAAGTAAGTCCTTTTCTTCTATTTCGGACTCTCAGCTATTATTTTATTAATTTAGAGTTCTTTTCCAAGTAGGAAACGTGAGCCTGTTCACGATTTCCTCACCTATAAATAAGAGGCTTCGACCTCATTATAACGGTCAACCCTTTTCGAATAAATCAATCAAACAGAACTTTTGTTCTCAATTCTTTAGTTTTATGCTGCCTGCATAGCTTAGAATAGGTATTATCAACAGAAGTATTCCCCTTCTGTCGTGGAGCCATTCCTGGACACTACGGGTTCCCGGTTATATATAATCGATGGGTCCTAGTACTTTCCCACCCCCGGTGCCAACGGTGATCGAGTGAAGGTTCAAGACTTGCGGTGGTAAGGGTCGTCTGCCCACGGTTGCGGCGGTTCACACCACTTGGCGTAGCACCCGGGGCGGGGCCTGTCTTCCGGCTCCCCTCCATTTCAGCCATGACTTCCTGCTTCCTTCTTTGGCGCTCATCCAGGAAGGCCTCCAGGGGTTCTCAAGGTTGTCATTTGTCCTCAGGGCCCGTTGGGATCACTCTAGGGCTCAAGGTTGATCCCGGCTCCGGCTTCAGGCTCGGTGTAGTATCGGGTGCCGGTGCTTTGGCCAGGATTAGTGCCTGTTGAGTCCTGACGCTCATTCTGGCTTGCCTAGCTCTTGGGGGTGGGTTGTACTTGATCTTGGTCACATATTTAGGCTTGACAAACCTCTGCATGGCCCGGTTGTGGGTGCGTCTCAGCTCCAAACGATTCTTGTGGGGGGCCAAGCTTCTACCCCGCGTTGGTGACCCCAGTGGGGTGTAGGAATAGGCATTCTCACCCTGGCTGGCTAGCCGGATCACTTCACCAAGGACGAAAGAACATGCCATAGAACTTCTCTAGCCCTTCTAGCTTCACTTCTTCTCCCTCCTCTGAATCAACATCTTCTTCCTCCATCTTTTCATCCTTCTCATCATCCGTCTTGATCTCTCCTTCTCTAAGCACCATGGTCCTTTGGATGGGGCAGTACCTTGAGATGTGGTCTCTTCCTTGACATTTAAAGCATATAATTCCACTAGGACGTGGGTTAGAATTCTGAACATTAGGAGTAGTTCGAGTAGGTGTTACCCGGGAAGCCGAATCTTTAGGGTTAGGGCTTGATCGAGGCTCTGTGCTCTGGGGCTGTCCTCGCTTCCATGGAGGGTTGCCAGTACTTGAACTCCCCCTCCACGTGCTGCTGGTAGGTGGGTTAGGCCTTCTCCCATATCCTCTCTTCAGCTCTCTCTACTCTGAGGGCTACGACTATCAAGTCTTCGTAGTCAACATAGTTGAGTATGTTGACTTGGTGCGTGATGTCCGGGTGTAGGCCTTTTATGAATCTTGCTATTTGGGCCTCCTCCTCTTCCTTGGAATCAAGTCTTGTCACCAGCATCCCGATTTCTTTACTGTACTCCTCCACCGACATGGTACCTTGCTTCAAAATTTGAAGTGTGGTATGCAAGTCTCGGGTGTAGGCAGCCAGTACAAACCGCATCCTCATCCTTCTCTTGAGGTCTCTCCATGTGACAATAGGCTCCTATTTATCTCTTAGAACCTGTCTTCTCACCTGACTCCACCATAGTGTAGCATAGTCAGTAAACTCAATAGTAGCCACGATTACCTTCTTTCTCTCTGAGTAGTTGTGGCATTCTAGGAAGTCCTCCATGCTTCTCTCCCAATCTATGTACTCGTCGGCATTGACCTTACTGGCAAACTTGGGAATGGCGAGTTTGAGGCTGCTCACATCATCATCAATCTCCTGAGCTAACCTTCTAGCCCTTCAGTTGAGCTCATCATGGGGGCCTTCTTCATACTCATCACGCCGTCTCTTCCTTGAAGCCTAGTCAGGGCTTCTAGAATTTAGTCTAGGATTCCACCTAGGTTGTTCATCCGTCCTTCCAAATTGTTGATTCTTTCATTTTCCATGGTTAGTGTACGAAAATAGAAGCTATTTTCTATCCCCTTTTCTTAAAATCAAACTTACAACGAAAGGAAAATAACTTGGCAAGGGTGGCCTTGCTTTCTTTTCTTTTTTCTTAGCCTTTTGATATTTTCTTGATGGCTTTTGATGGACATCGATTTTTTTTATTTCCCTTACAACGAAAACTTAATACAATAAATTGAAAGAGATGGGAATTTTCAAAGAAATTATCTAATAACAATGAAAAGTAAATATATGAATCCAAGAGTGAACCTGAAGACTGGGATAGAGTTGGTCCTCGTGTTGAACCATGCTCTGATACTAACTGATGTGAACCGCCGCAATCGTGAGCAGACGACCCTAACCACCACAAGCTGATCTTGAAGCAATGAGTAGAAACCTTCGGAACAGGGATGGAATCGGACTTTGACCCTCTAGCTATAAAGGAGCTAGGAACCACAAGTATCAAGTCGAGGGCGCCACGTCAAGAGATGGATGCTCTTGATGATAAGCCAACCTTAAGCAATGCAACAGGCAAATACTCAAAGGGTTTTGAACAATGTTCTGAAAAAGGGGGTTTATTAATTTCAAAGTTGTGATTACAAAGGGGGGGCCGACGGCCTCTCTATATAGGAGGAGTTAGGGAACAAGCTCTCCTAATCCACCTTGAAAACTACTTCTTAAATAAATAATAACAATAAACTAAGCCTAAAAAGGACTAAAAATATTCCTACTTATTCAAAACTAGAAGGGAAACATAACTAAAATCCTTAAGAGTCTTGGAAAACAAGTAAAACCCCAAAATAGTAAAACTGGAGAAACCCTAGGTCGGGCACGAATCCAAATCCGGCTTGGATTTGTGGTGGCGTGGTGTGTGTAGGCCGGATTTTGACCCGGATTACGATCATCTACGTGTCCTAGTCCTATGAGGACTAGGAATCACGGTCCTCAGTCCGTGGCATCAGGTATTCCTGGCCAGGAGGGGAATCCTGAGCCCGGTTGGTGCTCATCTTTGGGCCCGGATCGTGTATGGGCGGACCTTCACGTGGTTTCTCCCTCAAATTTCCTCTGAATGCAGCTCCGTTTGTTGGTGGTGGCTCTTGGGACTTAAGGGTATCTATGGCACTTGGAATTTCCCAAAAGTCTTGAGCCAAACGTTGGCTCGGCCCAGATCACTCTGAGTGTGTGCCTAGACTCAAGCCTGGCGCTTGGGGCAGGCTGGTCTCTCGGCCTTTGGCAAATATGGCCAGGCCTTCGAACATTTGCCTCGGCCAGTCCTATAGGATATTTCAAACGCGGATGCAGGCTCAGGGCACTGGGATCCGTCTGGGGGCCTAGGCCTAATGCTAGGGCTCGTTTGGGGCCCGTGGCAGGGCTTGGTTCTGGGCCTTTGGTCCTTTTGGCCAAGCTTTCCTCCCTCTTCCTCCGGCGTTCCTCTAGAAATCCCTCAAGGGGATCCCTTGGATTGTCCTTGGCTTCCTGGCTCATGCCATTGGATCTAGGGCCTATGGATGGCCCTAGCCTCAGCCCTAGGCTCGGCTCCGGGGCTGGCTTCAGGACCTTGGCCGGCTTCAGGACCTTGGCCGGCTTCAATGCTTGGCGTGGCCTAGCTGTTGGGGAGGCCTAAGTCTGAATTTAGTCACATACCTTGGCTTGAGGAACCTTTGTAGGGCCCGGTTGTGAGCTTCTCTTGGCCCTAGTCGCTTCTTGTATGGCTCTAGGGTCCTGCCCTTGGTAGGGGACCCTGTTGGGTGTGTAAGAATAACGACTGGCATCGGGGCAGATAGGTAGGATCACATCAACTTGGGACGTCATTAGAGTCGGTGTAGGACCAAGGCTCAGGGCCTTCTAAGTTCTGACTGTCAGTGTCCATGCCATTATCACTGAACTGACTGTCCAGAACGATGTCCAGACTTGGGGATGACATATGTGAGGGGGTATCCTCATTCCCCAAGTCATTATCTTCTTCTCTTGTCGGGAAACAACCTCCTTTTGTGTGTCGGGTGATACCTTAGTGTCCTTGTGGGGACTGGGGCTATTCCATGCTCTGGGGCTAGCCTGGTGCTAGCATGTTGTTGTCCCGGTGCTGGCCTAGTGCTGGCACGGTGCTCGCCTGGTGCTGGTGCTGGGTGCATATTCTGGCTCGGTCAAGGTGACCGGGTCAGCTCCTGATTTTGGAACCAGGGCACGCAGAAAAAAGCCTAAGAATTTCTCTAGGCTTACTTTGGGTACTTGATGAACCCCCGGTGCCCTGGACCCGACCAGACCTGCCCTTGACCCGGAGCCAAGTCAAAGCCTTCAAGACACGGGTCACAGCCTACATAGGTGATTGGAGTCAAGCCAAGCATGAAAAGCTGGACTAGAGGTTCATCAGAGAGGGATGCACAGTGCTGACCCTTGATGGCCGACAGAAATCCCACACAGGAGACAAATGCCCGAAGGACACTGCCCCGGCCCCGGCGGATGCGGACAGCCAACTCAAGCCCAGGACAACCTTGCTTAGCACTCAGAATCTGGCGGACAAGTCGATGCCAGAAGATTCAGGTGGCCAAAAGACTTGGGGAGAACCTCGCTTGTCCGAGGAAATGTCAAGTAGGGAGCTCGGACGCCCCGGCATCACTGAAACCCTAGCACCGGGTCTGGAGCGAGTGATGTCGAGCCGGTCACCACAGCCAAAGGACACCACCTGGCCACCCGGTCACCCGGAGCCAGCGGTAATTACGGATATACCACCGCGCGCGTTCAAAGCCCTTTTCCTAGCCGCGGAAGGATTCTCGCCCGCGTCCGGAGCCTTTTCCTAGTCCTACCCGGACACGGATTGCCGGTTTGCCCTAATCCGCCCGAATTAGGGTTTTGCTAAATTTTAGCCGGTTTAGGAGTTTTATTTTCGGACTACTTAGTTTATTTTAATAGTTTCTTCGGCCTATCTTTTAGGATTATTTTAATTTTTCCTTTTTTGAGTTTGAACCGGCCTTGGCCACCCTTTGTGCTATAAATAGAGGCCTCGACCACGATTGTAAGACAACTTATTGATTAATGAAAATTTCAGAACTCTGTTCTTTTTCCTTCAAGTCTTTGCTCGTTGTTGCTTAGCTTAAGGTATTGGTTTATCATCAAAGGCTATCATCCTTTGTTTGTGGCACCAACTCGACCGAATACTTGGGGTTCCTAAGTCAATACTTAGTGGATTTCAAGGTTCTCCGCCGGTTTCAATAGTTAGGTTCTCGTGGGGCTGATAATATAGTTTTAGGTGTTGAGTCGATCCCTTCCTAGAGGAGGCGGTTCGCATCAGTACTTCTTCTCCCTCTTCAGACTCAGTTTCCTCCTCTTCCATCTTTTCTTCTTTTTCATCATCCGTCTCGATCTCTCCCTCTCTGAACACCATTGTTCTCTAGTTTGGGCAGTCCCTAGAGACGTCTCATCTCTCTTGACATTTAAAGCAAACTATTCCACTAGGACGTGGGTTAGAATTCTGAATAGTAGGGGTGTTGGGAGTAGGTGTTACCCATGATGCTGTTTCTTTAGGGTTAGGGCCATGTCCGGGCTCGGTGCTTCGAGGCTGTCCTGGCCTTCATGGGGCGTTGCCAGCATTAGAACTCCCTCTCCAAGGATTGGTGGCAGGGGTAAATCTCCTCCCATACCCTCCCTTCATCTCTCTCTATGCGGATAGCCAGGGCTATTAAGTCCTCATAGTCAACATAGTTGAGTATGTTGGCTTGGTGCATGATGTCCGGGTGTAGGCCTCCGGCGAATCGGCCTATCCTGGCCTCCTCATCTGCCTTTAAGTCAAGTCTCATCACCAGCATCTTTATCTCTTTATTTTACTTCTCCACGGACATGGCTCCTTGCTTCAAGGTTTGAAGCTTGGTGTGTGATGTGCTGTAGAACAGTGATCAAATACTACCAAGCTAAATGCTAAGCAGATCGTATTCCACAGGGTTCTTCTAATCGTCTACTCAAATGAACTGGCAAATTACTCAGGTTTAAACAAGTTATGCGTGGTGTGAGTTCCATGACTTCTAAACTATGAAGCAGAGAAATTAAAAAGGAAATAAGACAAAAGACAAATTGAAAGATTGATTGACTCAACAAGATGACATACAAGCTTAGATTTTGAATTCCCCTAAGATCACCAGAACAATGGCGATCACAAGACCAACGGTTTTCAATCCTGATTCGTTCAACTCTCATACACCACCATAACTCATGACCCTTAGGTTTAAGACTGGCGAACGTTTGCTCTATCCGATCTAACTACCAAGATTAATTGACTGCCCGTGCATTCGCTTCTGCAACAAAAAACTAATAGGCGTGATTACTAGTGATTAATGAGTTACTCTTGCAGTGGATTAACAACTGGTTCCTACAAAGAGAAATTGTTTCAATGAATAGGTTAACTGTTGATTTGGTGTTTTGAAGTGAGGCGAACGTTCGCTACTATCCTCAGCTTAACTAGAATCTTAACTAGGTGATCAAGCTAGAAAAGAAACACGAAAACAATTAAGAACAAACCAAACATGCAAGAGAAACTGATTAAAACTAGATTTAATTACCGCCGATCCGTGACTACTTTAAAGCCCCGGGTCACTTAGGTTTCATCTAATCTAAGCTCTACGAGTTTAGCTACTCATATTCAACACAAAAGAATCGAAGACAAACAAAGAATACATCTTCAAACAGGAAGAACAGAGAAGAACTGTAAAACCTAATTTCATATGAATTTGAGAAGCTTCAATCTCTTGGATCTTTAACTCCTAGCACCGAGCTCTCTGAGATGGAAGAATGGCGTCACGATCTATTCCTGGCTCCTCGAACTCTCTAAACTCTCTCTCGAACTTTAAAGTCTGGAAATTAATCCAAGGAATAGGTATATCTCTATTGTGGCCGCTGGTTTAGTATTTATAGGGTTTCAGGATTCCAGCCGGAAAAGGAATTAGTTTTTGGCGAAAACTTGGAAGTTTTCACCAAAGACTTCAGTGGAAACCTTAGCTGGATTCTCCTGTCTTCGTCTGTGCAATTCTTGCATTAGTTTTCGGTGAAGACTTTGGACTTCTCGCCGAAGACTCTAGTTAAAACCGGGGCAGTGCTTTCTTCTGGCTTGGTTGACTTCTGGATAGATCTTGGGCCATTCCTTGAGGTTTCTTTGCTTCCTGAGTTCGTCTATGGCTACGTATTTGATGGCAAAAACCTGTGTAGTCTCAAAAACACTAAAAAACCATGAAATAGACCCATAACGGGCCAAAGTAACCAAAATAGCAAGAATTAGAGCAATTAGGTGAGAACAACCTAAACTACCCTAAAACCTGAGATTCAAGCAAGGAAATGTAGCTTAAATGAGGCTGATAATCACGTAAAATCGAGTGTCATCAGTGTGCAAGTCACGTGTGTAGGCAGCTGGTACAAACCACCTCCTCATCCTTCTCTTGAGGTCCCTCCATGTGACGATGGGGTCCTCCTCATCTCTCAAAACCTACCTTTTGATCTGACTCCACCAAAGAGCAACATAATTAGTAAATTCAATAGTGGCCACGGTTACCTTCTATCTCTATGAATAGTTGTGGCAACCAAGGAAGTCCTCCATGCTTCTCTACCAATCGAGGTACTCATCGGCGTTGGCCCTTTCCAGCAAATTTAGGGACGGTGAGCTTGAGGCTGCTCACATCATCATCAATCTCTTGGACTAGTCTTCTAGACCTTCAATTGAGCTCGTCATATGGTCCATCTCCATGCTCCTTGATGACACTCGATTTGATGTGATTATCAGCCTCATTTAAGCGACATTTCTTTGCTTAAGACATGGTTTTTAGGGTAGAATAACGAATATTCAATCGATTGCCCTATCTCGTGCGATTTGTGTTACCTTGGCCCGTTTCGGGTCTATTTGATGGTTTTCTAGTGTTTTTATGTTAGCACAGGTTTTTGCCGTCAAATAAAGTAGCCAAGGTCATGTCTAAGGCGTTGGAACCTCGAGGATTGCACCGGAATCGATCAAAGGAGCCAATCAAGTTCAGAAAATTCCTGCCCGATTTACAAAGGAATTTTCGCCGAAAATACCCTAGTATTTTTGGTGAAAATATCAGCACAAATCAACTGATGTCCAGCTGAAGGAGTTTTCGGTGAAACCGTTGAGTTTTTGAACCGAAACGAAAATCACAGGAGGATGCAACCGAAGGGCCATCCATTTACACTAGGATTTTCGGCGAAAATACCTTGTTATTTTTGGCGAAAATATTAGGCAAATCCGGCCAATCTAGGGTTAAGTATAAATACTTAACCGGCAGCCCAAACAACAGGGAGATACATCATAATATACTTTTCGAAATCAAAATTCGAAGAATTCTCTGAAGTTCTGGAGCGAGGAGTGAGAGTTCGAAGAGCCAGAAAGAGATCGTGACGCCATCCCTTCCACCTCGGAGACTCGGAGCTAGGATTGCGGTTTATGGAAGATCGAAGTCTGTCAGAGTCGTCTAAATTAGGTTTTTCAGATTCTTTTCTGTTCTTCCTCTGGATGATTTCCTTTGTTGCCTTTGATTCTTTTGTGATAAACATGAGTAGCTAAACTCGTTAGAGCTTAGACTAGATGAACCCTAAGTGACCCAAGGCTTTAAAGCGGTCATGGATCGGCGGTGATTAGATTCGAAATTCAATCAGTTTCTCTTTCATGTTTGATTTGTTCTTCATTGTTCATGTTTCTTGTCTGGATTGATCATATTGATTAGATTCTTGTTAAGCTAAGGATAGAAGCGAACGCTCGCCTTACTTTAGAACATCAAATTGAACAATTAACCTTATAATTGGAGCATGCCTTTCGTAGGAACCGGTTAGGATTAATCCACTGCAAGACTAACTCATAAATCGTTAGTAATTGCACCTGTTAAGTTAAGTCGTTGCGAGAGGCGACCGTACCCGGGCGACTAATTAATCATGGTAGTTAGAACGGATAGAGCGAACGTTCGCCGGTCTTAAACCTAAGGGTCAGGAGTTATGGTGGTGTCTTAGTAATTGATTGAATGAGAATCGAAATCCGCTGATCTGTTGATTGCCAATGCTTTGTTAGCTTTCTATAAGCCTGCCCTTTTTCATTCTAGTTCCGAACGCCTTTCATTCCTTCACCCCCTTACTACTAGTTGAGTAGTTTCTACTCCGCCCACTGGGGAACGAAGGGGGATTCAAAGTCTAAGTTCGTCTGTCATTCTTGCTTTCAACCCTAATTTCCAATCTACTTTAGTTTAACTTTTAAATCTCTCTGCATTTCTTAGAATTAGAAGTCGTGGAACTCACACCACGCACGAAGTGTTTACATTCGATTATTTTGCTAGTTTTTGGCGTAGTCAATCATAGAAGGCCCGTGGAATACGATCTACCCTAACTTGTTAACTTTGTTAGTTTATTGGTGTGAACCCTCAACGACAGGTTCACCAAATTGGCGCCGTTGCCGGGGACTTCTTTGATTGTTTGGAAGAAGAACTGGCAATTTATTCTTCTATTTTCCATCTTTCACCTTTCCATCCACTTCGATTTTACACTGGTTTTGTTTGTCTTTGTTATCTGTAGGTTTACAGGTGTATGCCTCACCGTCCTCAGACTCGCTCTCAAACTGAACAGGCTAAGAGTGCAGAGAGACCAGGCAGTTCTGCTCCACCTCTACGATCACAGATTTTGAAGAGAGGCAGATCCAATCCACCCGTCACTCCGATCAAGATCAAGGAACTGAAGGAGAGTTCCTCATCTCCGTCTTCACCGTCATCTTCATCCGCTTCATACACCGCATCACATTCACCTCCTCCATCTCCTACCATGGACGATCAGTTACCACCACCACCACCACTTGCACAGAAGAGTCTAGCAGACTAAAACAAGCCGAGCGCGACTAGCGTTCGATCTGCCATTGCCGTTCCGCGCATTGAAGGAGATCCTGACTATGAGATCAAGATTCCATTCTTGACCATGATCTCTTGGGATCTACAATTTGAAGGCAGGCCCCTAGACAATCCGTGCACTCATCTTGCAGACTTCCTTGATCTCTGTAGCACTTTCAAGAACGGAAACCTCGACAAAAATACTCTTTGTCTGAGAGCTTTCTCGTTCTCTCTGAAAGGCCCTGCTAAGAGGTGGCTTACTGGCAAACCACCTTGCTACTACACTAATTGGGATACTCTGGCTCAGGACTTCGTTGAAGAATACTTCCCGCCAGCCAGAACAACTGCCATCAAGGACAGCATTGCCAGATTCTCCTAGAAAGAAGGAGAAAGCTTATATGATACTTGGAATCGATTCCAAGAACTTCTCTACAACTGTCCGCATCATGGATTCGAGCAGAGGCAGTTAGCTGAAATCTTTGCTCAAGGACTTCGAGAAGAATCTGCCAAGTGGGTCAATTCTCTAGCTGAAGGAGATTGCACTACACTTACACCTGAAGCTGCTCTTCTTCACTTCGCAAACTGTGCTTCCAAGTCAAGGAACTGGGAACGACAATCTGAAGGATCAAGGAGCAAGCTCAATCTCGAAGCTACTATCAAGGCAGAGGTAGAGAAGCATTTGAAGAAGTCTACCACACCAATCAAACCGCCGGCAGCTTCTGTCTACGTTGCCGATTGTGAATGGTGTGGAGCTTGCACACATAACGGAGGCCATTGTCAGAATTTTGGTAAGGCAGAAGTCTGGTCTGCCGAAGAGGTAAATTTCATTCAACAAGGCTTCGTTAATAATCAGAATGGTTATGCTGGCTATCGCAACTTCAGGCAGTAAGGGAACTATCAAGACAGACCTCCCTACAATAATGGCGCCAACCATAACCAAAATCAGAATAACTGCCCAGCTGGTCCAGCTCAGGATCAGAAACCTAACCATCCGCCGGCAGGTGTCTACCAGCCGCCGCATCGAAATCCGGGCAACTATGGAACTGCACCTGGCAACCACCAGAACCAATACTTGAATAACACCTATCCAGGGCAGCAACATCAGAGAGAAACAACGTTAGTGACCTGGACAGAAAGCTTAGCCAGATCATCACCAGACTCGATGATCACGATAGTCAGTTCAAGGCTCAAGCTCTTCTCAAAATCAAGAACAGATAGCATCTGGACAAAGAATTGAGCAAGCCGTGAACAACATCTCAAGCATGCTGGCATCCGTTCAACCATTTGGCCAACTTCCGAGCCAGACAGAGCCAAACCCGAGAAAGGAGCAAGCCAATATGGTAACTGTTCAAGATCCTTCAAGCTCATCTTCTAATACTTCTTCTAATTTATGCAGGATGCCTGACACTCCAGAGAAGAAGGAAGCACAGAAAGTGGCGCCTAAGGAGTATGATCCTCCTCTCGCCCCGTACGTCGTGAAGCCTCCTTTTCCTAGAGCATTACTGCCAAATGTGAGGATCGAGACTGGTATGAAGGGGAACAAAGAAGGATATCCTGACATTCGTAACAAGAAGCCTATCTCTCCATATCCAGCTAAGTGTTCTGATCCCGGTTCTTTCACGCTACCTTTGGTTATTAATGATATTGAAATAGAGCGTAGTTTAGTGGATTTAGGCGCGTCTGTCAATGTTATGCCTATGAGCTTATTTGAAAAATTAAACCTAAGAGAACTTGAACCAACTACTATGCAACTCGTATTTGCCGATAGATCACTTAAAACGCCTAGAGGGAGGAGAAATAAAAGACGTCGTTACTAAATGTGGTCCGTTCACGTTTTTAGCTGACTATGTGATTATAGACACTAGTGAGGATGATTCTACCATTCTTACAGGTCGACCCTTTATGGCTACGACTGGAATGCAAATTAACATTCCAAGTGGTTCTTTGACTTTAAGGATTGGTAAAGACACAATAACGTTCCGCCTTAAAGACGGAATGAAATATAATTCGAAGAATGAGGAATGTCATTGCTTAGCTGTTGAAACCGTGGAGTTGACTCTGGTCAACTCCGTCACTAATATCTCTTCTAGTGTGCCTAGATCTGTTGTTACTGCAGGTGCTGGATAGGTTATCAAGCAGAAACAAAAACCTGTTCCTCAAAAGCCGTCAAAGAAGAAGGAAATACAAGCCTCTTCTAAGCCACCGAGCACAAAACCTAGCAGACCTCGGGGAAAGAACAAGAAGACGAAAACTCAAATGGTTTGGAGACCAAAAGCTCCGCCGTCTTCTTCCAAGCCAGCTACACCACCAATTCGTTCCGAGAAACCGGCACCGGAACAAGTATGGAAGGAGACGCCAAAAGCATCTCCTAAGGAAATACTGACGATCACCGATCCTGGTGATATCAAGACGGAGATTAAAGTAAAGAAGGAGCCGATCATTCTCGTTCCATCCACTGTCTTCCTTGTGAAAGATGATCCTTTGACGGAACTGTTCAGACCGTTCAAGATCACTGGCCACCTTCCCGACGGACGAACCAAGCTCTTACACGCGAACGGGGAAGAAATTCATGCTCACCGGAGAAGCCCCGAAGCTCTACTTTGTGAACTCCGATGCTAGCATTAAGGAGAATCTGAGTTGGGATGTCTCCTAATACCGTCCAGGTATCGTCCAGCTCAATGACGTTAATAAAAGAGCGCTTCGTGGGAGGCAACCCACGGCTGGAGTCCGTTTTTTTTATTCTTGTCGAACTTAGTGTTTTAGAGTCGGGTCGGGGGAGCCAAAAGTGTCAGTTTGTTTGATTTATTATTTTTCGTGTGTATTCTGCATGTCGTAGTGTCAGTCGCAAGTTGATTGAGGTCGTTCCGATTTTTGTGGATTTAACTGTGATTTTCTGAAGTTTGCCGGATTTGCGAAAATATTTTCACCCGAGCAGTTCAAAATTTTCGGCGAAATGCACCCCTACTTTCGGCGAAATCGCCTTTTCAATTCTCACTAAATTCCCCTGTTTCATATTTTCGGCCGAAAAATTCAGTGTTTTCGGCGAAATTATCTTTGAAAACCGGCAGTGCATTTGAACGTAAATTTTCAACGAAAACTCCCTATTCTTTTTGCCGAAAATCCCTTTGAAAATCACCCAAATTTCCATTTTAAAATCCGGTTTTATCCTCTCTCTCTCCCCACCATCCATTTTCGAACCAAAAAACGAAAAATCCCCCCTACTGTTTTCGAAACCGCCGACCACCACCCCTTTAAAAACGCCGCCGCCGCCGTTTGCCGCCGCCACCATTTGCCGCCGCCGCCGCCGTCGCCGACCGCCACCGCTCCCTTCTCCTCTCTTTTCCGATCCCGTTGAGCCCTAGAACGTTCGAATCGGAGCTCTACAGCTCTAGTTCACCGAAACCCTTATTTTCAGAGTTTTTCACCGATTTCTCCCAAACCGTTCATTTTTAGCATCCATGGCTTCAAGGTAAGTTGTAGAACTTTTCACTACGAATCTTTTGACATATTGATTGCTGAATTTTGTCGGGGTTGACTTTCGGTTGACTTTTCGGTTTGCCTCGATTTGCATGCCGACTGATTTCGTGTGAACTAGGTTAGCTGAACTTGTTGAACTGTTCTAGCATGCTTAGGGAGTTTCGTGCTTAATTTTCATATCATTTGATCATGTGTTGCTATGCATACGATTGATTTTTTGTGATGTTGACTTGTGAGAAATGTCGGTTTGACCATGAACTGTCTTTGATCATTTGGCTGCCGTATGTGTTCATTCTCGTTCAGATTATTGTGTTTGCCATCTGAGATCATATTTTACCGTCGTTCTCCGCTTTGTGATAGTCTTGCCATGATTAGGGTTCATTATGCTATAGTGTTGACTTTCTAAATGTCGGTTTGACTCTTTGAACTCTGATTCTACTTATCCACTTCTGGCTGTTCCTAAGCATGTATTTTACTGTCTATGATTACCAGTTACTCTGCTTTGCTTACCCCCACTCGGTTTTCCTCATTTCTTTGTGAAATTGAGTTTTTCTACTAAGTGTGGGGTAGGGTTTTAAGTTTGACTAATCTGGTTTCGTTCTGGTTTTAGGAACACCACTTATGAGCGCAGGACCAAGGCACGACTTGATGCCGCCTCGAGCTCCAGAGCCCCCGCTCCCATCACACCCGCCGTTCAGGGCCCTCTTCCAGCACTACCTCGCCGGGCTGGATACCATCGCACTATCGCTCGTCTACCTGACTTTTACTTTGAGTGCTTCCAGAAGATCGAGCATGTTTGGGGAGCTAAGGTACGCCCTCCTTCCATGGAGTGCCTCAGTGAGCACGACGATGACTACCACCAGAACGTTCATGACGCCCTAGCACCGGCCGGCCTCCTAGAGCTGACCACCATAGCTGCCGACTTCCCAGACATCGCCCTTCAGGAGTTCTGGGCGACCTTTGATCTGGATGAGCACAAGAGGAGGCAAGGCCAGAAGGTTGTTACCTTCTATCTAGGTGGAGTATACAGGACGCTCACCTATGATGAGTTTGCTGCTCATCTAGGTATCCCCTACGAGCACTATCATTGCCATCACCTCGACTGGGGCGACGATGATGACGAGGAGGCATACCATGCACTCTGGAGGCACATGACTGGCGTGCCTGGCGATCGCCTTGGGGAGCACAACTTAGTTAAGTCGCTCTCTCACCCTCTCTTTTATTCATATGGTTTGGTGTAGATCTCTTTTATATGTTCCAGATAAGGATCGCCACCATATCCTCAAGGAGTAGCTTATGCTTCTCCAAGCCATCCGAGAGAGCTACCCTCTTCACCCTGGATGGGTGCTTGCTCGCATCTTCCTCCAGAAGACCAAGAGGCGGACGCCACCTCGTGCACTCCTGGGAGGTAACTTCATAGGTCAGCTCATCATCTCCTTCGGCATCAGCCATGAATATGGCCCGAACATTCCACGACACCAAGTTAGGACCGTTGGAGGAGACTTAGCGGTCGAATATGACCTAGAGCTGGACCTCAGTCCCCAGGTGGCAGCAGATCCTCCCCTCCAGCATGTAGCCGAGTCGGAGGAAGATGATGATACTGAGCAGCAGCAGCCCCAGCCGCAGCCAGAATTCCATGACTATATACCCTCGCCACATCATCAGGCAGGGTATGCACACCAGTCACCGCCGCACATTCCAGATCCAAACCAGGCGCCTCACCCTCAGCACCGACCGCACCCCACGGACATTGGTGAGTTGTATGAGCAACTGCAGGAGTGGCGCATCTCCGACAACGCCACTCAAGAGGCGAGATGGACTATTATGCAGCAACATATGCGCCACGCCGACAGGCGGTATGAGGCACAGCTGGCGTGGCAACGTCAGCTCGGCGAGCACCTCCACTTTCCACCTCCCGACACCCCTGACCAGCCATGATCAGGCAGTAGGGACATTCCCTTTGCTTCACTTTGGCAGATCGCCTCCGCTCTGAGGACCAGTGCTCATCCCCTACGCCAATCATTTCGGTCTAGGTTCTTCTACTTCACTCTGAACTCTTGAATTAGTCCTGTGAGGACACAGTCCGATTTAAGTGTGGGGTAGGATGCTAGAGAACATTGCATGAACTTGATTGCCCTTGATTGTGTTTTATATGTGCCTCGTGATTCCATTCCAGTCTCTCTAGCATTAGAATGGCTCAGTTCTTGATTTTTGATGTTAAGTTGTTGTTCAAACCTTCATAATGATGCTTAGACTGCTTAACTCAGAACTTGTATACTTTGATGCTAAATTGCCTGGTCAGAACAGAATTTTTAAATCACACTTGTAGTTTGTAGCCTTGATTGCATGAAAATGACCGAATCCGACTAGCAAACCAACTGTGAGCTTTTGATCCATTGCACGTAACTTGCAATTTTAATTCTTTCTGAGTGGTTTTTTGTTTACTTGAATGAGTTAGAATTTGCATGAGACCTACTTGAGACCACACGATGACACGAGTTCTAGAAGGATAGGGGCACCTAGATTCAGCTACTTAGCCAGATAGCCTACCAAATGATAAATCCATTAGGTTTAGACCCTTGAGCTTGGCCTGTTCTTTCGGTTCGATAATACATTACAGCCATTTCCCATTTCTTTCATTCCCTGTTGATCCCCTGTGGTTGTAGTTCTAGATTGACCTACCGGAAGTCGGTTAGTGGTAACCTACCTATAGCCATTAAACAGGTGGTCTTAGCTAATATGTCCAGACGTGTAAACCCCTCTAGCAACTAAAAGAAAGAATCGGCACAAAAGAAGAAAAAAGTCAAGTAAGAAAAGAAAGAAAATTTCAAAAAAATGAAGAAAGAAAAATCAGAAAAGTTTCAAAGTTTTAGTTCAATAAACGTCCTTCTCCCTACAAATGGAAGAACGAAGTCAAAAGAAAAGTTGAAAAAAAAAAGAAAAAAGCGTGTAAAGAAAAAAAAAAGAATAAGTGCTAGGTTGCTTGACGGTATCATAGGACGAGCGTTCATTATTCCACCCGTGTCTGGTTAGACGGGAGGAAGCCATAGATTAGATTCGAGGGAAGTTAGTCGAAAGCTACACCACACAAAGCCATCATCATACATTCCCATCATTCATCTCATTATAAACCCAAGTAGTGTAGAATTCATTACGGTCCTAGCAGGGAAGTCCTTCTTGACTAGATACTCGTGTTGTCACAGTGGTGGAGATGTGGTCGAATTGCAAACCTATGACAGAATTCAGTAACAGAAAATGATCGAGAGCAGAAACACGTCCTTAAACACAGAGAGTGAGAGTTCCCCATTTTACTAAATATTTATCCTGTGTGAGGAGTCTGGTCGGTCAGGTCAAATTCGTGCATAATTGGTTGCTAATTCCTTGTTGTGTGCACTTTACTAGTGAGACCGGGTTGTTTGGCTGATCTGTATACATGTCAGGTTTTTGTTCTAGGAATTAGCTGTCTAATAATTCATTGTGTTTCATTGAGCTCCAATTTAATCGATCTTATCATTTATGAACATGAGTGTTTCTATTCAATTTGCTTGAGGACAAGCAAAAGCTTAAGTGTGGGGTATTTGATGACACTCGATTTGACGTGATTATCAGCCTCATTTAAGCGATATTTCTTTGCTTAAGACATGGTTTTTAGGGTAAAATAACGAATATTCAATCGATTGCCCTATCTCGTGCCATTTGTGTTACCTTGGCCCGTTTCGGGTCTATTTGATGGTTTTCTAGTGTTTTTATGTTAGCCCAGGTTTTTGCCGTCAAATAAAGTAGCCAAGGTCATGTCTAAGGCGTTGGAACCTCGAGGGATTGCACCAAAATCGATCAAAGAAGCCAATCAAGTTCAGAAAATTCCTGCCCGATTTACAAAGGAATTTTCGCCGAAAATACCCTAGTATTTTTGGCGAAAATATCAGCACAAATCAACTGATGTCCGGCTGAAGGAGTTTTCGGCGAAACCGTTGAGTTTTCGAACCGAAACGAAAATCACAAGAGGATGCAACCGAAGGGCCATCCATTTACACTAGGATTTTCGGCAAAAATACCTTGTTATTTTCGGCGAAAATATCAGGCAAATCCGGCCAATCTAGGGTTAAGTATAAATACTTAACCGGCGGCCCAAACAATAGGGAGATACATCATAATATACTTTTCGAAATCAGAATTTGAAGAATTCTCTGAAGTTCTGGAGCGAGGAGTGAGAGTTCGAAGAGCTAGAAAGAGATCGTGACGCCATCCCTTCCACCTCGGAGCTAGGATTGCGGTTTACGGAAGATCGAAGTCTGTCAGAGTCGTCTAAATTAGGTTTTTCAGATTCTTTTCTATTCTTCCTCTGGATGATTTCCTTTGTTGCCTTTGATTCTTTTGTGATAAACATGAGTAGCTAAACTCGTTAGAGCTTAGAGTAGATGAACCCTAAGTGACCTAGGGCTTTAAAGCGGTCACGGATCGGCGGTGATTAGATTCGAAATTCAATTAGTTTCTCTTTCATGTTTGATTTGTTCTTCATTGTTCATGTTTCTTGTCTGGATTGATCACCTAGATTAGATTCTTGTTAAGCTAAGAATAGAAGCGAACGCTCGCCTTACTTTAGAACATCAAATTGAACAATTAACCTTATAATTGGAGCGTGCCTTTCGTAGGAACCGGTTAGGGTTAATCCACTGCAAGAGTAACTCATAAATCGTTAGTAATTGCACCAGTTAAGTTAAGTCGTTGCGAGAGGCGACCGTACCCGGGCGACTAATTAATCTTGGTAGTTAGAACGGATAGAGCGAACGTTCGCCGGTCTTAAACCTAAGGGTCAGGAGTTATGGTGGTGTCTTAGTAATTGATTGAATGAGAATCAAAATACGCTGATCTGTTGATTGCCAATGCTTTGGGGAACGAAGGGGGATTCAAAGTCTAAGTTCGTCTGTCATTCTTGTTTTCAACCCTAATTTCCAATCTGCTTTAGTTTAACTTTTAAATCTCTCTGCATTTCTTAGAATTAGAAGTCGTGGAACTCACACCACGCACGAAGTGTTTACATTCGAGTATTTTGCTAGTTTTTGGAGTAGTCAATCATAGAAGGCCCGTGGAATACGATCTACCCTAGCTTGTTAGCTTTGTTAGTTTATTTGTGTGAACCCTCAATGACAGGTTCACCACTCCTCACGGTCATCTCCCCTTCCAAGCCATGTTAGTGTCGCTTGTACTCTAGTTAGGGTTTGTGCTATGGTGTTCAGTTGACCCTCCAAGTTCTCGAGTCTCTCGTCTGCCATGGTTAGATATAAAGGCAAGCGAAAGCTTTTATATTTTCTATCCCTCTTCTTAAACACACTCTTACACGAAAAGAAAGAACTTGTCAATGGTGGCCTTGCTTGATTTTCTGTTTTCTTAACTTCTTTTGATATTTTCTTGATGGATTTGATGGCCACCTAGCTTTTTCTGCCTTACAATGAAAACTTGAATACAAGAATTGAAATAGATGAAGATTTTCAAACATTTTTCTAAGAACATGAAAGTAAGGATATGAATCCAAGAGTAAACCTAGAGATTGGGATAGAGTTGGTCCTAGTGTTGAACCATGCTCTGATACCAACTGATGTGAACCGCCGCGACCATGGACAGATGACCCTAACCACCACAAGTTAGTCTTCAAGCAATGAGCTAAACCTATTGTACTGAGATGAAATTGAACTTTGACCCACTAGCTATAAAGAGTTACGAACTAGAAGTATCAAGTCGAAGGCGCCACTCCAAGAGATGAATGCTCTTAATGATAAGCCGAACCTTAAGCAATGCAACGAGCAAAGGATTGAAGGGAAAGAACATAAGTTCTAAAAAGGATTTATAATTGATTAAAGTCTGAAAAACAATGAAGGCCGGCGGCCTTAGTTTATAGGGAGAAGTAGGGAACAAGCTCTCCTATTCCTCCTTAGAAACTACTTCCTAAACTATTAAAGAAATAAATAAAAGTCCTAACTAGGATACTAAAAAGACTAAATTAATCCTAATTATTCGATACTAGAAAGGAAAACAAAACAAAAACCTAAGGAGTCTTGGAAAACAAGGAAAACTCCTAAATAGGCAAAACTGGCAAAACCGGGGGAAAGCCCTAATCCGGGAAAGAATCCGTATCCGGCTCGGATAAGGTTTGGCTGTGTGAAAGTCTGGATTCTGACTCGTATTATGCTTTTTCACGTGTCCCAGTCCTAGGAGGAATTAGAAACACGGTCTTCAGTCTGTGGCATCAGGGTTTCCTTGTCCGGAGAGGAATCCTGATCATGGTTGGATTGCATGCTCGGGCCCGAATCGTGTGTGAGCTTTGTATCACGTGGCTCCTCCTTCAATTCTTTTCCAAATTCAGCACCGTTTGTTGGAGGTGGATCCTGAGGCCATAAGGTATCCAGGGCCTTTGGAAAATCCCAAAAGGTCCGAGCCAATTGTTGGCTCGGCCGAGATCGATCTGACATGATGCCCAGATTCTGGCCCGGCGCTCGGGGCAGGCTCCGTTCTCGGCCCTCTTCGAATCTGGCTAGGCCTTTGGACCTCTGTCTCGGCCAGGTCTTCAGGAAGGCTTCCAAGAGATCTTCAAGTGCTGGTTCAGGCATGGTCTCGTGGGAGCTGACTTGGGGCCTAGTCCTGGTACTAGGTCTAGTCCAGGGCTCGTGGCGGGGCTTGGCTCAGAGCTTCTGACCTTTTTGGCCAAGCCTTCTGCCCTCTTCCTTCGTCACTCCTCTAGAAAGGCTTCAAGGGGATCCCAGGGCTGGTCCTTATGTCCAGGGCTCATGGTGATATGACCCGGCTTGGCTGCCTAGTACCATCCGGTACTCCTACACCCTACCAAGATCCCCTGTCCGAGGCAGGACCCTAGGACCTCACAAGAAGCGTGTAGATCCAAGGACAGGCCATCTTCAAGCCCTAAAGCCAAGGTATAACATGAAATATCGACTAAGGCCTTCCCTTGCAGGTAGGAAGACTCCAAGAGATGAGATGCTACTCCAGGCCATGCTGCTGGTCGAGGACACAAGCCCTAGCACTGAAGACGAGCCTCAGTCTGCCCCTAGCCTGACCTTCAAGAGCTCTGAAGAAGTTGGCCCCTTGAGTGACCCTTTGGAAGCATTTATGGAGTACAGGAGGGGAAGAGCCCAAGAGTACCTAGCTGGAAAAGGAGGGCATCCAAGGACCAACCCCGAGCCGAGCCCTGAGAAGAATTGGAGCCCTTGGCCTCGAGGCATAACACCTGAGCTGACCCCATCTCCTGAGAGTTGTATAAGGAGCTACTTGAGGACTTGCCCGATGCTTAAAGAATAAGTCATGAGCCGAAATGAAGAAACGTCAAGGAAGGTCCAGCCCCGAGCCTTAGACCGAGAGCCGGGCCGATCCGGGGGCTCTCACAAGGCCGGCCACCAAGAAGCCTGGCCCCCAGACTAGCCCGGAGCACTAGGCCCCTGACCGCCACCATGGCCCAACTAGCCCGAGCAGCCCAACCGTGGCCGAATTAGGGTTTTTGACCTATTTTAGGTATCAAAATGTGGTGTTCAAGGGTCGTTTGCCCACGGTTGCAGCGGCTCACATCACATGGGAAACGATCCAAGGCCTAGTTGGGGCCTTAGGCTCGCCCCTAGGCTTGGCCCGGGGCCTTGATCTGGGGCCTTGGCTAGTATCAGTGCCTAGCATGGCCTGACCCTCTTCCTGGATTGCCTAGCTGCTAGGGAAAGGCTTGTACTTGAATTTAGTCACATATCTAGGCTTGAGGAATCTTTGTAGGGCCCGGTTATGAGCACGTCTAGGCTCCAAGCGCTTCTTGTAAGGCCCTAGGCTTCTACCTCTAGTTGGTGACCCTGGTGGGGTGTAGGAATAAGCATTGGCACCGGGGCAGGTGGTCAGGATCACATCACCCTCAACATCATTCTTAGGAATAGAAACGTCAGGATCCACTTTAGTATTTGGTTCCTCAGGCTTCGGAACGTTAGTGTCCATCACATTAGTATGTTGGACGATGGGAGGATCATGAACGATGGAGTCTAAGGGCTCAGTGACGGGGATGATGGGGGGAACGTGCAACAGTAAGCATCGTCTCATACGGCCCACCGGTACTCGAGTTACATCGCTTAAGAGTTTTGGGTTGAGTGACTATCTTCTTTTCCGAATGGCGGGACCCCCTCTTCTTATTCTTTCCCTTCGGAGAAGGTGGCGGTTCTTTGGTTTGGTGTTGTGTGGTGTGAAACGCCCTTGAGCTGTGGTGCTGATCAGCATGTCAAAAATATTCGTCATTCCGCAAAAAGAGATTTACAGATTTGAGGTCAGACGACAAGGAGGCGTGCAAAGCAAAGTACAAAAATCCTTCAAGAGGAATCAAGCTACCTCCAGGGAGTTGGGATAGTACTCGGGCCAGCTCAGCAGACTCATGGACGTTATGGGTCCCTTGGTTTATTAAAAACAATGCATTTTCTTCCTCATGCGAGGTAGATCACCCTTCGGGAAAGTTATTTACATTACCCAGGGACAAGAAGGAAGGAAGAAGAGTCGCCCAAAGCGTCAGAGGGGGAAGGATGAAAGTAGAAAAAAGCATGGTACTAGGTGGGATGAGCTTTCCCAGATTTTAACATCCCCATTCCCCTATACTTCTGTCGCTTGGAGAAGCCCAACCCATTGGTGTTTTTCTTAATATTATACATAATGGAAAACAAGCGAAGGGTTGGAGTAATGCCCCACATTGGAAGGCGACCTCGAAGATGGCTGATGACACTCGATTTGACGTGATTATCAGCCTCATTTAAGCGACATTTCTTTGCTTAAGACATGGTTTTTAGGGTAGAATAACGAATATTCAATTGATTGCCCTATCTCATGCCATTTGTGTTACCTTGGCCCGTTTCAGGTCTATTTGATGGTTTCCTAGTGTTTTTATGTTAGCACAGGTTTTTGCCATCGAATAAGTAACCAAGGACGTGTCTAAGGCGTTGGAATCACGAAGGATTGCACTGGGATCGATCAAAGGAGCCAACCAAGTTCAAACAAATCCCTGCCCGATTTACAAAGGAATTTTCGCCGAAAATACCCTTGTATTTTCGGCGAAAATATCATCACAAATCGGCTGTTGGCAACTGAAGGAATTTTCGGCGAAAGAAGGAAGTTTTCGAACCGAGAAAAAAGTTCAGGAGAATCAGCCGGCGGGACTTCCATTTACAAGCAAATTTTTGGCGAAAATAGTTCATTATTTTCGGCGAAAATCCTAGAAGAAATCCGGCTGGGCTAGGTTAAGTATAAATACTTAACCGGCGGCCCATTAGAGCAAGATAATAATTTTACATCAGAATACACTTTTCGAAATCAGAATTTGAAGAATTCTCTGAAGTTCTGGAGCGAAGAGTTAGAGTTCGAAGAGCCTGAAAGAGATCGTGACGCCATCCCTTTCATCTCGGAGAACCGGAGCTAGGAGTGTAGTTTACCGAAGATCGAAGTCTGCCGGAGTCGTCTAAATTAGGTTTTTCAGATTCTTTTCTGTTCTTCCTATGGATGATGAACTCTTTCTTTGTCTTTGATTCTTTTGTGATGAACATGAGTAGCTAAACTCGTTAGAGCTTAGACTAGATGAACCCTAAGTGACCCAGGGCTTTAAAGCGGTCACGGATCAGCGGTGATTAGATTCGAAATTCAATCAGTTTCTCATTCATGTTTGATTTGTTCTTCATTGTTCATGTTTCTTGTCTGGATTGATCACCTAGATTAGATTCTGGTTAAGCTAAGGATAGAAGCGAATGCTCGCCTTACTTTAGAACATCGAATTGAACAATTAACCTTATAATTGGAGCGTGCCTTTCGTAGGAACCGGTTAGGGTTAATCCACTGCAAGAGTAACTCATTAATCATTAGTAATTGCACCAGTTAATTAAGTCGTTGCGAGAGGCGACCGTACCCGGGCGGCTAGTTAATCTTGGTAGTTAGAACGGATAGAGCGAATGTTCACCGGTCTTAAACCTAAGGGTAAGGAGTTATGGTGGTGTCTTAGTAATTGATTGAATGAGAATCGAAATCCGCTGATCTGTTGATTGCCAATGCTCTGGGAACGAAGGGGGATTCAAAGTCTAAGTTCGTCTGTCATCCTTGTTTTCAAACCCTAATTTCCAATCTGCTTTAGTTTAATTTTTAATTTCTCTGCATTTCTTAGAATTAGAAGTCGTGGAACTCACACCACGCACAACCTGTCTGCATTCGAGTATTTTGCCAATTTTGAAGTA
The DNA here is from genome assembly GCA_034768395.1 of Linum lewisii. NCBI lineage: Eukaryota > Viridiplantae > Streptophyta > Magnoliopsida > Malpighiales > Linaceae > Linum > Linum lewisii. The sequence goes on from CM068297.1 coordinate 21,939,607, forward strand.
GTCAATCTTAGAAGACCCTTGGAATACGATCTACCCTAGCTTTTGTTAGCTTGGTAGTATTTGATCACTGTTCTGCAGCTCATCAAATTGGCGCCGTTGCCGGGGACTTCTTTTGATTGTTCGAAAGAAGAACTGGCAATTTATTCTTCTACTTTCCATCTTTCACCTTTCCATCCACTTCGATTTTACACTGGTTTTGTTTGTCTTTGTTATCTGTAGGTTTACAGGTGTATGCCTTACCGTCCTTGGACTCGCTCTCAAACCGAACAGGCTAAGAGTGCAGAGAGACCAGGCAGTTCTGCTCCACCTCTACGATCACAGATTCTGAAGAAAGGCAGATCCAATCCATTCATCACTCCGATCAAGATCGAGGAATTGAAGGAGAGTTCCTCATCTCCATCGTCACCTGTACCGTCATCTTCATCCGCTTCATACACTGAGTCACTCTCACCTCCTCCATCTCCCGCCATGGACGATGGATTACCACCACCACCACCGAATGGCGATCAACCGCCGCCACCACCATCTGCACAGAAGAGTCTAGCAGACTATAACAAGCCGAGCGCGACTAGCGTTAGATCTGCCATTGCCGTTCCGCGCATTGAAGGAGATCCTGACTATGAGATCAAGATTCCATTCTTGACTATGATCTCTAGGGATTTATAGTTTGAAGGCAGGCCCCTAGACAATCTGTGTACTCATCTTGCAGACTTCCTTGATCTCTGCAGCACTTTCAAGAGCTGAAACCTCGACAAAAACACTCTTTGTCTGAGAGCTTTCCCGTTCTCTCTGAAAGGCCCTGCTAAGAGGTGGCTTACTGGCAAACCACCTGGCTATTACACTGATTGGGATACTCTGGCTCAGGACTTCGTTGAAGAATACTTCCCTCCGGCCAGAACAACCGCCATCAAGGACAGCATCGCCAGATTCTCCCAGAAAGAAGGAGAAATCTTGTATGATACTTGGAATCGATTCCAAGAACTTCTTTACACCTGCCCTCATCATGGATTCGAGCAGAGGCAGTTAGCTGAGATCTTTGCTTGAGGACTTCGAGAAGAATCTGCCAAGTGGGTCAATTCTCTAGCTGAAGGGGATTGCACTACACTAACACCTGAAGCTGCTCTTCTTCACTTCGCAAACTGTGCTTCCAAGTCAAGGAACTGGGAACGACAATCTGAAGGATCAAGGAGCAAGCTAGATCTCGAAGCTACAATCAAAGCAGAAGTAGAGAAGCATTTGAAGAAGTCTACGACACCGATCAAGCCACCGGCAGCTTCTGTCTACGTTGCCGATTGCGAGTGGTGTGGAGCTTGCGCACATAACGGAGGCCGTTGTCAGAATTTTGGTAAGGCAAAAGTCTGGTTTGCCGAAGAGGTAAATTTCATTCAACAAGGCTTCGTAAATAATCAGAATGGTTATGCTGGCTACCGTAACTTCAGACAGCAAGGGAACTATCAAGACTGACCTCCCTACAATGTTGGCGCCAACCATAACCAGAACCAGAATAACCACCCGGCTGGTCCAGCTCAGGATTAGAAGCCTAACCATCCGCCGACAGGTGTCTACCAGCCGCCGCATCGCAATCCGGGTAATTATGGAACTGCTCCTGGTAATCTCCAAAATCAATATCTTAATAATACCTATCCAGGGCAGCAGCATCAAAGAGAAAACAATGTCAGTGACCTGGATAAAAAGCTCAGCCAGATCATCACCAGACTCGATGATCATGACAGTCAGTTCAAGGCTCAAGCTCTTCTCAATCAAGAACAGATAGCATCTGGACAAAGAATTGAGCAACCGTGAACAACATCTCGAGCATGCTAGCATCTGGTCGACCATTTGGCCAACTTCCAAGCCAGACAGAGCCGAATCCGAGAAAGGAGCAAGCCAAGATGGTAACCGCTTGAAAACTCCCAAACTTAATTGCTGATGCTTGTTCTGTCTTACGCAGGATCGCTGAAACTCCGGAGGAAGAAGAAGAACAGGAACCGGCGCCTAAGGAGGATGATCCTCCTCTTGCACCGTACGTCGTAAAGCCTCCTTTTCCAAGAGCATTGCTGCCAAAAGCAAGGATCGAGACTGGCATGAAGGGGAACAAGGAAGGATATCCTGACATTCGTATTAAGAAACCTGCCTCTCCATATCCAGCTAAGTTATCTGAACCTGGTTCTTTTACTTTACCTTTGGTCATTAATGATGTTGAGATTGAGCGTTGTTTAGTTGATCTAGGAGCGTCTGTTAATGTCATGCCTATGAGCCTGTTTGAAAAATTAAACCTAGGAGAACTTGAACCGCCTAGTATGCAACTTCTCTTTGTTGATAGATCACTTAAAACCCCTAAGGGAGAGATTAAAGACGTTGTTACTAAATGTGGTCCGTTCACGTTCTTAGCTGACTATGTGATTATGGATACTAGTACAGATGGTTCTACCATTCTCATAGGTCGACCTTTCATGGCTACTACTGGAATGAATATTAACGTTCCAAATGGTTCTTTAACTCTAAGGGTCGGTAAAGAAACGAAAACGTTCCGTCTTAAAGATGGCATGAAATATGACTTTAAGAATGAAGAATCTCACTGCCTAGCTATTGAAACTGTGGAGTTGACTCCGGTCAACTCCGTTACTAATGCTTCTTCCACTGTCTCTAGATCAGTTGTTGCTGCAGATATTGAACAGGTTATTAAAAAGAAGCCAGAAACTTCGGTTCAGAAGCCGCTCAAGAAGAAGAAGAAGGAACGGCAAGCCTCTGCTAAGCCACCGAGCACAAAATTGAGCTGTTCGGACCGTTCAAGTTCATCGATCATCTTCCCGATGGACGTACCAAGCTCTTACACGCGAAAGGGAAGAGATTCACGCTTACCAGAGAAGCCCCGAAGCTGTACTAGATGAACTCTGACGCAAGCGTGAAGGAGAATCTGAGTTGGGATGTCCCTAATACCGTCCAGGTATCGTCCAGCTCAAGGACGTTAATAAAAGAGCGCTTCGTGGGAGGCAACCCACGGCTGGAGTCTGTTTTTAATTTTTGTCGAACTTAGTATTTTAGAGTCGGTTCAGGGGAGCCAAAAGTGTCAGTTTGTTTGATTTCTTATTTTTTGTGTCAAGTCTGTGTGCCGTAGTGTCAGTCGCAAGTTGAGTGAGGTCGTTCCGATTTTTGTGGATTTAACTGTGATTTTCTGAAGTCTGCCGGGATTGCGAAAATATTTTCAATTCGTAGTGTTCAAAATTTTTGGCGAAAATTAAACCCTATTTTTGGCGAAATCGCTTTTGAATTTTCGAACCCGGTCTCCTGTTTCATATTTTCGGTTCGAAAAGTTATGTGTTTTCGGCGAAAATTTATTTGAAAACCGGCAGTGCATTTGAACGTCTATTTTCGGCGAAAACTCCTTGCTATTTTCCCCGAAAATACCTTTGAAAATCAGCCAATCTTCCATTTAAAATCCGGTCTTCCACCCTCTCTCTCCACTTGCCATTTTCGTTCCAAAACCCGAAAACAAACCCCCTCCCCTTTGTTCTTTTAAAACCGCCGACCACACCCATTTTTCTCACCGCCGCCGTTTCCTTCGCCTACCGCCGCCACTCAACTCCCCTGCCTTTTCCGATTCCATTGAGCCCTAGAACGTTCAAATCGGAGCTCTGCAGCTCCAGTTCACCGAAACCCTTGTTTTCAGAGTTTTTCACCGATTCCTCCCAAACCGTTCGTTTTTAGCACCCATGGCTTCAAGGTAAGTTGTAGAACTTTTCAATACGAATCTTTTGACATATGGATTACTGAATTTCGTCGGGGTTGACTTTTGGTTGACTTTTCGGTTTGCCTTGATTTGCGTGCTGACTGATTTCGTTTGAACTAGCTTAGCTGAACTTGTAGAACTGTTCTAGCATGCTTAGGGAGTACCGTGCTTAATTTCCATATCATTTGATCATGTGTTGCTTTGCATACGATTGATTCTTTGTTAGGTTGACTTGTGAGAAATGTCGGTTTGACCATGAGCTGTATTTGATCGTTTGGCTGTCGTATGTGTTCATTCTCGTTCAGATTATCGTGCTTGCCATTTGAGATCATATTTACCGTCATTCTTCAAGTTGTGATAGTCTTGCCATGATTAGGGTACATTATGCTATAATGTTGACTTTCTGAATGTCAGTCTGACTCTTTGAACTCTGATTGTGTTTATCCGATTCTGGCTGTTCCTAAGCATGTATTTTACTGTCTATGATTACCAGTTACTCTGCTTTTCTTACCCCCACTCAGTTTTCCTCATTTCTTTGTGAAATTGAGTTTTTCTACTAAGTGTGGGGTAGGGTTTAAGTTTGACTAATCTGGTTTCATTCTGGTTTTAGGAACACCACTTATGAGCGTAGGACTAAGGCGCGACTTGATGGCGCCTCAAGCTCAGGAGCTGCCGCTCCCATCACACCCGCCGCTATGGGTCCTCCACCCGCACTACCTCGCCGGGCTGGATACCATCGCACTCTAGCTCGTCTCCCTAACTTCTACTTCGAGTGCTTCCAGCAGATCCAACACATTCGTGGAGCTGACGTGCGCCCTCTGTCCATGGAGTCCCTCTTTGAGCACGACGAGGACTACTACCGAATGTGCATGACGCCCTAGCACCGGCAGGTCTCCTAGAGCTGACCACCATAGCTGCCGATTTCCCAGACATTGCTCTCCAGGAGTTCTAGGCGACCTTTGATCTGGATGAGCACAAGAGGAAGTAGCGCCAGAAGGTTGTGACCTTCTATCTGGGAGGGGTGTACAGGCAGCTCACCTACGATGAGTTTGTTGCTCATCTAGGCATCCCCTATGAGCATTATCATGATCATCACCTAGGCTGGGGTGACGATGATGACGACGAGGAGTACCACGCGCTCTGGACCCACGGCTGGAGTGCCTGGTGATCACCTCACGGGCCATGACTCAGTTAAGTCCCTCTCTCACCCTCTCTTTAAATTTATTCATATGGTTTGGCGTAGGTCGCTTTTATATGTTCCAGATAAGGATCGCCTCCATATCCTCAAGGAGGAGCTTATGCTTCTTCGAGCCATTCGTGAGAGCTACCCTCTCCACCCCGGCTGGGTGCTGGCACGCATCTTCCGCCAGAAGACCAGAAGGAGGACGCCACCTCGCAGACTCCTGGGGGGTAACTTCATAGGTGGTGAACCTCAAGTCGTTGTTCGGGTTCAAACAAATAACTAACAAAGCTACAAAAGCTAGGGTAGATTGTATTCCAGGGGTTTCCTCTACTTCCTTACTCAAAGGTGTTGGCAATTTAATTCAAGTTCAAACACAAGTTGTGCGTGGTGTGAGTTCCACGACTTCTATACTAAGAATGCAAAAATAAGTTGAAATGGGGATTAAAGCGAAGAAAGATTGAAGATTGATTAATTGACTAGAAAGATGACAGACAAGCTCAGACTTCGAATCCCCCTTAGATCACCAAGGCAACAGCAGTCACAGACCAGCGATTTTCGATTCTAGTTCATTCATTTCATAGACACCATCATAACTCCTGACCGAGTTCGCTCTATCCGATCTAGCTACCACGATTAATTAGCCGCCCGAGTACGGTCGCCTCTCGCAATGACTTAACTTAACTGGTGCAAATTCTAATGATTGATGAGTTACTCTAGCAATGGATCAACCCTAATCGGTTCCTACGAAAGGCACACTCCAATTATAAGGTTGACTGTTCGATTTGGTGTTTTAAAGTAAGGCGAGCGTTCGCTTCTATCCTTATCTTAACAAGAATCTAATCTAGGTGGCCAAACCAGACAAGAAACACAGAAAACGTAGAACAAATCAAACATGAAAGATGAAACTGAATGAATTTCGAATCTAATCTCCGTCGATCCGTGACCGCTTTAAGCCCTGGGTCACTTAGGGTTCATCTAATCTAAGCTACACGAGTTTATCTACTCATATTCAATACAGAAGAATCGAAGACAGACAAGAAATACATCTCAGGTAGGAAGACAGAGAAGAACTGTAAAACCTAATTTCGATGTTTCCTGGCAGCTCCAATCTGCTGGATTTTCAACCCCAGGCACTGGCTCTCCGAGAAGGATGGATGGCATCACGATCCGTTCCTGCTCCTTGAACTCTATCTACTCGCCCTGTCTCTCTCTCTGTCGTGGGGTTTTTTTTTCTCTGTGTGTGTTCAATTGTAAAAGTGATATCTCTCCCCCTTATTAGCCGCCGAGTTCTCTATTTATATCAACCCGAGATTTTCTGATTTCAACTAGTATTTTTGCCGAAAATAATAGAGTGATTTCGGCAAAAACATCTTCATACTCGGGGCAGTGGATTCCTTCTTACATTTTCGGCGAAAACCCTAGGGTATTTTTGCCGAAAACACATGTGTAAATGAGGCAGGCATTTTCTTTGACTTGAGCGATTTCTCCGGTTGATTTATGTGTGATTCTTCGGGGTTCCAACGTCTAAGACACGTCCTTGACTACCGTATTCGATGGCAAAAACCTGTGCTAACATAAAAACACTAGAAAACCATCAAATAGACCCGAAACGGGCCAAGGTAACACAAATGGCACGAGATAGGGAAATCGATTAAATATTCGTTATTCTACCCTAAAAACCATTTCTTAAGCAAAGAAATGTCGCTTAAATGAGGCTGATAATCACGTCAAATCGAGTGTCATCAAATACCCCACACTTAAGCTTTTGCTTGTCCTCAAGCAAACTGGATAGAACCACACTCAAATTCATAAATGACACGAGATTAACTGAGATTCAATTCTAACAATTTGGTTTAGACTGTTCCACTTAGAAAAAGTGACCTACACATGCAAGAACATCAACCAAACAAGTTTTCGATCACACTGATTTCTGCACACTTCAAGTAGTGGTTTTAACAAGATCGTTTCTTAGCAAAACAATTAATCATGATTAACCGACTAAGATAACACCAATTCTAATAAAAAAGACTTTAAGCTCTAGCCATGAAGTGGACGCGGAGGTAGGAAAAGTGACGTGGCTATCGACTCGACTTCATCCGTTTCTAGATCTCTACGTTACACGTTCTAGCTAGGACCGATTTAAACAACAATTTCTTTCAAGATTCACACTTTCTTTAATTTATTTACTGCATACTAGTGCTCGATACCAAACACTTCACTTAGGTGTTGGACCTGCCTAGCTCATAGTATTTGTGCCTTTTGCTAGTGCTCAATCCGAACACTTCACTTAGGTGTCGGGCTTGCCTAGCTTTATTTTCAGCACTTTAAAGAACTTAGCATTGATTTGATTCACTCAATCACTTGATTTCACCATTTAGCCACTTAATCCTAGCTAGTTATAACTTTTTACGCAAGATTTCGAATTGGATTTCCGTCTAATCTCAAGCCACAATCACAGGTGATCAAATATGGAGTGAAAACATGGAAGAAGTTAGCATTTATCATCTTAGAACGGTGTTATCGAGCTTTGTTGTTAACAAGTTAATTGATTCAATTATTTCCAGCTCCAACTACAGAAGTGATATATGATCTGTTCTGACCTAGACTCATTTAATATCAGTTCTGACACGTTGGTTACAGGTTCTAAGTGGAACAGTCTAGACGTCATTCTTCAAAATTGAAACCAATTTCACATCAAAAGTCAAGAATTGAGCAATTCTATGCTAGAGAGACTGGACAGGAATCACAAGGCACACGAGGATAGGCAATCCAAATCATGCATGGTTATCTAACACCCTACCCCACACTTAAACTGTTCTGTGTCCTCACAGGACTAAACTAGAGTAGAGAGATACGAAGAACCTGGAAGGTGATGGTCGGTGTAGTGGATGAACACGGAGAGTCCGGAGCAGAGCAGAGCTACTCAAAATCCTACAAAACACAAACAACAAAAAGATCAAAAGGACACCGGGACAAGTGTCCCGGATCCACACAGAACAAAATTGGGTGTAAACCCGAAAAGAAGAAAGAAAAGAAAAGGGAAATGATAGAAACAACCTGATCACTGTTCCGCGGGAGGGGGTGGAGGTGGTGGGTGAATGGAGGTTGTGGCGAAACGCTGTTCCATCTGCTGTCGCCAAGCGAGCTCGTCCTTTTGTCTGGCTGACTGGTCGGCCATGAATTGCTGTAGAGTGGACCAACGCTCGTTCTGAGTCTCTTCATGTGCTACTCGGCCCTTCTGCCATTGCAACGAACCAGCCGAGTAGTCTAGCTGCCACTTCTCAATACGCGCCAGCCTTTCATTCATCTCCGCGGTGATTTGCGCTCGCAATGGCGGGCGGTCAACTGACTGGTTCGTGCGATGAGGGAGCGATGTGCAATGCTCAATAGTCTCTGAAAGGTCGATGCGCCGTGCTATGGCAAGCTCAGCGCCTATATTCTCAATCGGGATGCGAGGAATATCGGGGCCCCATTTATCATCGAGCTGGAGGTTGTCGATCAGAATTGAAATGAAGGGGCCTCCTGGAAGCTCAGTAGGAAGCTTTTTGGCGGTAGTGCGCTTGTGAAAGAATTGTGCAAGCCACCAGCCAGGGTGCAGGTTGGCATCCTCCTCTAAAGCACGGAATAATACGAGCTCCTCCAGAGAAACGTGGTGGCGGCTCATCTTGCTGCAAAAACACAGAGATTGCACCCAAACATAATGCAAGAATTTAAGAACAGGGTGAAAGATGTCACCGACCGTGGGGTGGACGATAGGTGAGTTCTCATCCTCGCAGCATGCCCATTTCCACACATCCGGGTAAGGAGCACTTGTGATGGAGTATGTGTCCTCAAAGCCAGCTAATGCGGTATCGAAATTGACGTGCGGATCCAGCAAGCGGCCGAACTCGTGAAGGGACTTCTCATGAAGAACACCACCGAGGCGAAAGGAAACGAATTTCTGCTCACGAAAGGGCTTCGGGGTGAGGCGCCGAAATGAACTCCAGAACTCCTGGAGGGCGACAAGCGGGTACGGGGATCCATGAGTGGTCAGTACTCGCAATCCGGCTATATGAAGAGCGGTGTCAATTGTCGAGTGCCAAGCCGGATTGTGCGCTTTGAGACTGTCAAGAGACAGAACTGCCACCTTAGCCGGAGGGATGTCTTTGATCTTCTGAAAGACCTCGAGCTGGTGCGGCTCCAGGGCGGCGATGAAAGGATGCACGGCCCCATTGGCAGGTGTAGGAATAGAGGAAATGGGAGTCGCAGGGGTAGGCGCATCCTCGGGAATGATGGCCACAGCCGTCAATTTTTGTGCAGCTGGTGCGGGCCGTCGAGAAGGTGGTGTCTTGCTCTGGCGAGCTGAGGATCGCTGCGCTCTATCTGCACTGGTAGTCTTAAAACGCTTTGGAGCCCTGTAAAACACAACTCAGAGATGACCAGCATGAGATGACAAGACTATTACCCCACACCTAAGTCGACAAGTTGGGGTAAACTAAGTAACCGAGTGATCATAGAATCAAGATATATCATTGAATAACTGGCAATTCATTAGGCAAGCATGTATAATGGAATGAGTCATGGACACGATCTCACAGACAACAAGGCACGAATCCTAAAAGGCTACAAAAACAATACCAGAACCTAGCCAATGGATACCGACAAAGCAATTATTAAGAATGAGGGAGAACCAAAAAGCCAACCAAAGTCAACCATGCCGAAAACCGAAAGTCAAAAAGCCAAAAGATGCACAATCAAAGGCTGAACAACTAACCATGAAGACATGATTCGAGAAAACGATTGGAAATCCACGAAAACGGGGAAAAACTTGAAAACTAGGTCGGCCGGAACCGGAGCTGGAAAACGCTGGTGCTAGGGTTTGGAAAAGGGGCTAGGGACGGGGGTTGGTGACTGTCGGCGGCAGTTACTGTTTAGTGGGGCGGCGGCGGCGAGCGGTGGTCTCAAGACAGGAGAGGGAGAAAGTGGAAGTTTTCGGATGTGAAGGGGCCGAAAAGAAGAGGGGTGGGGCCGCTTAAATAGGTGCTGAGTGTGGCATTATTTTCGGCTAAGAAACGTAGTGGTTTTCGGTGAAAATTTCAAACAGGAGAAAAAGAGTGAATGTGAACCAGGATTTTCGGCGAAGATGAATGGGAATTTTCGGCGAAAATTGTAGTTAGAATGGAGGAAATTGTTTCGGCGAAAGGCTTGGTGGTTTTCGGTCCGAAAATGCTGAACAGGAGCATCAGGTCGAGTTTGAACAAACGTTTTCGGCGAAAATAATGACACATTTTCGCCGAAAACTTATTTGAAGACGGCGGCGGGTTTTTTCTTTTTTTTTGAAAGAGGTTTTAAAACAAAACGACTCAAAATGAAAATAACTGACTCCAGCCGTGGGTTGCCCCCCACGAAGCGCTCTTGTTTAAGGTCCGTGAGCCAGACGATACCTGGAATCGTGTCACGGTTCCGATGTGAAGTAGTGTACGTCGATTGAAGAGACGGCTAACCCTTGCAGATACTTCTTAAGCCTATGCCCGTTGACCACAAACGGCTCTTGATCGTGCAATTTAATGTAGACGCTGCCTAAGGGTGTCTGTCGGACCACGGTATAAGGGTCAGACCATCGAGATTTCAACTTACCCGGAAAGAGCTTTAATCGAGAATTATATAAGAGCACTTCTTCTCCAGGGTAGAATTGCTTGATCGTCTTCAACTGAGAGTCATGAATTTTCTTGGTGCGTTCTTTGTATAGCTTTGTGCTCTCATAAGCGTGGAGACGGTGCTCCTCAAGCTCAGCGATCTGGTCATGGCGGTTATTACCTGCTACTGCATAGCTCATATTCAGCTCTTTGTTAGCCCAAAATGCCTTGTGCTCAAGCTCAACTGGTAAATGACATGACTTGCCATAGACCAGCTGATACGGTGAGGTACCGATGGGAGTCTTGTAGGCAGTTCGATATGCCCATAAGGCATCATTGAGCTTAGATGACCAGTCCTTGCGAGACCGGCCAACTGTCCTATCAAGAATCCGTTTGAGCTCACGGTTCGTCACTTCTGCTTGACCATTCGCTTGAGGATGATAAGCCGTGGACATTCGGTGGGTGACGCCAAAGCGTTTGCACACCCGGTCGAATTGTCCGTGGAAGTGGGTTCCCCTATCGCTTATGATGAAGCGCGGTGAACCAAAACGCGTGAAGAGACGAGTAAGGAACCGACCCACCACTCTAGAATCATTAGTGGGTAAAGCTTCAGCCTCGGCCCACTTAGAAACGTAATCAACGGCTACAAGAATGTACTTGTTTCCGTGGAGGGTGTGAACGGACCCATAAAATCGATTCCCCAAACATAAAAAATTTCAACAGTTAAAGAAATAATTTGGGGCATCTCATTACGGTTTGAGATGTTACCTGATCGCTGGCATGCATCACAACGTCTAGCAAAGACGTCGCAGTCACTAAAAATTAAAGGCCAATAAAAACCTGTTTCGAGTACCTTTCTTGCTGTGCGGTTTCCTCCAAAATGTCCTCCGAACTGTCCTTCATGGCACTTACGAATGATGTCAGCTGCTTCAGTGTAAGAGACACATCTCCGGATCATCTCGTCAAGAGTGATGCGGTATAAGAAAGGCTCATCCCAGAAGTATGACTTGGCTTCTTTAAAAAGCTTTTTGCGTGCATTGAAATCCAGTTCAGGAGGTACAATGCCGTGTGAGAGACAGTTAGCCAGAGTTGCATACCAAGGCTCATCTGAATCGGCGGCATTACTCAGATCTTGAGCGTGAGGAATTGCCCAGGGCTCGGTAGCTATGCTGTTAACCTGTTCATACGTTTCAACACGCAACAGCTCGTCAGGGAAGGAATCATTGATAGGGGTAGTAGACTTACCTGTTTGTGATTCCTCGAGGCGAGAAAGATGATCTGCTGCTAAGTTCTATGCTCCCTTCTTATCCTTAATTTCAATGTCGAACTCTTGGAGTAGAAGGATCCATCGGATGAGACGTGGCTTCGAGTCCTGCTTGGCTAATAAATGGCGCAGGGCAGCATGATCTGTGTAGACAATGGTATGCGAAAGAACCAGATACTGTCTAAACTTATCAAAGGAGAAAATGATAGCCAGAAGCTCTTTCTCTGTAGTAGTGTAGTTTCTCTGAGCATCATTGAGCGTCTTGCTCGCAAAGTAGATAGGATGAAATCTCTTCTCCAATCTGGTGCTGTAAGAATCGGTGCGGTGGTGAGTTGAGTCTTCAAGGTCTCAAAAGCTTCAAGACAAGCTTTATCAAAGACGAAAGGAACATCTTTCTCAAGCAGCTTCGTCATCGGAAGAGTGATTTTGGAGAAATCTCTAATGAATCTTCGGTAAAAACCAGCATGATCGAGAAAACTTTGAACTGTCTTAACTGAGGTCGGCGGCGGTAAGCTGGCAATGGTCTCAAGCTTGGCACGATCAACTTCTATACCTGTCTTAGATATTCTATGGCCAAGAACAATACCTTCTGTAACCATAAAGTGACACTTCTCCCAACTAAGTGCCAGGTTGGTCTCCTCACAACGAGCTAGCACCTTATCCAGATTAGCTAGGCACTTAGAAAATGAATCCCCATAGACGGAGAGGTCATCCATGAACACCTCTACCACATTCTCTACCAGATCCCCGAATATAGCAAGCATGCATCTCTGAAAAGTAGTGGGAGCATTACATAAACCAAAGGGAATACGACGATAAGCAAACGTACCAAATGGGCATGTGAAGGTCGTCTTCTCTTGATCATCAAGCTCGATGGGAATCTGAAAGTAGCCGGACATCCCGTCTAAGAAGCAGTAGTACTCATGACCAGCTAATCGTTCAAGCATTTGATCAATGAATGGCAGTGGGAAGTGATCTTTCTTGGTGGCATCATTGAGTCGTCGATAATCGATGCAGACTCTCCATCCTGTAACTGTTCGGGTAGGAATGAGTTCACCCTTTGGATTAGGGATGACTGTGATTCCTCCTTTCTTTGAAACGACTTGAGTCGGACTGACCCAAGGACTGTCGGCAATAGGATAGATGATACCGGCATCTAGAAGTTTGAGTACTTCTTTCTTTACAACTTCCTGCATCAGAGGGTTAAGTCGGCGTTGCGGTTGTCTGACTGGTTTGAATTCCTCATCAACGACTATCCGATGTTTGCAGAAGGTTTCAAAGATGCCTCTGATGTCTGCCAAATGCCAGGCAATAGCTCGGACATGCTTCTTGAGTAGTCTGATCAGTTGCTCTTTCTGCTCTGGCGATAGATTCGCATTGATGATGACAGGTAACTGGCAGTCCTTTCCCAGAAATGCGTATTCTAAGTGGTCAGGCAGCTCCTTCAAAGTAAGGTCTGGCGGATTCTCATATGAAGTGGTAATCCGACTCGAAGCTGGCTCAATATGTGTAGGCGCGGTATTAGGTGTGAATGTCACCTTCTGTTCGTCTAGCTCATCTTGCCATAGGCACTGTTCTGGATCGTCTAACGCATTGTCAATCCTTGAAATCAAACACAACTCTAGCGGATCACTAGATAAAGCATTAGTAAGGGAGATGGCCGAGGCCAACTCTAGGGGATCAACAACATAACATTTATCATCTTGAGCAACTGAATATCTCATGCTATCTTTAATGCAGAATGCAACACTCTCTTGACCTACGCTTAGAGTTAATAAGCCTTGTTTGCAATTTATATTCACACCAGCAGTTGCTAAGAAAGGTCGACCTAGGATGAGTGTTCCGTCTAAATCACGAGTATCTAAAACAACAAAATCCGCCAGTATAGTAAACGGACCACATCAAACAGTTACATCTTCTATTACACCTCTAGGTCGTTTGACAGACCTATCGGCTAAAACGAGATGCAGAGTAATCGGTTTTAATTGCCCTAGATTCAGCTTTTCATATAAATAAACAGGCATAACATTAATAGAAGCACCAGAATCAACCAGACTGCGATCAATTTTAATGCCATTGATAATGCACGGTAATGTAAAAGAACCGGGATCAGGACACTTAGCTGGGGGTGGTGGCGGCTGTCGAATGGGAGATGGCGCACCTAGAATAGATGCGCATTCATTAGTGAGCGTGATAGAGTACGCCTCCCCGTTCTTCACTTTCTTCACGAGATCCTTAAAGAATTTCGCCAGTGGTGGTATGATTTCCACAGCTTCAGTCACTGGTATCTTGATCTCTGCAGTCTTAAGCACATTATACCACTTCTTGTACTGAGTGTCGTGATCCTTAGCCTTGCTCCTTGCAGCTTTGGGGAAGGGAATCCGAGGAACATACGGCGCCAGAACAGGCTCAGGAGCTGTCCTGGGCGGATTAGGAGGAGGAGCAGATGCTTTTTCTTCCTCTTTTGTGATATCCTCAATTTCTGGCATGTCCATGGCGGCATTAGTATCTGGTATCATGTCAGGTTCCGGAACTTTTGGATCAGTTGTTTGCTTGCCGCTTCTTGTGGTAATAGCTTGAGCGTGTTCGCTCCTTGTATCGGAATCTGCTTGAAATGCTTCTGGATTAAGGAGAGGATTGCTAGTAAAAAGTCTAGCCATGGTGTTTACAGCGTCCTCTATTCTTTGACTTTGAGCTGTTTGTCCCTGATTAAGTGCCGCTTGAGCTTTTAACTGAATATCATGGTCGTCAAGTCGGCTCATGATCTGATCAAACTTCCTCTCATAATCCATGTCTCTATTGTAGTACGGCTTAGCCTGAGACTGGTGTTGTCCTCCAATGAATCCCGGAGGTCTATAATAAGGATCTACTAACCGGTTGCTCTGCTTCCGTGGCACGTAATTTCTGTAACCCGCGTAGCCTTTTTGATTGTTGGCGAAGCCTTGATCAATGAAGTTTATCTCTTCTGTAGACCAGACTTCGGTTGTGCCGAAGTTGAGGCAACTTCCGCCGTTATGAGCACATGATCCACACCATCCACAGTCAACCGAAAAGGCGGTAGCTGACGGAGAGTCGAGAGGAATACCAGCTGCTTGCAGATGCTTCTGAACTTCTGCCTTGATCTGCTCTACAACATTTATCTGACTCTGGCTCTGACTCTTGGTTCCTTCTATTTGCCTCTCCCAGTTTCTAGATTTTGAAGCACAGTCGGCAAAATGCAGAAGAGCATCCTGAGGAGTAAGAGCGGTGCAATCTCCGCCAGCTAGGGTGTTGACCCAGTTTGCAGATTCTTTGCGCATACCACGAGTAAAGAATTCAGCCAGCTACCTTTGTTCATACCCATGGTGAGGGCAGTCGAAGAGAAGAGACTGGAATTCATTCCAAGTGTCATACAGGCTCGCATCCTCTCTCTAAGTGAATCTGGAAATGCGGTCTTTATAAGTAGTTGTTCTTGCAGGAGGAAAGTATTCCTCAACAAAATCTTGAGCTAATGCCTCCCAGTCAGTGTAATGACCTGGCGGTTTGCTGCTAAGCCATTGTTTAGCTGCACCTCTGAGAGAAAATGGGAAAGCTCGGAGATATAGCACATTCTTATTGAGATTCCCAGACTTGGAGGTGTCGCAGACAGCCAAAAAGGTGGTTATGTGTGTGTAAGGATTATCATCTGGTCTTCCCTCGAATTGTATGTCCCTAGAGATTAGCTCCAAGAGAGGAATCTGAATCTCATAGTCAGGATCATCGTCATTAGTAAGCACGGTGATGGGTGATCGGAGGGTAGATGCGCGCGGCTTACTATAGTCCGCAACACTCTTAAGAGTAACCATTGTGGTGAAGGGAGATGGAACGGAAATGATCTGCTTCTGTACCTGCTATGATCTTCACGAGACAAAAACAAACACAACCGGTGTAAAATCGAAGTGTGATGGAAAATGAAAGATGGAAAGGTAGAAGAATAAAAATGCCAACTCTTCTTTCAACGAAATAGAAGAGGTCCCCGACAACGGCGCCAATTTGATGAACCTCAAGTCGTTGTTCGGGTTCAAACAAATAACTAACAAAGCTACAAAAGCTAGGGTAGATCGTATTCCAGGGGTTTCCTCTACTTCCTTACTCAAAGGTGTTGGCAATTTAATTCAAGTTCAAACACAAGTTGTGCGTGGTGTGAGTTCCACGACTTCTATACTAAGAATGCAAAAATAAGTTGAAATGAGGATTAAAGCGAAGAAAGATTGAAGATTGATTAATTGACTAGAAAGATGACAGACAAGCTCAGACTTCGAATCCCCCTTAGATCACCAAGGCAACAGCAGTCACAGACCAGTGATTTTTTATTCTAGTTCATTCATTTCATAGACACCATCATAACTCCTGACCCTTAGGTTTAAGACTTGCGAACGTTCGCTCTATCCGATCTAGCTACCACGATTAATTAGCCGCCCGGGTACGGTCGCCTCTCGCAATGACTTAACTTAACTGGTGCAAATTCTAATGATTGATGAGTTACTCTAGCAATGGATCAACCCTAATCGGTTCCTACGAAAGGCACACTCCAATTATAAGGTTGACTGTTCGATTCGGTGTTTTAAAGTAAGGCGGGCGTTCGCTTCTATCCTTATCTTAACAAGAATCTAATCTAGGTGGCCAAACCAGACAAGAAACACAGAAAACGTAGAACAAATCAAACATGAAAGATGAAACTGAATGAATTTTGAATCTAATCTCCGCCGATCCGTGACCGCTTTAAGCCCTGGGTCAGTTAGGGTTCATCTAATCTAAGCTACACGAGTTTATCTACTCATATTCAATATAGAAGAATCGAAGACAGACAAGAAATACATCTCAGGTAGGAAGACAGAGAAGAACTGTAAAACCTAATTTCGATGTTTCCTGGCAGCTCCAATCTGCTGGATTTTCAACTCCTGGCACTGGCTCTCCGAGAAGGATGGATGGCATCACGATCCGTTCCTGCTCCTTGAACTCTAACTACTCGCCCTGTCTCTCTCTCTGTCGTGGGGTTTTTTTTCTCTGTGTGTGTTCAGTTGTAAAAGTGATATCTCTCCCTCTTATTAGCCGCCGAGTTCTCTATTTATATCAACCCAAGATTTTCTGATTTCAACTGGTATTTTCGCCGAAAATAATAGAGTGATTTCGGCAAAAACATCTTCATACTCGGGCCAGTGGATTCCTTCTTACATTTTCGGCGAAAACCCTAGGGTATTTTCGCCGAAAACACATGTGTAAATGAGGCAGGCGTTTTCTTTGACTTGAGCGATTTCTCTGGTTGATTTATGTGTGATTCTTTGGGGTTCCAACGTCTAAGACACGTCCTTGGCTACCGTATTCGATGGCAAAAACCTGTGCTAACATAAAAACACGAGAAAACCATCAAATAGACCCGAAACGGGCCAAGGTAACACAAATGGCACGAGATAGGGAAATCGATTGAATATTCGTTATTCTACCCTAAAAACCATGTCTTAAGCAAAGAAATGTCGCTTAAATGAGGCTGATAATCACGTCAAATCGAGTGTCATCAATAGGTCAGCTCATCATCTCCTTCGGCATCAGCCATGAATATGGCCCGAACATTCCACGACGCCAAGTTAGAACCGTTGGAGGAGACTTGGCGGTTGAGTACGACTTAGAACTCGACCTCAGTCCCCATGTAGCAGCAGCCCCTGCCGCCACCAGAGTTCCAAGACTATATACCCTCGCCGCATCATCAGGCAGGGTATGCTCACCAGTCGCCGCCACACATTCCCGATCCATACCAGGCGCCTCACCCTCAGCCCCGACCGCACCCCGCGGACGTGGGTGAGCTGTACGAGCGACTGTAGGAGTGGCGCATCACTGACAACGCCACTCAAGAGGCGAGATGGACTATTATGCAGCAGCATATGCGCCGCGCCGACAGGCGGTATGAGGCACAGCTGGCGTGGCAACGTCAGCTCGGTGAGCACCTCCACTTTCCACCTCCCGGCTCACCTGACCAGCAGTGATCGGGTTGTATTCCTTTTCTGGTCCTTTCTTTTTATTTATTCTTTTCAAATTTTGATCCAACTTTTTTCTGTGTGGATCCGGGACACTTGTCCCGGTTTCCTTTTTATGTTTTATTTGTTTTTGTTTTGTAGGCAGTTGGGAGATTCCCTTTGCTTCGCTTAGGTAGATTCCCTCCGCTCCGAGGACCCGTGCTCATCCCCTACACCAATCATCTCGGTCCAGGTTCTTCTACTTCACTCTGAACTCTAATTTTAGTCCTGTGAGGACACAGTCCGATTTAAGTGTGGGGTAGGATGCTAGAGAACCTTGCATGAACTTGATTGCCCTTGAATTGTGTTTTTGTATGCCTCGTGATTCCATTCCAGTCTCTCTAGCATTAGAATGGCTCAGTTCTTGATTTTTGATGTTAAGTTGTTGTTCAAACCTTCATAATGATGCTTAGACTGCTTAACCTAGAACTTGAGAACCAACTTGTATACTTTGATGCTAAATTGTATGGTCGGAACAGAATTTTTTAAATCACACTTGTAGTTTGTAGCCTTGATTGCATGAAAATGACCGAATCCGACTAGCAAACCAACTGTGAGCTTTTGATCCATTGCACGTAACTTGCAATTTCAATCCTTTCTGAGTGGTTTTCTGTTTGCTTGAATGAGTTAGAATTTGCATTAGACCTACTTGAGACCACACGATGACACGAGTTCTAGAAGGATAGGGGCACCTAGATTCAGCTACTAAGCCAGATAGCCTACCAAAAGATAAAATCCACTAGGTTTAGACCCTTGAGCTTGGTCTGTTCTTTCGGTTCGATAATACATTACAGCCATTTCCCATTTCTTTCATTCCCCGTTGATCCCCTGTGGTTGTAGTTCTAGATTGACCTACCGGAAGTCGGTTTGTGGTAACCTGCCTATAGCCATTAAACAGGTGGTCTTAGCTAATATGTCCAGACATGTAAATCCCTCTAGCAACTAAAAGAAAATTGGCACAAAAGAATTAAAAAAATAGAAAAAGAAGAAAAAGAAGCAAATTTCGAAAAAAAAGTGAAGAAAAGAAAAATCAGAAAAGTTTCAAAGTTTCTAGTTCAATAAAACGTTCTTCTCCCTACAAATGGAAGAACGAAGTCAAAAGAAAAAGTTCAAAAGAAAAGAAAAAAATCGTGTAAAGACAAAGAATAAGTACTAGGTTGCTTGAGGGTATCATAGGACGAGCGTTCATTATTCACCCGTGTTTGGTTAGATGGTAGGAAGCCATAGATTAGATTCGAGGGAAGTTAGTCAAAAGCTACACAGCACAAAGCCATCATCATTCATTCCCATCATCCATCTCATTATAAACCCAAGTAGTGTAGAATTCATTACGGTCCTAGCAGGGAACTCCTTCTTGACTAGATACTCGTGTTGTCACAGTGGTGGAGATGTGGTCGAAATGCAAACCTATGACAGAATTCGGTAACAGAAAATGATCGAGAGCAGAAACACGTCCTTAAACACAGAGAGTGAGAGTTCCCATTGTACTATATATATCCTGTGTGAGGAGTCTGGTCGGTCAGGTAAAATTTGTGCATAATTGGTTGCTAATTACTTGTCGTGTGCAGTTTATTAGTGAGACCAGGTAGTTTGGTTGATCTGTATGCATGTTAGGTTTCTTGTTCTAGGATCGATCTGTCTAATAATTCATTGTGTTTGATTGAGCTCCAATTTAATCGATCTTATCATTTATGAACATGAGCGTTTCTATTCAGATTGCTTGAGCACAAGCAAAAGCTTAAGTGTGGGGTATTTGATGACACTCGATTTGACGTGATTATCAGCCTCATTTAAGCAACATTTCTTTGCTTAAGACATGGTTTTTAGGGTAGAATAACGAATATTCAATCGATTGCCCTATTTCATGCCATTTGTGTCACCTTGGCTCGTTTCGGGTCTATTTGATGGTTTCCTAGTGTTTTTATGTTAGCACAGGTTTTTGCCATCGAATAAGTAACCAAGGACGTGTCTAAGGCGTTGGTATCTCGAAGGATTGCACCGGGATCGATCAAAGGAGCCAACCAAGTTCAAACAAATCCCTGCCCGGTTTACAAAGGAATTTTCGCCGAAAATACCCTTGTATTTTCGGCGAAAATATCATCACAAATCGGCTGTTGGCAACTGAAGGAATTTTCGGCGAAAGAATGAAGTTTTCGAACCGAGAAGAAAGTTCAGGAGAATCAGCCGGCGGGACTTCCATTTACAAGCAAATTTTCGGCGAAAATAGTTCATTATTTTCGGCGAAAATCCTAGAAGAAATCCGGCTGGGCTAGGTTAAGTATAAATACTTAACCGGCGGCCCATTAGAGGAAGATAATAATTTTACATCAGAATACACTTTTCGAAATCAGAATTTGAAGAATTCTCTGAAGTTCTAGAGCGAAGAGTTAGAGTTCGAAGAGCCGGAAAGAGCTCGTGACGCCATCCCTTTCATCTCGGAGAACCGGAGCTAGGAGTGTAGTTTACCGAAGATCGAAGTCTGCCGGAGTCGTCTAAATTAGGTTTTTCAGATTCTTTTATGTTCTTCCTCTGGATGATGAACTCTTTCTTTGTCTTTGATTCTTTTGTGATGAACATGAGTAGCTAAACTCGTTAGAGCTTAGACTAGATGAACCCTAAGTGACCCAGGGCTTTAAAGCGGTCACGGATCGGCGGTGATTAGATTCGAAATTCAATCAGTTTCTCATTCATGTTTGATTTGTTCTTCATTGTTCATATTTCTTGTCTGGATTGATCACCTAGATTAGATTCTGGTTAAGCTAAGGATAGAAGCGAACGCTCGCCTTACTTTAGAACATCGAATTGAACAATTAACCTTATAATTGGAGTGTGCCTTTCGTAGGAACCAGTTAGGGTTAATCCACTGCAAGAGAAATTCATTAATCATTAGTAATTGCACCAGTTAATTAAGTCGTTGCGAGAGGCGACCGTACCCGGGCGGCTAGTTAATCTTGATAGTTAGAACGGATAGAGCGAACGTTCGCCGGTCTTAAACCTAAGGGTAAGGAGTTATGGTGGTGTCTTAGTAATTGATTGAATGAGAATCGAAATCCGCTGATCTGTTGATTGCCAATGCTCTGGGGAACGAAGGGGGATTCAAAGTCTAAGTTTGTCTGTCATCCTTGTTTTCAAACCCTAATTTCCAATCTGCTTTAGTTTAATTTTTAATTTCTCTGCATTTCTTAGAATTAGAAGTCGTGGAACTCACACCACGCACAACCTGTCTACATTCGAGTATTTTGCCAGTTTTGAAGTAGTCAATCTTAGAAGACCCTTGGAATACGATCTACCCTAGCTTTTGTTAGCTTGGTAGTATTTGATCACTGCTCTGCAGCTCATCAATGGCGACAGTGGACCATGAAGTAGCTGTATACGCGCCCAGAGAGGCTTTCAAGGTGCTCAGGAGAGATGCAACAAAAGGAGAATGAGGAAGGCGTAAGCCGTTGGTAAAACTTTCGGTCCAGCACCCATGCCAACTAGATGGATAGTTTCCAATTGTAGACAGGTAGGATGATGTGGCGTATTCCCAGGTGGTAGGATGGGCGATGCGTGGGAGGATGGAACAAACGGTTTGGGCAGAAAGGTAGGGGAAGTATATAGGACTGATGAACGTTGTGAAACGGTCAATCAAATAACTACCAAGCTGGAAGCTAGGGTAGATCGTATTCTACGGGCCTTCTTCAATTGTCTACTCAAATATAAGGGCAAATTACTCAAGTTGAAACACTTTGTGCGTGGTGTGCGTTCCACGACTTCTAATCTAGAAAAAACAAGGAAATTAAAAACTAAAACTGAAAAACAGATCGAAAGATTGGTTGACTTAACAAAGATGACAGACACGCTTAGACTTCGAATCCCCCTTTGTTCACCAGAGCATTGGCAATCAACAGATCATCGGATTTCAATTCTCGTTCAATCAATTCTAAGACACCACCATAACTCCTGACCCTTAGGTTTAAGAATGGCGAACGTTCACTCTATCCGATCTAGCTACCAAGATTAATTAGTCACCCAGGTACGGTCGCCTCTTGCGACGACTAAACTAACTGGTGGAATTACTAACGATTTATGAGTTACTCTTGCAGTGGATTAACCCTAACTGGTTCCTACGAAAGGCACACTCCAATGAATAGGTTAATTGTTCGATTGATGTTTTAAAGTAAGGCGAGTGTTCGCTTCTATCCTTAGCTTAACAAGAATCTAATCTAGGTGATCAATCTAGATAAGAAACACAAACAACGAAGAACAAATCAAACATGAAAGAGAAACTGATTGAACTTTGAATCTAATCACCGCCGATCCGTGACCGCTTTAAAGCCCTGGGTCACTTAGGGTTCATCTAGTCTAAGCTCTACGAGTTTAGCTACTCATGTTCATAACAAAAGAATCAAAGGCAGAAACAGAGTTCATCATCAAAAGATAGAACAGATAGAAACAGTAAAACCTAATTAAGACGACTCTGGCAAAGCTTCGCTCTCCGGTAATCTTCAATCCTAGCTCCGAGTCTCCAAGGTGAAGGGATGGCGTCACGATCTCTTCCTGGCTCTTCGAACTCTAAACTCTGCTCCAGAACTCGTGAGAATTTTGTAGTTATGATGTATTATGAGGTATATCCTTTATTGGGCCGCCGGTTAAGTATTTATACTTAACCCTAGAATCGCCGGATTTTGCCTTGAGTTTTCGCCGAAAACTTGCTAAGTTTTCGCCAAAAACATAAGTGTAAATGAAGGCTTCCGTCGGTTGATTCTCCTGTGATTTTTGGACATTAGGGTTCTCGACGCAAACTTGGACTTTTCGCCGAAAACTTCTCTTTATGAACTGGTGACCCGCCCGGTCGTTGTTCGGACATTTCAACCAAATAAAAACTACTAATGCTAAAAAGCGTATAGAAGATCGTATTCCGAGGGCTTTCTATGATTGGTTACTTCAGAACTAGCAAAATACTCAAAGGTAAACACGTTGTGTGTGGTGTGGGTTCCACGACTTCTATTTCTAAGAAATGCAGGAAAATTACAAAGATTAAACTAAAGCAGATTGAGAATTAGGGTTTGAAAACAAGAATGACAGACGAACTTAGACTTTGAATCCCCCTTCGTTCCCCAGAGCATGGGCAATCAACAGATCAGCGGATTTCGATTCTCATTCAATCAATTACTAAGACACCACCATAACTCCTTACCCTTAGGTTTAAGACCGGCGAACGTTCGCTCTATCCGTTCTAACTACCAAGATTAACTAGCCGCCCGGGTACGGTCGCCTCTCGCAATGACTTAACTAATTGGTGTGATTACTAGTGATTTATGAGTTACTCTTGCAGTGAATTAACCCTAACCGGTTCCTACGAAAGGCACACTCCAATTATAAGGTTAATTGTTCAATTCGATGTTCTAAAGTAAGGCGAGCGTTCGCTTCTATCCTTAGCTTAACAAGAATCTAATCTAGGTGATCAATCCAGACAAGAAACATGAACATTGAAGAACGAATCAAACATGAAAAAGAACTGATTGAATTTCAAATCTAATCACCGCCGATCCGTGACCGCTTTAAAGCCCTGGGTCACTTAGGGTTCATCTAGTCTAAGCTCTAAAGGGTTTAGCTACTCATGATTATTACAAAAGAAACAAAGACAAGGAAAGAGTTCATCATTCAGAGGAAGAACAGAAAAGAATCTGAATAACCTAATTTAGACGACTCTGGCAGACTTCGATCTTCGGTAAGTTACACTCCTAGCTCCGGTTCTCCGAGATGGAAGGGATGGCGTCACGATCTCTATCCGACTCTTCGAACTCCAGCTCTTCGCTCCAGAACTCAGCTAATTCTGATCTCAAAAAGTTGTATTATGATTAATTGAATTCCCCCCTCCTCTTGGGCCGCCGGGTTAAGTATAAATACTTAACCCTAAATTAGCCGAGTCAGCCTAATATTTTCGCCGAATATTCCTTAAGAATTTCGACGAAAATTCTTTTGAGTTCAGGAGCTGATTTCTCTGGTCTTGAATTTCGGTCCGAAGAGTTGATTGATTTCGCCGAAGACATGCTTTGACTCGGCACCAGTTGTTTGCACTATTGATTTCGCTGAAGATGCAAGCCTGTTTTCGCCGAAAATGCAAGTGTGAATGGGCAGATTTCGGCTTGAACTTCATCGACTCCTTTGATCGATTCCAGTTTGATTCCTCGAGGTTCCTACGCCTTAGACACGTCCATCGCTACGTTATTTGACGGCAAAAACCTGTGCTAACACAAAAACACTAGAAAACCATCAAATAGACCCGAAACGGGCCAAGGTAACACAAATGGCACGAGATAGGGCAATCGATTGAATATTCGTTATTCTACCCTAAAAACCATGTCTTAAGCAAAGAAATGTCGCTTAAATGAGGCTGATAATCACGTCAAATCGAGTGTCATCAAATACCCCACACTTAAGCTTTTGCTTGTCCTCAAGCAAACTGAATAGAAATGCTCATGTTCAAATATGATAAGATCGATTAAATTGGAGTTCAACCAAACACAATGAATTATTAGACAGATCGATCCTAGAACAAGAAACCTAACATGCATACAGATCAGCCAAACTACCTGGTCTCACTAATAAACTGCACACGACAAGTAATTAGCAACCAATTATGCACGAATTTGACCTGACCGACCAGACTCCTCACACAGGATGTATATAGTACAATGGGAACTCTCACTCTCTGTATTTAGGGACGTGTTTCTGCTCTCGATCATTTTCTGTTACTGAATTCTGTCATAGGTTTGCATTTCGACCACATCTCCACCACTGTGACAACACGAGTATCTAGTCAAGAAGGACTTCCCTGCTAGGACCGTAATGAATTCTACACTACTCGGGTTTATAATGAGATGGATTATGGGAATGAATGATGATGGCTTTGTGCGGTGTAGCTTTCGACTAACTTCCCTCGAATCTAATCTATGGTTTCCTACCGTCTAACCAAACACGGGTGGAATGATGAACGCTCGTCCTATGATACCCTCAAGCAACCTAGCACTTATTCTTTTTCTTTACACGATTTTTTTTCTCTTTTGCTTTCTTTTGAACTTTTCTTTTGACTTCGTTCTTCCATTTGTAGGGAGAAGAACGTTTTATTGAACAATACTTTGAAACTTTTCTTATTTTCTGATTTTTCTGCTTCTCTTTTTTTTTTTTTTTCTGAAGCTTGCTTCTTTTCTTTCTTTCTATTTTTTTTCTTTTGTGCCGATTTCCTTTTAGTTGCTAGAGGGGTTTACACGTCTGGACATATTAGCTAAGACCACCTGTTTAATGGCTATAGGCAGGTTACCACAAACCGACTTCCGGTAGGTCAATCTAGAACTACAACCACAGGGGATCAATGGGGAATGAAAGAAATGGGAAATGGCTGTAATGTATTATCGAACCGAAAGAACAGGCCAAGCTCAAGGGTCTAAACCTAGTGGATTTTATCGTTTGGTAGGCTATCTGGCTTAGTAGCTGAATCTAGGTGCCCATATCCTTCTAGAACTCGTGTCATCGTGTGGTCTCGAGTAGGTCTCATGCAAATTCTAACTCATTCAAGTAAATAGAAAACCACTCAGAAAGAATTAAAATTGCAAGTTACGTGCAATGGATCAAAAGCTCACAGTTGGTTTGCTAGTCGGATTCGGTCATTTTCATGTAATCAAGGCTACAAACTACAAGTGTGATTTTTAAAATTCTGTTCTGACCAGGCAATTTAGCATCAAAGCATACAAGTTGGTTCTCAAGTTCTAGGTTAAGCAGTCTAAGCATCATTATGAAAGTTTGAACAACAACTTAACATCAAAAATCAAGAACTGAGCCATTCTAATGCTAGAGAGACTGGAATGGAATCACGAGGCACACATAAAACATAATCAAGGGCAATCAAGTTCATGCAAGGTTCTCTAGCATCCTACCCCACACTTAAATCGGACTGTGTCCTCACAGGACTAATTCTAGAGTTTAGAGTGGAATGGAAGAACCTGGAAGAGGACGGTTGATTTCAGAGGGTAAGCACGGATCCTGAGAGTGGAGGGAAGTGTAACAGAACCTGAAGCAAAGGGAGTCCACCGATTGCCTACAAAACAAAAACAAATGAAACATAAAAAGGAAACCGGGACAAGTGTCCCGGATCCACACAGAAAAAAGTTGGACCGAAATCCGAAAAGAATAAATAAATAAAAAAAGACACCAGAAAAGGAATACAACCCGATCACTGCTGGTCCGGTGAGCCGGGAGGGGGAAAGTGGAGAAATTCGCCGAGCTGGCGTTGCCACGCCATCTATGCCTCATATCGCCGGTCGGCGCGGCGCATATGTTGCTGCATAATAGTCCATCGCGCCTCTTGAGTGGCGTTGTCGGTGATGCGCCACTCTTGTAGTCGCTCGTATAACTCACCCACGTCCGCTGGGTGCGGGTGGTGCTGTTGAGTATGCGCTGGATATGGCTCGGGGATGTGCGGTGGCGACTGGTGGATGTACCCTGCCTGATGGTGTGGCGAGGGTATATAATCATGAAACTCAGGCGGCGGCTGCGGCTGCTGCTCCTCAGCAACATCTTCTTCCTCTGACTCGACCACAGGCTGGAGTGGAGGATCAGCTGCTACATGGGGACTGAGGTCAAGTTCTAAGTCGTACTCAACTGCCAAGTCTCCACCAACAGTCCTAACTTGGTGGCGTGGAATGTGTGGGCCATACTCATGGCTGATGCCGAAGGAGATGATGAGCTGTCCTATGAAGTTGCCCCCCAAGATTTTGCGAGGTGGCGTCTTCCTCTTGGTCTTCTGGCTGAAGATGCGAGCTAGCACCCAGCCGGGGTGGAGAGGGTAGCTCTCTCGGATGGCTCGGTGAAGCATGAGCTCCTCCTTGAGGATATGGTGGCGATCCTTGTCTCGAACATATAAAAGAGACCTCTGCCAAACCATATGAATAAATTTATAGAGCGGGTGAGAGAGAGGCTTAACTGAGTTGCTCGTCTCGAGGCGATCGCCAGGTACGCCTGTCATGTGGCTCCAGAGCGCGTGGTACTCCTTGTCATCATCATCCTCGCCCCAGCCCAGGTGATGATCGTGATAGTGCTCGTAGGGGATGCCCAGATGAGCGGCAAACTCATCGTAGGTGAGCTGTCGGTACACCCCACCAAGAAAGAAGGTGACAACCTTCTGGCGCTGCTTCCTCTTGTGCTCCTCCAGGTCAAAGATCGCCCAGAACTCCTGGAGTGCAATCTCTGGGTAATCAGCAGCTATGGTGGTCAAATCCAGGAGACCAGCCGGTGCTAAGGCGTCATGCACATTCCGGTAATAATCCTCGTCATGCTCCTGGAGTGACTCCATGGACAGAGGGCGCACGTCAGCTCCACGGATGTGCTGAATCTTCTGGAAGCACTCAAAGTAGTAATCCGGTAGACGGGCGATGGTGGGATGGTATCCAGCCCGGTGAGGGAGTGTAGGTGGTGGACCCAGAATAGCAGGTGTGACGGGAGCGGCAGCTCCTGAGCTCGAGGCGCCATCAAGTCGCGCCTTAGTCCTGCGCTCAAAGGTGTTCCTAAACCAAGAATGAAACCAGATTAGTCAACCAAAACCTTACCCCACACTTAGTAGAAAAACTCAATTTCACAAAGAAATGAGGGAAACTAAGTGGGGTAAGCAAAGCGGAGTAGCCGGCAATCATAGACAGTAAAATACACACCTAGGAACAGCCAGAATCGGATAAGCACAATCAGAGTTCAAAAACCGACATTTAGAAAGTCAACATTTAGGCATATTGAACCCTAATCATGGCAAGACTATCATAACTTGGAGAATGATGGTAAAATATGATTTCAAATGGCAGCACGATAATATGATCAAGAATGAACACTTATGACAGCCAAACGATCAACAACAGTTCAAAGTCAACCCGACATTTCTCACAAAAGTCAACATAACAAGAAATTAATCGTATTCATAGCAACATATGACCAACTGATATGAAAATTAAGCACGGGACTCCCTAAGCATCCGAGAACAGTTCTATAAGTTCAGTTAATCCTAGTTCACACGAAACAGTCAGCACGCAAAACGAGGCAAACCAAAAAGTCAACCAAAAGTCAACCCCGACGAAATTCAGCAATCCATATGTCAAAAGATTCGTATTGAAAAGCTCTACAACTTACCTTGAAGCCATGGATGCAAAAGTGAACGAGTTGAGAGGAATCGGTGAAAACGTTGAAAACTAGGTTTCGGAGAACTGGAGCTGCAAAGCTCCGATTCGAACGTTCTAGGGCTTGAATCGATCGGAAAATGGAGGGGAAGGGAGCGACGGTGGTCGGCGATGGCGGCGGCGACGGGAAACGGCGGCGATGGCGGTTTGAAAGAAGTGGTGGTCGGCGGCAATTTTTAAATAGATAGGGGGTGTTTTCGGTGGGTTTGAACGAAAACGAAAGAAGGGAAGGAAGGAGAGAGAGGGAGACCGGATTTTTAAAGTGGGAATTTTCTGATTTTTGAAATTATTTTCGGTGAAAAGAAAAGGATGTTTTCGCCGAAAATTTCAGTTAAAATGGACTGCCGGATTTTTGAAGGCGGTTTCGCCGAAAATGATAGTACGGTTTCGCCGAAAATTTTAGTTAAAATGGTTTCGCCGAAAACAAAAACTTTTCGTACCGAAAACAATGAACAGGGAGATTGAGTTCGAAAATTGAAAATCGATTTCGCCGAAAACAAAGGTGGTTTCGCCGAAAATTTTGAACTGTTCGGGTTTTAAATATTTTCGTAAATCGGCTAACTTCAGAAAATCACAGTTAAATCCACAAAATCGGAACGACCTCAATCAACTTGTGACTGACTCTATGACACACAGACTCTACACGAAAAATAATAAATCAAACAAACTGACATTTTTGGCTCCCCGAACCGACTCTAAAATACCAAGTTCCACAAGAATTGAAACAGACTCCAGCCGTGGGTTGCCTCCCACGAAGCGCTCTTTTATTAACGTCCTTGAGCTGGACGATACTTGGAAGGTATTAGGAGACATCCCAACTCAGATTCTCCTTCATGCTCGCGTCAGAGTTCATGAAGTACAGCTTCGGGACTTCTCCGGTAAGCGTGAATCTCTTCCCGTTTGCATGTAGTAGCTTGGTACGTCCGTCGGGAAGATGATCAACGAACTTGAATGGTCCGAACAGCTCTCTAGAGAGATCATCCTTCTTTAGTGTGACGATGGAAGGAATGAGGACTGTCGGTTTCTCTTTTTCTTTCTTCTTCGGCTTGTTATCACCAGGATCGGTGATCGTTAGTACTTCCTTAGGAGACGCTTTCGGCTTCTCCTTCCATACTTGTTCTGGCGCCGGTTTCTCGGAACGAAATGGTGGTGCAGCTGGCTCGGTGGAAGACGGTGGAATTTTTGGTCTCCAGACCATTTGGGTCATCGTCTTCTTGTTCTTTCCTCGAGGTCTGCTCGGTGGTTTAGAAGAGGCTTGCAGTTCCTTCTTCTTCTTCTTAAGCGGCTTTTGAACTGAAATTTCTGGCTTCTTCGTAATGACCTGTTTAATATTTGCAGCAACAGCTGATCTAGAGACACTGGGAGAAGCATTAGTAACGGAGTTGACCGGAGTCAACCCCACCGTTTCAACAGCTAGGCAGTGAGATTCTTCATTCCTAGAGTCATATTTCATGCCATCTTTAAGACGGAACGTTTTTGTTTCTTTACCGACTCTAAGAGTTAATGAACCATTTGGAACGTTGATATTCATTTCCGTAGTATCCATGAAAGGTCGACCTATGAGAATGGTAGCATCATCTGTACTAGTATCCATAATCACATAATCAGCTAAGAACGTGAACGGACCACATTTAGTAACAACGTCTTTAATCTCTCCCTTAGGGGTTTTAAGTGATCTATCAGCAAAGACGAGTTGCATACTAGGCGGTTCAAGTTCCCCTAGGTTTAACTTTTCATATAGACTCACAGGCATAACATTAACCGATGCTCCTAGATCAACTAAGCAACGTTCAATTTCAACATCATTAATGACCAAAGGCAAAGTGAATGAACCAGGATCAGATAACTTAGCTGGATATGGAGAAACAGGTTTCTTAACATGAATGTCAGGGTATCCTTCCTTGTTCCCCTTCATGCCAGTCTCGATCCTTGCATTTGGCAGCAATGCTCTAGGAAAGGGAGGTTTCACGACGTACGGTGCAAGAGGAGGATCCTCCTTAGGCGCCGGTTTCTGTTCTTCTTCTTCCTCTTCTTCCGGAGTTTCAGCGATCCTGCGTAAAATAGAATAAGCATCAGCAATTAAGTTCGGGAGTTTTTGAGCAGTTACCATTTTAGCCTGTTCTTTTCTCGGGTTTGGCTCTGTCTGGCTTGGAAGCTGGCTAAATGGTCGACCAGATGCTAGCATGCTCGAGATGTTGTTCACGACTTGCTCAATTCTTTGTCCAGATGCTATCTGTTCTTGATTGAGAAGAGCTTGAGCCTTGAACTGACTGAAGCAGTTCCATAGTTACCCGGATTGCGATGCGGCGACTGGTAGACACCTGCCGGCGGATGGTTAGGCTTCTGATCCTGAGCTAGACCAGTCGGGCGGTTATTCTGGTTCTGGTTATGATTGGCGCCAGCATTGTAGGGGGGCCTGTCTTGATAGTTCCCTTGCTGTCTGAAGTTACGGTAACCAGCATACCCATTCTGATTATTGACGAAGCCTTGTTGGATGAAATTTACCTCTTCGGCAGACCAGACTTCTGCCTTACCAAAGTTCTGACAACGGCCTCCATTATGTGAGCAAGCTCCACATCACTCGCAATTAGCAACATAGACAGAAGCTGCCGGTGGCTTGATCGGTGTGGTAGACTTCTTCAAATGCTTCTCTACCTCTGCCTTGATTGTAGCTTCAAGATCTAGCTTGCTCCTTGATCCTTCAGATTGTCGCTCCCAGTTCCTTGACTTGGAGGCACAGTTTGCGAAGTGAAGAAGAGCAACTTCAGGAGTGAGTGTAGTGCAATCCCCTTCAGCTAGAGAATTGACCCACTTGGCAGATTCTTCTCGAAGTCCACGAGCGAAGATTTCAGCTAACTGCCTCTGCTCGAATCCATGATGAGGGCAGGTGTAGAGAAGTTCTTGGAATCGATTCCAAGTATCATATAAGCTTTCTCCTTCTTTCTGGGAGAATCTGGCGATGCTGTCCTTGATGGCGGTTGTTCTGGCTGGATCCTGAGCCAGAGTATCCCAGTTAGTGTAGTAGCCATGTGGTTTGCCAGTAAGCCACCTCTTAGCAGTGCCTTTTAGAGAGAACGGGAAAGCTCTCAGACAAAGGGTGTTTTTGTCGAGGTTTCCGCTCTTAAAAGTACTGCAGAGATCAAGGAAGTCTGCAAGATGAGTGCACGGATTGTCTAGGGGTCTGCCTTCAAACTGTAAATCCCTAGAGATCATGGTCAAGAATGTAATCTTGATCTCATAGTCAGGATCTCCTTCAATGCGCGGAACGGCAATGGCAGATCGAACGCTAGTCGCGCTCGGCTTGTTATAGTCTGCTAGACTCTTCTGTGCTGGTGCTGGTGGCGGCGGTTGATTGCCGTTTGGTGGTAATCTATCGGTCATGGTAGGAGATGGAGGAGGTGAAAGTGACTCGGTGTATGAAGCGGATGAAGATGACGGCTCAGGTGAAGATGGAGACGAGGAACTCTCCTTCGGTTCCTCGATCTTGATCGGAGTGATGAATGGATTGGATCTGCCTTTCTTCAGAATCTGTGATCGTAGAGGTGTAGCAGAACTGCCTGGATTCCCTGCAATCTTAGCCTGTTCGGTTTGAGAGCAAGTCC
Source organism: Linum lewisii (assembly GCA_034768395.1). Classification (NCBI taxonomy): domain Eukaryota; kingdom Viridiplantae; phylum Streptophyta; class Magnoliopsida; order Malpighiales; family Linaceae; genus Linum; species Linum lewisii. Next base: position 21,971,232 of record CM068297.1, read on the forward strand.
AAGGACGGTGAGGCATACACCTGTAAACCTACAGATAACAAAGACAAACAAAGCCAGTGTAAAATCGAAGTGGGTGGAAAATGAAAGATGGAAAGTAGAAGAATAAATTGCCAGTTCTTCTTTCGAACAATCAAAAGAAGTCCCCGGCAACGGCGCCAATTTGGTGACCCGCCCGGTCGTTGTTCGGACGTTTCAACCAAATAAAAACTACTAATGCTAAAAAGCGTATAGCAGATCGTATTCTGAGGGCTTTCTATGATTGGTTACTTCAGAACTAGCAAAATACTCAAAGGTAAACACGTTCTGCGTGGTGTGGGTTCCACGACTTCTATTTCTAAGAAATGCAGGAAAATTACAAAGATTAAACTAAAGCAGATTGAGAATTAGGGTTTGAAAACAAGAATGACAGACGAACTTAGACTTTGAATCCCCCTTCGTTCCCCAGAGCATGGGCAATGAACAGATCAGCGGATTTCGATTCTCATTCAATCAATTACTAAGACACCACCATAACTCCTTACCCTTAGGTTTAAGACCGGCGAACGTTCGCTCTATCCGTTCTAACTACCAAGATTAACTAGCCGCCCGGGTACGGTCGCCTCTCGCAACGACTTAATTAATTGGTGTGATTACTAGTGATTTATGAGTTACTCTTGCAGTGAATTAATCCTAACCGGTTCCTACGAAAGGCACACTCCAATTATAAGGTTAATTGTTCAATTCGATGTTCTAAAGTAAGGCGAGTGTTCGCTTCTATCCTTAGCTTAACAAGAATCTAATATAGGTGATCAATCCAGACAAGAAACATGAACAATGAAGAACGAATCAAACATGAAAAAGAACTGATTGAATTTCGAATCTAATCACTGCCGATCCGTGACCGCTTTAAAGCCCTGCGTCACTTAGGGTTCATCTAGTCTAAGCTCTAAAGGGTTTAGCTACTCATGATTATTACAAAAGAAACAAAGACAAGGAAAGAGTTCATCATTCAGAGGAAGAACAGAAAAGAATCTGAAAAACTTAATTTAGATGACTCTGGCAGACTTCGATCTTCGGTAAGTTACACTCCTAGCTCCGGTTCTCCAAGATAGAAGGGATGGCGTCACGATCTCTATCCGGCTCTTCGAACTCCAGCTCTTCGCTCCAGAACTCAGCGAATTCTGATCTCGAAAAGTTGTATTATGATTAATTGAATTCCCCCCCCCCTCTTGGGCCGTCGGGTTAAGTATAAATACTTAACCCTAAATTAGCCGAGTCAGCCTAATATTTTCGCCGAATATTCCTTAAGAATTTCGGCGAAAATTCCTTTGAGTTCAGGAGCTGATTTCTCTGGTCTTGAATTTCGGTCCGAAGAGTTGATTGATTTCGCCGAAGACATGCTTTGACTCGGCACCAGTTGATTTGCACTATTGATTTCGCCGAAGATGCAAGCCTGTTTTCGCCGAAAATGCAAGTGTGAATGGGCAGATTTCGGCTTGAACTTGATCGACTCCTTTGATCGATTCCGGTTTGATTCCTCGAGGTTCCTACGCCTTAGACACGTCCATGGCTACGTTATTTGACGGCAAAAACCTGTGCTAACACAAAAACACTAGAAAACCATCAAATAGACCTGAAACGGGCCAAGGTAACACAAATGGCACGAGATAGGGCAATCGATTGAATATTCGTTATTCTACACTAAAAACCATGTCTTAAGCAAAGAAATGTCGCTTAAATGAGGCTGATAATCACGTCAAATCGAGTGTCATCATGAACTCAGCCGATTTCTTCTTGAGTTTTCGCCGAAAACCTCGGGGGTTTTCACCGAAAACTATAGTGTAAATCGGGGCAGGATTTGAATTGACTTGATTGACTCCTTGGATCGATTCTGGTGCGGTTCCTCGAGGTTCCAACGCCTTAGACACGTTCTTGGCTACTATATTTGATGGCAAAAACCTGTGCTAACATGAAAACACTAGAAAACCATCAAATAGACCCGAAACGGGCCAAAGTAACACAAATGGCACGAGATAGAGAAGTTGAGTGAATATTCGCTATTCTACCATAAAAACCATGTCTTAAGCAAGGAAATGTCGCTTAAATGAGGCTGATAATCACGTCAAATCGAGTGTCATCAAGGACCAATAACATAACGATCCCTACCTAAACCATTGGACCACATGTCCTTCTAGGCTCTAACGGTGTAGCCATTTTGCTTAATGGGGGGTCATATCCACAAACAAGTTGCGAAAACCACGGACAAAGCCCAATTGGTGCAAACCCCACTCCTTGGGTCCGGTAAACTCCTCAGACTCCTCAGGTGACTCCACAACGTCGGTTGAAGGCTTCTTGACACGAAAAGACGTTTCACTTATGTTGCCATCATCAGTAATAGTGTTCTCTACGGATACGCTATAGCTAGAAGAAGTTTCAAGATCTGAATCGGAAGCTTGAGAGGGAGAATAACTCTGGTTCTTACTATCGGAGGAGGAAGAAATAATGTCGGGAATGGAAAGAAAAAGAGAGCTAAGGGTACAAAGGACACCAGAACGGCTAGTATACAAGGCAGTCTATGAAGACGAAGTAAATAAACTAACTTAGGGAAAGATTAAGCGGAAAGGGAGATGAATGACATACCAGGGCAACTTAGGAGATAATCAAGGTCGTCAGACATCTGGTGGGAAAAGTGATGGGTTATTTCAGCAATCGATTTGGATGCTAAGAACCACGGTGAGGAAAATTATGGGAAGAATCCTCTGAAGTGGTAGTGAAAGGAAGAGAGAGGCAGTTGCAGACGGTGAAGAAGAAAGGAAGGAGGAGCTTGGTTTATAGGGGTGGCAAGAAACGACCCCTCGACTTCTTGCCCCAGGAAGAAGGAAGAGTGCTTTGGCAGGATGATGAGTTATCAGGGATTGTACGAAAACCCTAGGAAGGGCGGAAGCTATCTAATATGCAATGATGGAGTCTATAGAGGGTAGGTTTAGGAAGAAGGGAAATGACCCAAGTAGCCCAAAGGATGGAAAGTAATACCCATGCACGCTTAATGCACGACAAACTGGGAAGTATTCTCTATGCGATGATAGACATGGTAGAAGTCTGCTAACTTCCTCAAAGAAAGTTAGCACACTTAGGGGCTCATGATGGGCCACCATCCTTGAAGGGCGACCCGAGAAAATGGTAGCCGACCCGAAGAGGCCTACCAACAAAGAAAAGTCAACTAAGGCATACAAGTTGAATGGCGAAACCCTAGAGTCACCTAAAAGGCTCATGGGTAGGCCCAATCTTAGAGAAAGCCCAAAATAAAACCCTAGTCGGCAGTGTATCCATCGCCTTGAGCCCTAGGAACACGTGGGGCGATATTTGGGCGTCGTACTATACGATCAACGGTCAGGATCCAAGGATATGTGGAGTAATCTGCTAGGTGTCGTACAGTTGTCTAACGGTCTTTGCAGGGTTACTTAGGTATATTGTCAGAGCAAGGCTGAGTGCGAAAGGCAGAAAATAACACAATGCAGGGAACATTCCCTCGATACATCTCGTCACCCTTTATCACCTTTCCTTCCATTACACCAAAGTACTGACTACTACCCCACTTTCCATATCTTAGGAGGAGATCCAGAGTCTCTTGGGCGATCGGGTCGGGTCCACTATTGCTCTAGGCGACGAGGCTGGAACAGTTCTTGATTACAAACTTATGTACCTGATACACGGTGATGGAAGCTAGGGCTTCTACCTCCACCCACTTAGTGAAGTAATCGACCGCCATAATTATGTACTTCCTTTTACCTACCGCCTTCGGGAATGGTCCTAATAGGTCCATCTCCAGAAAGAAAAAGGCCATGGTAAAGAGCATTTTTTACTTTTTTTTTTCTTTTCAATCATTTATTTTTGAATGGTTGGTACAGTGTGGATACTACCGGGTATGGAGCAACTGGAAACCTTTGGAATTTCACGTTATCCTAGACCCAAGCCACGATTGGGAGTAGGTTAGAAGAAGATTGAGACTTCCCGTTGGGACTACAGCAATGGGCAAGCACGTATGCCAGCTCGTGAATCGACCCACAACTTCAATACCAAACCACTCATTTTTTAGATTTTCTCTGATTGGGAACATTAACAACAATTTAAAGCATGAAATTAAAAGATCCCTTATCTATACTTGATAATGGCATTGAACTAGAGAAGTCGAGCATCAGATACACCAAGTCGTTCACATTACCAAGTCAATTGTTCACTAACACGATAAGGGCGAGTTCCTAGAATGCTACAAGGAAGAAGAGTGGGAGATAGTCATAATACGGGTTCTCTCACACACATTTGGTCAGCTAAAGCACCCATCAATCTCACCAAATGGAACACGGTAAGCCACTAAAGAAGATATTAAGCATTGCAAAGAGATCTTACGAACGAGAATGGGAAGAGTGAAAGAGTGAAAAAAAGCACAATCACCACCCATTTAACGACAAGAACTCAATTAACCAACATGCATGCATTGCAACGAGACCACCTCACACTTAAACTGGACGTTGTCCTGAATGGACCAAAACATAATGGGGATGATACAGTGTACCTAAAATTGGCTAGTGGGAGGGTGAGGAGGCAAGGTGAACACCAATGATAACGACCTACACAATAAACAAACATAAAAGGAATAAACATCACATACAAAACTAACTAAAAAATCAAAACAGACTCCAGACATGGATTGCCTCCCATGGAGCGCTCTTTCTTTAACGTCTTTGAGCTAGACGATACCTAAAGAATTATCAGTCTTCGTCCCATTCAAGCAGCTCCTTGTAGTTCATGTCATCTCCAGACTTCAAGTAGAGGTGATCTGGGAATTGAACTTGAATGCTTCCCCATTGTGGATGAGTGAATGGAATAACAACCATAGGAGAGGCATGAATCTTGATCTGGTTGTCAAGCCTAGGTAACTCTTCCTTCTTCTTTACTTGCTCAACCATCATCAGATCTAGGCGACGCTGCTTCCTTTTTCTCCTACTAAGGCGCTTCCGCTTGGTTGTCTTAATAGGTTCCGAGTCATCCGTAGTCGTCTCATCAAAAGAAAGTATGGAGTTTACATTTTGACTAGTTGAAGAACTAACAACTTTAATCTCTTCGGTAGCAAGGGGCACAAATTCAATCAGAGGGGTAGGAGTGGTGATGACCGTACCCATCAAAAGAGTGAAAAACTTATCGTCTTCCGAGCTCGAATAAAAAGGAAGTTCCTTCTTAATGTGCTTATATGCCTCTCCATCCTCTTGAAGTTCCTTGCATTGCTCTTCAACTGTCTTCACTGTCAACTTGAATTCCAAGTCAAACAACCCATCACTAAGCTCTTTCACCTTGCTAGACAAGTAATCAATTACTTTTTTCTGCTTGTGCAACCCATCTTCCAATGCTTCTTTCTTCTTTCGCACATACGCCTCCAACACATCAAATCTTGCATTGGTAGTGGTCTCTAATGCGTCAAATCTAGTCTGAATCATATTTGCCAATCTACTCAACAACTCCTTAACATTTGATGTTTGTTTGTTAGGCTGAGAGGCTTGATTAAGAGGATCGCTAATTTCTAGTTGAGAACCAAGAGCATAATTATTTTCCTCCTTTAGCTTAGGTATGACGAGATCTATGTTCTCACTCATTCTCTTGAGAGAAGCGTGAAGAGAAGCATTATCAGCTGCACGAGTAATAAGAATCTCGTTCAACTTCTCAATCGTGGAAGGACTAATTTGGTGTGTTCAGCCATAAGATTCAGGTTCTTCATAATAGCAAGACTGATCTTGTCGACCTGAATAACATGAATCCTGCATTCTCCAGTTGCCAGAGTTACCATAATCACCATTGTACTCATCATAAGAACCAACAAAAGCTGGCGGAGAAACTTGAAGTGATGGGAGATGACAGTTTGTGACTCCATAAGGAGAGCTTCAAGTTGCGCTTGAACATCCATGCCCTGCAAACAGAGTAGAAAATTCAAGCAAACAACCAACACTATGGGTTAAGTGGAAAATGAAATAAGAACAAGATGGAGATACGAAGCAAACTAAAAAATCAAATATGTACAAACAAGAAAATAAATACTAAACAAGCAATCTTAATCCTTTCCTGAAGTCAAGTAATGTCCCCGACAACGGTGCCAATTTGATGCCCCTTATTATTGACGTATTTATTCCCTCATTAGACGGCATTTTCACTATGCTTTTGACATGATTGGATGAGATATTTTGATACTTATTTGTTTGTTTTCTCTCATTTTCCCATTGGTTGTTTTGCATGTTTTTTATGCATTTCAGGATATATACGATGTTGAAGATTGAACCATAAATTAAATGATGATTAGAGAAATTTTTGGGATAAACACTTACTGATCCAGATTTTGGTATTTTAGAGCATGCTAATTTGGCTTAGTGGACAAAGAGAGGGAGACTTGATGAAATGTATAAAGTAATGCAGTGGTGATTTGTTTCTAAGGAAAGGCTATCCATTCATCACCAAATCAGCAACGCCACTTTTCTTCTTCCATTACTTCAACCATAACAAATGAATGGGATTGGAATAATTAAATGGGAAGTGGGCCATGGCTTGTATTGGGCTGACTTATTTACTCAAGATAAATAAGCAGAGGACGAGAGGAGGAAGAAAATTCATTCCCGGGGACAAAAAAAGAGAACAGGGAAGCAGAGAGGGGAATCAACCCATTCGGCCTTTTAGCCATTAGAGAGGAGCAGAGGCAGACGCAATAAGGGAGACAGTGCAGGGAGAAACAAGTTTATGATGAGAATTAATTATTTGAAGATCAGCTTGTTAATAGCGGAGGAATCAAGGCCAACCTTCATGAATCAGCGGTTTGCAGCTTTCTTCCTAATTAATCTCATGAGTAACTAGGTTTTCTTTTCTTGTTTGGGTTTTGTTGAATTCTTTGAGATTATGAGTTGATACTTTGAATACATGTTTTGGATTGTGGATTAATGATGATTGATGATCTATTTTGTGATCTTGTCACCCCTTTCTTAGACTTCCCTGTAATTCGAGGTTTTCTACAATTCTCCTGTTTTAGGTTTTCTGTTCAGTTTTCTATTGGATTGTTGGTTGAATGCAAGTTAGGGTGTGCTGCAGGTGGTTCTTGGTTGTAGAGTTGACTGACCCAACCCTTAGAACCTGAAACTAATTGTCATCCATGTCCTGCCAGTTCTGTAGCTGCATTTTCTCATAATTTCTTAGAAGGATACAAACCCAAGCAAGACCTCTTCCCCACCGTTGATCCTACTTGTTAATTTGTGTTTTAGTTATTAGTTAGTTTTTACCCTTTTTCTAAATTAATCAAATCTTCGATCAAAACGATTTCGCTGACTAGCAGAACTAAACTGATGAAGGTAGCTCGAGTAGACCCATGTGAATACTACTCTGAGAACTCTCATGTTTATTTGGAGTTGGGGCCTAAAAATCTCTTCATCAGTGATATGATCGGATGGAGGGCGACGGATTGTAGATGATGAGCACTAGTGAACAATTGGCATTTGTGACAACATCGTACCATTTCTTCAACATCTCGGCGAATCATGGGCCAGTAATACCCCTGGTGTAACACATTCTTCTCTGGGTATTACTGGCCCTATGTGCATCAAGGCATAATCCGCTTATGTGCATTTCACACACGCCTTGATGTATCTCCCCTAAGGCATAATCCGCTTCTTCTTAACTCAGACACCGCATATATGAGCCTGTCGAGGATTTTCGGTATACCTCTCCTTCTAGCAGTACACACATTCCGCTTAACGGTGGATTTTTGTGGACAGGGCTCGGTCCACCGGGAGAATATCTGGCTCAATGTAGGCTCGGATGGAGGTTCACCAGTCTGCATGTGCTTGTCCTCCATGTGGTGGGGTGGTGCCATCTTGACCGGCGATGGTCATACACACTTTTTTCCTTCCTCTTTCTCCTTCTCCACTATTATCATCATTTCTTCTTCAAAGTTGAGTGCGGTTGCTAGTTTCAATAAGGCGTCAGTGTGTTCATTATCATCCCTAGCCACCTGAATGACCTCAACTGTTTCAAAGTGTTTGAGTACGGCTTTGTCTTCTTTACTATAAGGTGCCAAGGTTTCCTCCCTCACCTCATATACTCCGCTGAGCTGGTTGACGATGATGGCTGAATCCAACTAGATCCTGAGGTGTGACACCCCCATGGCCTTGGTCATTCGGAGTCCTGCGATGACTGCTCCATATTTCTCTGCATTGCTAGTTCGAGCCCTACTGAAGCGCAGGGCGGTCTCATATAAGACGCCCTGCGTAGTTTTTAAGACTATCCACGCACCCGCTCCATTTATTTTTTAGGCTCCGTCTACATAGGGCTCCCAATAATCATCCAGGCACCCTTCCGCCCTAAGGCACCCCTCCACCATGAAATCTGCCAGGGCTTGCACTTTGATGGTGGTTTCTGGTTGAAAGTGGGTGTCGTACTCGCTGAGCTCTACCACCCACTTTGACATCGGTCGTGCTACACTCATCGACCGGTGGGCCATTTTGATCAGTAGGTTGGTGACAATGTGGATGGAATGCTCATGGAAGTAAGGGCAAAACTTTCAAGAAGCTATGATGATGGCGAACGCCGACTTCTCCAGCGTGGAATACATTGTCTCAGCATCTACATGTATAGCTCGCCTCTTGGGATCAGTGCTGCGAGGACTGATGGTGTAGTGAGAAATAATTTCACCTCTTCTAAGGCTCTGGAGCATTCCTCCGACCTTGAGAACTTGGCCGAAGCCCTCAACGTTGCGAAGAAGGGTGCCTTTTACTCGGCGGATTTAGGGATGAAACGATTAATTGCGGCTAGCCGCCCTGTCAGTGTTTTTACATATCGTACCGTCCTAGGGCAGTGTTTGCATGATTGCTTCTATCTTATTGGGATTGTCTTTGATCCTTCTCCTCGTGATTGTGAACCCCAGTAACATTCAAGAGGATGCTCCAAATACGCACTTCTTTGGGTTCAGGCGGAGCTAGAACGCCTTCAGGGTGTTAAAAGTTTTCCTCCAATCACTCAGGTGATCGCCTCCAGTTTTGGTTTTGACCAGCAGATCATCCACATACGCCTCTATGTGTTGACCCAGCTGGTCTTGAAACACCCAATAAATCATCCTTTGATACGTTGCTCCGGCGTTCTTCAGCCCAAACGGCATTACGTTGTGACAATAATTGCCGAAAGGCGTAGAAAATGATGTCTTTTCTTGGTCTTCCTTTGCCAACGAAATTTGGTAGTACCCCGTGAACATGTCCAAGAAATACAAGGTGTCATGATTCGTTGTGGCGTCTACTAACTGATCAATGTTTTGCAGCGGGTATGGGTCCTTGAGATAGGTGTCATTCAGATTAGTGAAGTCTATACACATCCTCCAACTGCCATCCGCCTTGCCTACCATGACCACATTAGACAGCCATACCGGGTATTGTACTTCTCTTATGAAACCAGCTTCAATGAGTTTGGTAATCTCTTCTTGGACTGCTTGCTTTTGTGTCCAATTTACGGTTAGCTTCTTTTGGGACACTGGTCGTGCATCCGCCCTTACCGCCAACTGATGTTGGATGATCGCTGGGACCAGCCCAGACATATCATGGGGTTTCCAAGCGAACAAGTCGACATACTCTCTTAGTAGCGCTAATAGGTGGTTTCTGTCGGCGAGAGGTACGTGGGCAAATAACTGTACCTTTCTTTCTGGGATTACTTGGATGCAGGGGGACCTCTATGTCTGCCTCTACCGGCTCCAGGCAGACGTAGACGTCTTCCCTAGTGTGCACTGAGAAGTCTGCCTCTTCTTTGCTAAGGGCGATCTTGTAACACTTTCTTGCCAGGGGGTGTCCCCCCATGACAACCCCGTTCCCTTGGCCGTGGGGAATTTCATCACTTGGTGGACTAGAGAGGAAATCACAATGAAGTCGGCGAGGCTGGGCCGCCACATTATACGCCGTACTACAATTTGTAACATAGAACTTGATGTGTTTGGTTTCCTAGTGGTCGTCATCTTCCAAGGTTATGATAAATTTTTTGAGCTCCCCGTTTTTTAGAGCTCTTTCTATTTCATTGCTGAGCTCACGACAATCTTCAGTGTTGTGACCCCTTTGATTGTTGAACTCACAGAATTCATTTACTGTTTTAACAGCAGCTCTGGGTAGGGGGCAGCACAGACCGCCTTGTTTTTCTTGTAGTATGTACATGAGCTTCCGCCTAGACTCTAACAAGGGTGTGTACTTCTCTTCTGGTCTCTTGTCGCCATGACGGCAGTTGTCCCTTCTATCATCTGGGCGTCTATCCCTCCGGCTACCTTGACCTCCCTCGTCTCGTCCTTGCTCATTTGTCCGCCCCGATTCTCCTTATATCATGGCGATATTCTCCTCCACCTCGGCGCATTGGAGAATGTAGGATTCTAACTTAGTATGAGTTTTTGGCTTTTTTCAAGACTAGTTCTTTGACCAAGTTGGCGCTGAGCGTGCACTACAAGAAATTGAATAATCACGGATCGTGAAAACGGTCCCAGAAAATTAAGAAACGACCCCTAAAAGTCATTAAACGGTCTCCGAATGTATTGGAGACCGTTTAATAAATTGGTCTAAAACTTGGTGGTCCCAGATTATATTGGGGACCGTTCCAATTTCAGTTTTTGGGACCGTTAACATGTTGCAGCTGATTAGGGACGGTTTTTGGGAACCCTCTCTAATTTTTAATCTGAGACCGTTTTCACCGTCTTTAAGAATTAAAACGTTACCGTTATAACAGTAGCTAATCACCTATTGGGGATCGTTGTTACGGTCTCGTATAATTATTCAAGGACCATATTTACGGGCTTGAATAATGATTTAGGGACCGTTTTTACGGTCTTGAATAATAATTCAGGAACCGTTTTTACGGCATTGAATAATGATTCAGCGACCATTTTTATGATCTTGAATAACGATTCAGAGATAGTTTTTATGGTTTCGAATGATCATTCAGCATCCGTAACAATAACAATAACATATTGGATACCAAAGACAATTTAACAATCCCAATAATCCTTCTACATATTCAAGAATTTAATTCAACTTGACCTTGTACGTTCAAAAGTAGCAAAACTATAAAAGACATTAGCGTGATCCTACATATCCATTATCCACAAATCATTCCAAAAACAACCACTAACACTAACATGTCTTGTAACCCTAACAAAAGCAGCAACGATTCCTTTCCAAAGTCCAAAGCTTGTCTACCTGCAAGTTACAAGTTACCAAACCAGTTACCACATTGTTAACTGTAACATAGAACAAAACATAATCACTGATGAAACACTTTCCAGGACCTACACAATGATCACACATGTTTCAGTCATTCCATATCCCTAAATAGTGAATCCACACAAACAACATATATAATGAATCAGAACTTGTCCCAAATTTTGATACAATGTCCCGAAATCCTCCTCTAAACTCAACTTTTCAGGACCTACACAATGATACATAGACATCATATATATATAGTGAGTTCATAGCTACAATAGGTTGAAATCAACGATCGATATTTACTTTTTAATTGCTTCAATTTGAAACCCGAAAAATCTCAAACAAATGTACTGATTCAAGCTAACCTGAACTTACATTCTCATGCTTGAATTCGAAAGCCAGAGAAAGCTCAGGAAAATTGATGACGTAAGATTTACCGCGTTTATCTCGCCACATTTGAGCTACATTTCCCTTGTTTGACACCGAATTGTGATGTATTCGAGTGATTTTTGATAAAAATGTGTTTTTGCTTGACCAAATATGTGTGTGAGAACCTGTATTATGACCATCTCCCACTCTTCTTGCTTGCAGTATTTTAGAAACTTGCCCTTATCGTGTTAGAGAACAGTTGACTTGTTAATGTGGAAGGCTTGGTCTGTCGGATGCTCGAATTCTCTAGTTCAATGCCATGATCGAGTCTAAATAAGGGATGTTTTAATTTCATGCTCTAAATTATTGTTGATGTCCCTAATTAGAGAAATTATGATTAGTGAGTGGTTCGGTATTGAAGTTGTGGGTCGATTCACGAGCTGGCATACGTGTCTGCCCATTGCTGTAGTCCCAAAGGGAAGTCTCAATGTGGCGTTCTTCTTCTAACCTACTCCCGATCGTGGCTGGGGTCTAGGATAACGCGGAATTCCAAAGGTTTCCGGCTGCTCCATACCCGGTGGTATTCACACTGTACCGACCATTCGAAAGTAAAAAAAAAAGAAGTAGCAAAAAGAAAAGAAAAGAAAAGAAAAGAAATAAAAAGGTTCTTTCATTTTGTTCGAGTCGTGTCCCCTTATTTAGCAAGTGTCGGGTTACGTCCTAGAGTAAGTGTAGCGGAAGTAAATATTGTCTTGCCTTTACCAAGTCATGTTGTTCACTAGCTCGATAAAGACATGTTCCTCTTTTACTCCAGCTAAGGTTTGGTTTTAACTGTGTGGTCAGTCGGGTAATCCTCTTGTTTGGTAGAAGCACCGTATACATCTTTCTAGGAACCAAGAGATTTTCGGTTTGCTCATTCAAGTTGGTGCATTGTTGTGGTAAAGTTCTTGTTTGAGGACAAACAAACGTTTAAGTGTGGGGTGATTTGATGACGTAAGATTTACCGCGTTTATCTCGCCACATTTGAGCTATATTTCCCTTGTTTGACACCGAATTGTGATGTATTCGAGTGATTTTTTATAAAAATGTGTTTTATTCCTCGTTGGCCCTCTTTTGGGTCATTTGATGTCTTTTCGAGTTGTTTTGATGAGATTTCAGGTTACCATATTGTGGAGAACCTTTCTACGAGCTCGACGTTTCAAACGGGAACCAATTCGGAGTTCAAACGGAGTGGGAAATGACCGAAGAAAATTGCCCGAACACAGCCGTAAAAGTGCGCGTTTTGGAGAGAAACCCCTTCCCGCACTTTTTGCTTTAATTCCGGATTTTGACGAAAATTGGGTTTTTAACCCAATTTTGAGGAGAGAGGAAAGAGACATCATTTTCTGCAATTCTCTACTTTTTCTCTGACGAACCAGACACTCTCGGAGGTGAAGACAGAGCTTTGGAGACGCGATTGAGCGAGGATAAGCGAGGATTAACTCAAGAGTTTCAAGGATTAATCGAGATTAGGTCTATTCGGTGTAAGATGTCTTCTTCTCCAGTTTTCTTCTTCTTTGTTTCTGAGATTTCTTCTGTAATGATGTCTGGCTAAACCTGTAGGGTTGTTTAGATTAGATGAAGCGTTAGATAGGATTTTGTATGGATGATTTCGGGTTTCTAACCCGTTTATGTTAATCGATGATATTTCAGACTTAGATGCGATTTCACCTAAACCCTAATTTAAGCTTTTTGATTCTGGCAACTTGATCAATTGTTAGTTTCTGAGTTTATCTTTGAATTGCGGGTCCGACCATGAACGCATTTCATTCTAGAGTTGAGGAGGTCGTTAGGTTCTCCAATAGCTTGACCATAGGATTGTCAGAACCTAATCTCTTTGCATGATTTTGTGGCATTTCGCTGTTCTTGATCGTTCTTGAATTCTTGCAAGTTAGCTTGACCATAGGAACTTGTAGGTTTGATAGAATTGAATCTCTACGGTCTGACCATGGAGTAGAGACTACAAAAGAATTTGCCGAGTCGTCTAGTCTGTGAATTTCGTCGATTGCATAGTTTCATCCATCTAAACCGAACTAGCGTGGATTCGAGTCTGAACAACCGCCTTAGTCTATCTTTGAAACCCCAATTTGCTTACTTGTTTGCTTGATTCAAATCGTTTCCTTAGATTAATTCATTCTTAAACCAATTCAAACCCAAAACGAAACCCCAAATAGCTTTGACACACTGTTCTGAGTAATAGAAAAAGGAAGACCCTTGGGAATTAACGATCTCGCTAGAGCGATCTAGAGAATAAAACTTTGTGTGCATTAATTTGCGCACCAAAAATATACTCATTCAATCTAATGTCAAGAATGTACCGATTCAACACTCTACTTCCAACTTCAATCACAAATGTTCACATTCTAATGAAAAGGCTAAAGATACTTCCCAAATCTTCCTCAGAATTCAACTTCAGAAAGAACCGTATTCAGCTGAAAGTTCAAAGCAATGCACATTAATCAATACACCTACCATTCCAATACAATAACGAATTCATCACTTTCACTAATGCATCCATCCAGACCATCAAGTTTAAAAAAAGCCAAATGCTTACATTAATTCGTTTATAATATATTAACTCCCTAATCATGCAAGCCGATGAACTGATGTTTCATTGACAGTCACATATTAAACTAAGTTCAAGTTTGTCATGTACTAGACCTGGGCATGTTGAGTTATTACCTTCATTTTCCAATTATATGAATCAATTTTGACCTGAAACTGTGATTATTGTTGCGCCTCGTGTTGTGTTAGTGGTGCTAATGGCCAATAAATTAATGACTGACTTGGTTTTACTGGCAAACTGATGGTTGAGGCCGAGGATTTTGCTTATAATGATGATAAATAAGTCTATAATGTCATTGAAAAAATACAGTACAGTTCCAACCGTACTAATACGGAACTGAAGCAATGCCATAAGGCAGCAAACAATGAAGAGATGTACAGCATCATAAATCACAGGATTCAAAGCCCTAGATTTGACTAAATGGGAACACGAAATCCAGAGATTGAAGAAGAAGAAGAGTAAAAGCAGGAAGATGTGGAAAGAAAAGCAACCAAAGCAAAGTCGTCAGTGTGGATGAGATTGAGATATTACAGTATTATATACACATATATATAAAAGCCATAACTATAGCTACAAGAGAGACACATCGCAATCAGTATCAATTCACAGAGATAAACAAATGCATAAAACTCTTAACAATTTTTCAAACAGATAGTTAAAGATTTGGGGCAACATTCTCACAACTATCATATTCCTGCTTGAACTTCAAATGAGGAATTATCAGGATATACTCAACTCGACCAAAGTAAAATCAGGCAAGGATAGATGATCAACTCAAAGATCCGTATTTAAAAGGCAGAACAAATAGAAAATGTGTATCATTCTGGAAATATAACAAGTGTGTAGCATGACTCTTGTTCTTCCTCCTCTGCTACGTTATATAATGGGGAAGTTGTGGAAACAAAACCCTAAAAATTAAAGAAGCAGCGCACAATAGATGTATTCACAGTCATATTGTCATAGTCGTGGGCAATAGGGTACCTGAATTTGGTTGACGAAACCTAATGTTTTTTGTTGAGCCGATTGAACTTCTTGAAGAAACTGAATCAATTGACAAAGAAGGTGTTGGAATTGAAGTTAGCTAGCTTGAAAGTGAAATTATAACAGAGAAGAGGAAGAAATTGACATTATAGTGCAGATTTATAGGGATTTCTATTCATTGATGGAGCAAACCTGTAGATGAATAGCAACAACTAGTTGTAAAAAGAAAGCTTACAGTATAGCAGTTGCTTACTATACACAGTGGCCTAACATAATGAATTAGTAATGACAAAACCCCATGTACCTACTACCCTATCTAACTTTGCATTTAGTACGAATCAATAGCCACATATTCAATGGAAATCACAATGTATGTCTCCCGATTACACTGGTTCTGTCTCATAGCAAATGTGGTGAAAAATATCGAACGATTCAACGGTTGGGACTAGCCTAAGAGGATGCAATACTCCTAGACTCTATGCAGGTTGGGATTACCTGTTGTACGCTGTAACTAAAAGCTAAGACCTGGGTACACTATGCAGGTTGATCCAACCACCTCCTAGTCATTGATACCAAACTACTACGTTCAAATTAACACCTAGAATGAGGCCAATAAAGAAGAAACTTACGATTTCAAAACTGGTTGAAGATAGTCAAGGTTCAAAATAAGTAACGAAGAAACATAGTTACTGCTCTAAAATCAGTCTCTCGACTGTTAAGAATGAATTTATAATTCAAGCTCCAGGTATAATAGTTAACACAATTCTTTGAAAGAGCAAATATTACAGAGTTTTACATACAACAAAAGGAGCAGAGCTTGTTGAATAAGCAAAGCATATTAAGTCAAGAATCTGGCATTAGAAACATTGATGATCGGCACTGTGAACAGCTATGAGAGACTGGTTTTGATTGGCACGTACCGAATGATTCAGAATATTTACTATTACCTTTGCACAATCAGAACACATTAGCACGAACTGAAATCAAAGGCGTTCAATCTGTGGAAAACGATGCACATTCATACAAGCCTTACACTCAAGGTTCACAATACAATACTAAGTTTCTTCCCTAGATCATTAAAAAAAGGTAGTACATTCACAAGAAGCCCCAATTTATTATAGTTATTACTCCTGTGAAACGAATCACCCTATAATCTCGTGCATCAACAACAGCCTCCAAAGCTTACTTCACAGATCAAATTACAAACTCTGATATAAGTTGGGAGAGTTGCCTTACCTTCAATGAATCAGAGAAGAGCTGCGAGAGAGTGCGCTCTCAGTCCTAACTCGGCGGCAGAGAAGAGAAATAGCGGTGAGAAATCCTAATCATAGTACATGGACTGGTTATAGCAGAGGTTGCATAAACTCGAGAAATGAAGAAGAATACGTTAAAATTGAAGTCATAGCAAAGAAGAATCGGCGGTAGGAGGTTTTTTGTCGAGGAATTTGTGGAGCATACCTGCTAACGAGAAGATGCTCTGCTCCGCTACCTCTGAATACACCGTTGGAAGAAGATGAAGAAACAGCTTGAGCGCCGATGAGAGCGGAGTGTGGAGTATGGAGTTGCAAAGGGGAAGACAGACGACTGCAAGAGCGAAGAGTTCGATGAGAGGAAAAGGCGCTGATCGGGGGGGGGGGGGGGGGGGGGGGGGGGGGGGAGTTAGGGAGGGAATTTTGCTGAATTGGGGCCAATTTTTTAATTTAGTGCCATATGGATCCTTAATTGGGGACCGTGGTATTTTTTTTCTAAAGAATTAAAACTAAAATTCCTTTTTTCGTTAAATAAGAATTAGGGACCGTGATTAATTTTTTTTCTTAAGATTATAATCGGGGACTGTGTAATAATTGGATTAGAGATCGTAATATATTACAGTAGCAAAGTAATGAACATTTCAAGACCGTTTTAAAGTTACGATCCCCGATAAATATAAATACGGTCTCGGATAAGTCAATTTCTTGTAGTGGTGGTGGATTGGATGTTGTGAAGCACTAAGTCCAACGCTAGGTTGGGTACAACAGCAACAACTCTGGCCCATTTGTCATAGTAATGTCGGAGCGTCTTTGACCGGCTTTGCTTCAGCCCCCAGAAGGCGGTCAGATTTTACTCTACCTCATTTTGGTTAGAAAATTTGTGGAGGAACAGTTGGAAGATATCCTCCCAGCTCTTGATAATTCCTTCCGCGAGCACCCTATACCAGGTTAGTGCTGCCCCAATTAGAGTGCCAGGAAACATCCGGCAATAGGTGTCATCCGGGGTGGTGAACATCTGCATGGCGATGGTAAACTTCAATAGATGCTGGTCGGGATCCCTGGTGACATCGTATGCTTTTATCGCAGGCGTTACAAATCCTTGAGGGGGAGGAATGCTTAGTAGTGACTTGTCCAATGGCTAACGCATGGCGAGTTTCCTACAGCCAGACTGGTGGCGTGGCAGGAACAGTCAGAACATTTCGTCAGTGTCCGTCATCCCGGGAGCCATTCTTCCTAGAGGCTTGTCCCTTTGATCGCTGGGGGTTGCTGAGCGATCAGAAATTTCATCATGGCCGCCATGTCGGCATTCTGCTTCTGCAGCTCCGCCACCTGAGCCGCTAGGTCTTCTGTGGAGGGAGGGGCGGCGGAACTGGTTGCCTATGCCTCGGTTGAGGCGCCCTCTAAATGTGAAAGATGTGGGGATGCTTGTTCGCCGCCCTATGTCACTACAAGAAAAATGTTGATTGGTCATGGTTTATTAGTCACGATTTTGTGAACCGTGACTAATTTAGTCACGGTTTCTTAAAAACCGTGACTAATATTTTTGGCTCCCTCTCTCTCTTCCAGCTTGGCAATCCGTGCCAACAAAATTGGGCCAATTAAATTCTTCTTTCCTTCTTCTCCTTCTTTCCTTCTTCCTCTTTCCTTCTTCTTCTTCTTCCAACCAGCCGACACCTTTCTCTCCTCGCCCCTTCGAAAATCCAGCTGCCACCTCCTCTCCCCAGCCGCAACCTCTCCCCAACCACAACCTCTCCCCAGCCGCAGCCTCTCCCCAACCGCAACCTCTCCCTAGTCGCCGCCTCTCCCCTTCGGAAACCAAATCCCCACCGACCGACGACCCTTCTTCTTCTTCTTCCAGCAGCCAGCTCACCAAAGCCAACGACCGGCGGAATCCTCCAGATCTGAAGCCACCGACTAAGAATCCAAATATGAAACCACCAGCGAGAGCTAGGGAGGGTGGGGTTCCGTCAAAGGCGGAGGGGATCGGCGGAACGGAGGTCAAGGCAAAGCCATCCACTGCCTTAGACCCATTCTTCTTTTCGGAGACGGCAGGCATCTGCGGCGGGCATCGGCGGGAATCGACTTCAGCGGCGACATAATAGTTTTTAGTTTTTTTAATTAATTAAATTGTAAATTTTGTTATTAATTGGCTTCAGTTGACACAATAAATAAAATGAGTGACTGGTTTGTAATTAATTGGGACATTTTGTTAACATTTTAATGTTATGGATCATTTTGCATAACGAAAGAAATTGAGGATCTGGTTCTATAATTTCAAAAATTAACCATTGGGTCACTGAAATTTTCATTAGAACACTATGGTTACCCAATTTAGTCACAATTTTTAAAGAAACCGTGACTAAAATTTGTCATGATTTTTTAAAGAAACCATGACTAAATTTAGTCACGGTTTTTTAAGGAACCGAGACTAAAATTAGTCACGGTTTCTAATCAAAACCGTGACAAATTTTTTTAGTCACGGTTAAAATCATGACTAATAGACAAAAAAAACCGTGACTAAATCCATGTTTTCTTGTAGTGTGTGCCTCGGGTGAGGCGCCCTCTGACTGTGAAAGGATGCGGGGCTGCTTGTCCGCCGCCCTGGTGGTGCCCGGGGGGACACTACCTTGGTTAGCTCTTCCCCCGTGCCCACCGTTTCTTGGGGTCGTGGATCCCGGGGGATTCCAACGGGGATGACCTGCTTTGTCGGGGTTATGAGAGTTCCGGCAGTGTTACGCTCATTGAGTTATCCTCTAGATTTTGCATGCTGCTTGTCTTTAAGGAATTAGACGCTTAACTATGCCCCTACCTGGTGTGCCAATTGATCCGCCCAATTGAACTGGTGGACCAATAAGTTCGTTCAACTGGAGGTTGAACAGAGTGAGGGCGTCCCTGATACGCTCGGAGCTACCGATGAGCGATACCTTGTAGGGCGTGTATGAAGGGAGTCAGTAAGTGTGGTAGAATTAATATGGGGAAATGTAAACGTGAGCGAGAAAGGGTAACAGAGAAGTATCGGGCAGGAGCCCTTTGGTGAAGGTGGAAACCAACAGCCCTTAGGGTGCAACATGACAGCATGCAGTATCAGGCGTGTCGTCCCAAGTATGTGTATTGTCCTTTTTTCCAGGGAATTGGAATTTTGTAGCACAATTTAAAAAAATATGTACCGTCAGTAGCCAAATGCGTAAAAATGTCCAGAAATAGCACAATCTGACTGGCAGCCAGCTACGCGCCAGCCAGGTAGCGCTGCGCCACCCAGCCAGCGCAGCGCTACCCAGCAGGCGCAGCGCTGGCTGCCTAATCAGATTAGATACCGTCAAATCTCCGTTAGGGTTTCCTTAATCCCAGCTAGCAATGCGCTGGCTAGGTGGCGCAGCGCTGCCTGGGAATGAAGAAACCTTAAGGCCCTCAATTTTTAGTATAAATACCCCCTCTATGATGCAGTTTTGGACCACTCACCTCCCTTGCCCTGAACTTAGAATTTGAAGTAGGCAGCCGTCACCAAGCTTAGAATATGTCGTTCTTCAACTCTGGCTCTAGGTCTCGGAAGAGTAAGCGTAAGTGAAATTCGTTTGGGTGCTTTGTACTTATCTCATTTTTGCGTTTAACGAATTAATCTTGTGTACTAATTGCTGTTGTTCTGTAGTGACAGATACTGAGAGGGTAATGCACAAGTTGAAGAAGCCGGTGGAGGAGGACTTGTTCGTTTATGAGGCCAGTGTGGTTAACTGCTGGTGTGACTTAAGGGCGACTAGATCCGTTCGACGAGTGATCTGGATTGCTAGTTTGGCTGCCCTCGTGAGAGAGGTAAAAAAAGGGTTCGAATTTAATTTTATTCATTTTCCTAGATATCAAAACCCTCTACGTTTCTTTTCTGATCTGTAGGAGAAGGGGTGTGGTTATTATGAAAAACTGGAGGTGCAGGAGGCCGTGGATGCTGCTATTAAGGAGAAGGACCAAATCATTCGGGCGAAGGACGAACTACTTGTTCGAGCGAATAGGGAGAAGGATGACATCGTTGAGGAGAAGGACAACATTATTCGAGAACTGAGGGAAGAAATTTCATGGTTGCACGTTTCAATCAATAGGTTGCTCAGGGAAGGGCCTCCCCCACCACCACCCGGACCTTGTCCTTACAATTGACATCCATGTTGGGCCTAGTGTGTTTGTTATTTCTGTTGTTGTTGTTGTTGTTGTTGTTGTTGTTGTTGTTGTCGTCGTTGTTGTTGTTATCGTTGTTCGCGTCATTATCAAAGTTAATAAAATGACTGGTCTGTAGTTGCAGCCTTTCTTCATTGTGTTGTCAAATTTCATTTGTTTTAATGACATAGAAGCAGATGAGAGGTGCGACGACGCGATGGATGGGGAAAGTCTCTGGACTGTAATGCTCACGGTCCGCCGAGTAGGGACACCACTATATGAAACAAATTGGAAAGTTAGACAACTACGAAACCTAAACTGTAAGGGAAAATAACATTTACTTTGTTAGAATACAATACCACGAATGGAGTCCCATCGTCAAACAGCTGGCGGTACCCCCCAACAAGGATGTATCTGGTCTTCGCGTGATACCATTCTTTCCAGCTACAAAATTGCGGAATGAACCACGTCATTCATACAACTTGATCAGATGGAATAAACTATGAAAATGGAAGAAGAAGTCGTAGCCCGAACCTAGTCATACGTGGAATGGGGGAGTGCGTCGGTGCAATCTGTCGACTCTTGTGGACTCGACGCGCAATGGACGTAAATCTCTCCAGGGCCCACGCCTGAACCAGTGCCATCCAACCTCCAATGTCACCTACGTGGTCGCGGGACGGGTTGCTCTCTATGCGGAAAGCACACCGGCCAAGCTCCCTATATAGCCATGAAAGTGCGGCAACCCCCCAAGCGTACTCGCCTATCTGGCTCATGTCCTCGAGCAGTGGAAGGAAGAAGAGTGAGGCGTGTGATCCTGACCGATCAGCAAAGATGCAGCTGCCGAAGAAGTCCAGAATGTATGCGCGACAGTGCTGCTCGATAGTCTCCTGATCGGCGTCATCCCTGATGGTGCCAAAGTGGTTACGCAACCATGTCATCTTCACTCTGCCAGCAGACAGGTCAGCGGTAGATGGTTTCTTCCCAAGAAGCTGCTCAACGTAAATTTGCAGATCAGAATCCACAGTCGGAATCCGCCTCTGCGACTCCACAAGCACACCATCGATGCTCAGACCAGTGAGAAAGTGCATGTCCTCGAGTGTTATGGTTGTCTCACCGTGGTACAAGTGAAAAGTGCTCGTCTCGGGATGCCATCTCTCGACCAATGCGGTGATCAGCTCAGAATCAGGGGTAAAATCCAGGCAGTCACGCAACTTATCTAGACCTATGGGGGCAAGGTATGCCTCGAACCTAGGATCGTACTTCACGATCTTTTAGAGAAGCGACAATTAAGCGTCATATGTGGGTCCTAATAGTTGGGGGAAGAAGATGTAACAAAATTAATAACTAGTACTCAATTTCTGAGTGCACCCTAAACATTTAAATGTAATTAACATTCAAATATAATTAACATTCAAATATAACTAACATTTACATATAACAAACATTTATATATAACTAACATTTCAAATTGAAGTAACATTTCAATATTTACTATATACTAATATGAATTAGGACTTCGAAAATGTACCAACCTGAGCTTCGAAAATTCCCGACGCTCGATGTCGGTCAGCATCACCCCATAAAATCAAAGGGTCCTCGGGACTACCACTTCGTACCCCAACCGGCACCTCTCCAAACATGTAATCCATCTACAATTTAATATCCACAAGCAATGTTAAATACATATAAAATCGTAAAACACAATTTAATTACCATATAATTTATAGCATGATACCTTTTTAGGGAGGGTTCAGGCCTTCTTCAAACGAAATTTCCTGGCCGGACAATTGCTACGAACCTACAAATAAAATACGTCATTAGCGTACAATAATAATAACAAAAAATTTATGACAAACACAAACAAACTATCAAAAATACCTTCGAGAGAATTGAGTTTCAGAAAGTATGAGAGGAGGTGTGAAGATGGTATGGGGGGGTAGGGGGTATTTATACAAAAAAAAAATGGTAATATTGATCCCAGGTAGCACTGCGCCACCCAGCCAGCGCAGCGCTGCCTGGGATCAATACTACCGTTACTTAACGGCTACATTGTAACGGCTAGTGTGCCACATGGCGCAGCGCTGCAACGACACAAATTTTACTTGGCAGCCAGTGCTGCGCTGGCTGGGTGGCGCAGCGCTATCTGGCTGGCGCAGCGCTGGCTGCCAGTCAGATTGTGCTATTTCTGGACTTTTTTACGCATTTGGCTACTGACGGTACATATTTTTTTAAATTGTGCTACAAAATTCCAATCCCCTTTTTTCCAGTGGGTGGTTCTGTATTTATAGAGCCATGATGAAGTAGCACGAGATCCATGTTGCCAAATCTTAGTGGAACTCATGAGGTCACCATCAACAGCAAGGCCCATGCTCTAACTGAGGGTTACTGAGGCTAGTGTCAGATTAGTTGGACTTGACGTGACCTGTCCTTTTTGTTAACTCAAGGCTGAGGGCGGGCCCATTGCGTGAGATCCCGAGTATGGTTCTATCATGGGGGCCATCAATTGCCCCCTAGTATGATCCAAAGAATATAAGATTCCTGGGGCTATACTTTGAGTAGCTTTGGTCCGAAGGGCGGTCCTGAGGGTGATTCTGTCCCGGGGGCCTCAACGAGTTCTTCTAATATATGTATACTGTTCTTTTTATGATCCAAAATCTCTCTATCTTTATTAATAAAAGTTACTTTGAGCCATAATCTCAAAGTTTTTAATAACATGCCACGAGACAAATCAAGGAGTAAGATTAAAAGAAGGAAAATATAAGTAATATAAACGTGCGTTATTATGTTTTTATTTTAAAGTAAACGTGCCTTATTGCTCTTAACGTGGATGATAACCCATGGTGACATTTTCACTTAAGTGCTGCTGTAAAAGGTATTTGCATGTGTTGTTACTATTTTTGGGAACGTTTCAAAGTGGTATTGTTGGCATTCCATAATGTTAAATCTGAAAGGACCATCAGTCAGCCATAATGAAGTTGTACTGGTAAGATAAGATATACATCAAAAAGAAATAATATTGATGCATATGTATGAATTACTACTGTTACATGGCTAGCTATATACACGTTTCAGAACGTGCGAGAATAATTCTGCCCGTAAGAATGGTACGTACAAGATAGCTAGTGGATGTAAAAACAGCCGGGCCGGGTCGACTAAGTTGTAAGCACTTACCCCAAATACTACCTTAATTATTGTCATTTGTTGTTTCAAAACAAATGCATATTCGAAAAATTGATCTCTCTATATATCGAGTCGATCCTCTCTTTTAGACACTTAGCACTAGAAAAAAACTGAATCCAGTTTCAATGAATAATAAACTTATCATGCAGGCATGTCATACGATGGTAAATAATAAGAAGTTTAAGGAGGTTCTGATTTGGAGTGCACGCATGGTGTACGTTATTATGTCATTTTAATCTATCATGGCCGACCAACCACGTGCTATTTCCAGCCCTTGATCACTTTCACATGCAGAGCAGAGTTATGCATAGTTAAAACTTTACTAACACATTAAAAATGTGCCTGAATTCAACATGTGGTTGAGGATTTCGTTTAAGAAATTTCACCACGTAAAACATGTGACACAATTCAACATGCGGCTGAAAAATTCGCATGCCATAGCTCTCTTTTTCCTATATAAGCTGCTGCAGCATCGGAGCCAATGTATGTTGGAGTTATTCCCCCAAAGCTCTTCATCATTTCAGCACAAACTTGTAGCTACATCACCCCAAGTATATGCACTCAAGTAGTGTGTATAATAGTCAACAAAAAAAAGAAAAGAAAAAAAAAAACAAATTTTACGTACTACGACGTGCTTGGTGCATGGCTAGTTGTTATCCCTTCACTTGAGTACTTGCTCTATTTTCTTTTTTTTTTTTTTTTTTTTTTTTCTAGCTCCCACTTCATCATTATCATCCTTCTCTTTCATATCTACATCTTGATCAACTACAGTGCAAATTAGAAGGATCTTCAATCAGGCTTATTTAGCTACGGCTTATATTGATCTCTTTAGGGATTGATATGCATGGATGAAACTCACTCAAATCCTCCATGCACAACAAAGCTGCTAAATTTCTATTATCAAGTAATTACCATTTTGACATTTTTGTACGATTGCCAACTTTGTATATACTAAGCATTTAGTCGAGAGATTTCGTTTACATGGGCCGTACTGTACATAGCATATTAGTATTATGTATGCATATACTAAGCCAACAGTACTCATATAATTGTACAAATTTAAGGTCACAAGCTTATGTTGTATTGTATCATACAAGGAAAAGAAGACTTCATACCTTGGGTCTTTAATATATGATTGAAAAAGTTTATTACAATGCATGTAAATTAGCATTTGACTAATTGCATATTTATAGGAGGGGTCAATTGAATGAAATTGGTGAAAACAATGTGAGAAGATGAGAAGACTTTAGTTGCAAATAAGGCAAATAATTAGGCGGATGCTAGGGTTTTATTTGGCATGTGAATATACAAATTTAGATAATTTATCAGAAAGCCAAAGTTGAAATGAGCCAAGAATAGACCATCTTCACATAGCTTTTCCCTTACGTATCGCTTTCCTATTGGCTGAGTTGGGTTATATAGATGGATTGCCAGCTAAGCCATGCCTCTTGCATGTGAACAATTAATAAATTCAATATGTTTATTTTATTTTAATTGTTTTCTAAGTTGAGAGATTGTATGCTATATATTGCCACTTGCAAAATTATAATATTGTATAGGCTATTCATTAAGTTGACGAAAGACCAGTGTTCTCATTTATCAGATTCACATTACTATATATATTTTACTAAATAGTTACTCAAACATATATTTTGATGAAGATAATTAATATATGCGGAATGCAATAACCGGGAAACAAGTGACCTTTAATGTATGGAATATCAATATATATATAGATAGTAGCCTCATTCGCAAATTTTTATTGTTTGCATAAAATCATTTCTACAAACTTTACTAGTACTGTAACAGCATATATACAAATACTTATATATATGTATAATTGTTACGTACGTATAAAATCTAATATACGCATTGAGTACTTTAAAAGCATAATATCCTTACCACCCCATACATGCATGCCTAATAAATATAATATTTTATATTATATTTTAACTTAATGTATCGAAAATATATATATAGGCAAACCTAAACATTTCAAGATCCCAAAGCGGCACCGTTTAGCTCTTATGAGCTGATCTACTCTCCATTGAGGAGCTGCATAGACCAGAGCTCCTCCATGCTCCAGCTGTAACCTTCCGCAGACTCAGGAGGAGGAGGAGGAGGAGGCTGCATGTTACTTGACCCGGCAGCAGCCGCGATATTAGTGTGTCCAACTGCAGCTCCAGGGAAAGCTGCGTCGAGGTGGTGGTTGTAATGGTGAGATGTATGAGGGGAGTAATCCATCTCCATTGTAGCTGCTGAGACTTGACTTGTGGTGTTGCTTGCGGATGCCTCGTGGTGGCGGTGTCCGTGATGACCCATGTTCATCATCTGGTGGTGGTGGTGGTCTGACCCGATACCCGATGGAGTCTGATGACCCGATGAAAACCTTTGCTGATGGTGATCGGCTTGCTTGAGATGCTTCTGGATCCTAGTTCGCCAGTAGTTTTTTATCTCATTGTCTGTCCTTCCTGGGAGATGCTTAGCTATCTTTGACCACCTGATGATGCCATGTAAAATATATTTGTAAGTAAATTGTGTAATGTTATGTTGAATAGTAATATGTTATAAAGATGACGCGACAAATAATAAGAGAGAGAATTTGGATGTGGGTGAGAGAATGGAAATGAAGGTGGTGAGATAAGATATATTAGTTAATTTAGTTTGTGGGCATAAATTAAAATTCTTGGCATCGATCGACCATAAATTTTTTCAAAGTAGAAAGACAAGTGCATATTATTTATGTCTTCCTACATTAAATATTTAGAACAAATAGTTAATGAAATGAACATGTTTCGAAGAAATGAGAGAGAACAGAGGAAAAGTGGGTAAGCCAATACATTACTGCATGCACATAAAGATCAAACTGAATGGAAACAGAAGAACGGAGTGATGATGAGTACTGATGATCATCTTTATATTACGTTGGAGAAATTCTTGGTATAAAGTTGCAGACAGACAGAGAAGGAGTTTAAAGTCAGCATCGAAGGGCAAGAAGCAATAAACCTAACTTCATCCATTGCTTAATATGGAAACATAACATGTGCCCTAATCGCCATTGCTTCTTCCACCTCCATCAAAAATAATACAAACGCGCTTTCTTCTACTTTACTTCCTTTATCTCTCTCTATCTCTTCCTCACTCGGTCACTAATCTATTATCTATGGCTATCAAGAGAAGGAAGAGGCCTGGTAATAACGAGGATAGAGAGAGTTGAAATTCACAAGTTGTCAGTATATCAGCACGTTTGATCAAATGAGAGAAGATGGAGCACACAAAATATCTTATCCGTCTCAATCTAACCCTAGCTAGCTCTCTATCTTTGTGGATTGAGAGAAATATAATATCTATCATCTTCTTATAATATCTCAACGTGGGAATCATTGAATGAAGGAAGGTATATATGTAGTTAGTAGCAAAAGAAGTAATAAGAAAGAAACATCTTTACTAGTTTCCCATCCCTTCTTTTCTTTGGAAACCCTAATAATAGAAACAACAACAGCACCCTAAAAAACACTTCATCATCAATCGCAACCATGATGATTATGATGATGAGATCTTTTCAACCCATTACGGATCTGGAGATATTTTCATTCCCATCATAGAATAAATGGAAACCCTAAACTGGAATGGAAAAAGAGAGAAAAATATCTACAAAGATCCAGATTGAAAAATATCATCAACCAAAAACACACAAAATATCTTCATACAATAGAGAAGAAGCTTAGGAAATGTATATATATATATAGTATTATACCTGTTACCCCACTTGGAATGAAGATCCATGATGAGTAGCTGTTCATCGGGACTAATATTTCCTCGCCGGACGTCTGGACGTAAGTAGTTCAACCACCTCAGCCTGCAACTCTTACCCGTTCTCTTCAACCCTAATCAATTACATCAACAATATTAATGAGTATAAGCTACTCTCTGATTCTGATTCTGATGAACAACAACAACAACAACAACAACAAGAAGAACATATATATTAGTTGGTAGTATAGTACCAGCTGCTTTGGCGAGGGAGTTCCAAACACCTTCACCATGGTTGGCTATGTAGTTGATCAATATCAAATCTTCCTCCATTGTCCATGGCCCTTTCCTCACTTCTGCTTCTATTTGCCTCGACGGACTTCCCTTCTTCTCCATTTAATTACTACCTCTAACAACAAAATTAAAAAAGAGAGAGGCTTCCTTTTTTTTTTTTTTGGTGTTGAGGAAGAAGAAGATGGATGTTGAGATAAGAAAGTGGGAGCTAGCTAACCTCCTGTTTTATAGACAAAACTTTATGTACGTACGTACTTCCTTGCTGTCAATATTAATATTAATATTTAATTTTTCATTTTTATTTCTGATATAAAAAATGAAAATTACTTAATGCTTACCTGAGAGAGAGAGAGAGAGAGAGAAGAGAAATTTTCTTAAACCTAATTATTTTCTTAATGCTTTGCATGCATGGGAATATCGGAATATACTAATATACTATAATTATTAACATTATTATAATTTCTCTCTCTAAATTAATTAATTAGTGAAGAAAACAAGGTTTTTATTAAGGTTTCCGATAAAAATGGGCCTGTACAGCCCAACTGATAAGGCCTATTTGTAGAAAGGCTATTAGCCTAATTCATTCCGGGGGCCTTTGTGCAAATTGGTCCTCCATTTAATCATTTGGAATGTACTTACTTCCCTTTTACCTTTGGGGTGGCATCATAATTTCATTGATGGAAGTTAGCCAATTAAGTACTTCACTTTCACACTTACAAGTTACAACAGACAAAGAATAAGAATAATGTTGTGCACTCCATTGGAATTATTACAACTTTATATCAACACACACATTGACATTCATAACATATTCTCCTTATCAAAATTTGTTGTTACTCTACTTTCAAGCAATAGACGACTCATCAATTTTTGTTTTAAAATACTATATTATAACTTTATCAAATATAACATGATCCACAACTAGTTATATATGTTAGACAAGGGATTCTCTTTCTCTGTTTTTTGTTTCTTATTGTTATGAAATTGGCCACATGTATAATTAACACGCAGGCCAGAGGGTGAAGGCTTTCTCGGCTTTTGTGCCGGCAGCTCATTCTTCAGATTTGGGACTTGTCCGACACCTGGCAAGCAAATTTCTAAAGAAACTCTAGTTTTTTCATTAGTAACAGAGTTGACCGAAGCCAACTCCATAGCTTCAACAGATAAGCAATGCTCCTCTTCTTTGATAGGGACTTTCATACCGTCCTTGAGACGGAATGTCATGGTATCCTTGCCGACCCTTAATGTCAACGAGCCATTCGGGACATTAATGGTAATGCCGACTGTTGCCATAAACGGGCGGCCTAGGAGAAGAGTGACATCTTCCCCTCGGGTATCCATAACAACAAAATCAGCCAGAATAGTAAAAGGACCACAACTGACAACCACGTCTTCTATTAATCCCCTAGGTAATTTAACAGATCTGTAGGCAAACACTAAAAGCATGCTAATCGGTTTCAATTCTCCTAGGTTCAATTTCTCATACAAGCAGGTAGGCATGACATTAATGGAAGAACCTAGATCAATTAAACTACGATCAATTTTCACATCATTAATAGTGCAAGGCAAAGTAAAAGCACCGGGATCGCGACACTTAGCTGGGGGAGGTATGGCGGTCGTCTGGCTATGGATTGCTGTTCTCTAGTGAATCCAAAGTTGTAAGGAGGACGCTCTTTGAAGCTCCTTTGTTGTTGAGGAGGTTGTCTGAACTGACGGTAGTCGGGGTAGCCCTGTTGACTGTTGGTGAAGCCTTCAGAAATGAAGTTCACCTCTTCTACAGAACAGACATTGATTTTCTTCAACCGCTTCTGGACTTCTGCTTCACTAAGCTCTTCTATTCTCCAATGTCTCTTAGCTCCTTCGGTCTGTGGTGGACCGCCCGGTCGTTGTTCGGACGTTTCAACCAAATAAAAACTACTAATGCTAAGAAAAAGCGTATAGCAGATCGTATTCCGAGGGCTTTCTATGATTGGTTACTTCAGAACTAGCAAAATACTCAAAGGTAAACACGTTGTGCGTGGTGTGAGTTCCACGACTTCTATTTCTAAGGAATGCAGAAAAATTAAAAAGGATTAAACTAAAGCAGATTGGGAATTAGGGTTTGAAAACAAGAATGACAGACGAACTTAGACTTTGAATCCCCCTTCGTTCCCCAGAGCATTGGCAATCAACAGATCAGCGGATTTCGATTCTCATTCAATCAATTACTAAGACACCACCATAACTCCTTACCCTTAGGTTTAAGATCGGCGAACGTTCGCTCTATCCGTTCTAACTACCAAGATTAACTAGCCGCCCGGGTACGGTCGCCTCTCGCAACGACTTAATTAATTGGTGTGATTACTAGTGATTATTGAGTTACTCTTGCAGTGAATTAACCCTAACCGGTTCCTACGAAAGGCACACTCCAATTATAAGGTTAATTGTTCAATTCGATGTTCTAAAGTAAGGCGAGCGTTCGCTTCTATCCTTAGCTTAACAAGAATCTAATCTAGGTGATCAATCCAGACAAGAAACATGAACAATGAAGAACGAATCAAACACGAAAAAGAACTGATTGAATTTTGAATCTAATCACCGCCGATCCGTGACCGCTTTAAAGCCCTGGGTCACTTAGGGTTCATCTAGTCTAAGCTCTAAAGGGTTTAGCTACTCATGATTATTACAAAAGAAACAAAGACAAGGAAAGAGTTCCTCATTCAGAGGAAGAACAGAAAAGAATCTGAAAAACCTAATTTAGACGACTCTGGCAGACGTCGATCTTCGGTAAGTTACACTCCTAGCTCCGGTTCGTCGAGGTGGAAGGGATGGAGTCACGATCTCTATCCGGCTCTTCGAACTCCAACTCTTCGCTCTAGAACTCAGAGAATTCTGATCTCGAAAAGTTGTATTATGATTAATTCAAATCCCCCTTCTTTTGGGCCGTCGGGTTAAGTATAAATACTCAACCCTAAATTAGCCGAGTCAGCCTAATATTTTCGCCGAATATTCCTTACAAATTTCGGCGAAAATTCCTTTGAGTTCAGGGGCTGATTTCTCTGGTCTTGAATTTCGGTCCGAAGAGTTGATTGATTTCGCCGAAGACATGCTTTGACTCGGCACCAGTTGATTTGCACTATTGATTTCGCCGAAGATGCAAGCCTGTTTTCGCCGAAAATGCAAGTGTGAATGGGCAGATTTCGGCTTGAACTTGATCGACTCCTTTGATCGATTCCGGTTTGATTCCTCGAGGTTCCTACGCCTTAGACACGTCCATGGCTACGTTATTTGACGGCAAAAACCTGTGCTAACACAAAAATACTAGAAAACCATCAAATAGACCCGAAACGGGCCAAGGTAACACAAATGGCACGAGATAGGGCAATCGATTGAATATTCGTTATTCTACCCTAAAAACCATGTCTTAAGCAAAGAAATGTCGCTTAAATGAGGCTGATAATCACGTCAAATCGAGTGTCATCAGTCTACCTCTCCCAATTCCTTGACTTGGAAGCGCAGTTTGCAAAGTGGAGAAGAGCAGCTTCTGGTGTGAGCATGGTACGGTCTCCTTCTGCCAAAGAGTTGACCCATTTAGATGACTCTTCGTTCATACCCCAAGCAAAGATCTCGGCTAGTTGCCTCTGAGTGAAGCCATGATGAGGGCAGCTGTAGAGGAGTTCATGGAATTCATTCCAGGCGTCGTATAAGCTCACTCCTTCTTCCTGTCTGAACCTTGAGATGTTGTCCCTGTAAGCAGTTGTTCTGGAAGGAGGGAAGTATTCCTCTATGAATTCTTGAGCAAGATCCTCCCAGTTGGTGTAGTGACCAAGTGGGAAGGCTCGCAAGCACAAGGTATCCTTATCGAGGCTCCCACTCTTAAAGGTCTCGCAAAAAGCAAGGAAATCCGCCAAGTGTGTGCATGGATTATCATAAGGCTTTCCTTCAAACTGTAGATCCCTAGAGATAATTTCCAAGAAGGCGATCTTGATCTCATAGTCAGGACCGTCTTCATTGCGCGGCACAAAGATGGAAGACCGAACACTAGTAGCACTTGGCTTATTGTAATCCGCAAGACTCTTTTGAGCAGCCATTGCGGTAGGGGAAAGTGGATCGGAAGTGATTTGCTTCTGAATTTTCTTAACCCGCAAAAGACAAAAACAAACACAACCGGTGTAAAATCGAAGTGTGATGGAATATGAAAGATGGAAAGGTAGAAGAATAAAATGCCAACTCTTCTTTCAAACAATTTGAAGAGTCCCCGGCAACGGCGCCAATTTGATGAGCTGCAAAACAGTGATCAAATACTACCAAGCTAAAAGCTAAGTAGATCGTATTCCATAGGGGTTTCTACTAATCGACTACTCAAAGAAGCTGGCAATTTATTCAGGTTTAAACACGTTGTGCGTGGTGTGAGTTCCACGACTTGTAGACTAAGAAGCAGGAAAATTAAAATGAAATCAAAAGACAGAATGATTGGTTGGTTTAGACAGACGACAGACAAGCTTAGATTTCGAATCCCCCTTAGATCACCAAGGCAACAACAATCACAAGACCAGCGGTTTTCAATTCTCATTCAATCAATTTTTATACACCACCATAACTCCTTACCCTTAGGTTTAAGACTGGCGAACGTTCGCTCTATCTGATCTAACTACCAAGATTAATTAGTCGCCCGAGTACGGTCGCTTCTTGCGATGACAAAACTAACTGGTGCAATTACTAGTGATTAATGAGTTACTCTTGAAGTGGATTAACCCTAACTGGTTCCTACGAAAGACACACTCCAATGAATAGGTTAATTGGTTGAATTGATGTTTTAAATAAAGGCGAGCGTTCGCTTCTATCCTCAGCTTAACAAGAATCTAAACTAGGTGATCAAGAAAGACAAGTTTATGCGCCAAAGCAGGGAAGCTGTCTGGCGACTAACCCTAGCTTGCATAAACCTAATCTAGGCGACCAACCAGAGAAGAAACATAAATAATCAAGAACAAAACAACCATGCAAAGAGAAACTGATTAAACTTTGAATCTAATTACCGCCGATCCGTGACCGCTTTAAAGCCCTGGGTCACTTAGGGTTCATCTAATATAAGCTCTACGAGTTCAGCTACTCATATTAGAAACAAGAGAATCGAAAACAAACAAGGAATACATCTCAGGTAGGAAAAACAGAGAAGAACTGTAAAACCTAATTTCGACGAATCCGTGAAGCTTCAATCTTCTGGATCTTCAACTCTCAGCTCCGAGCTCTCCGAGGTGGAAGGATGGCGTCACGATCTCTCCACGGATCTTCAAACTCTCTAAACTCTCTCTCCAACTTCTTAGGTCTGGAACTTGTGAAAGTTCTATTATGAAAAGTATATTTGATTTGGGCCGCCAGTTAAGTATTTATACTTAACCCTAATTTCGCCGGATTTGCCTGGAGTTTTTGGCAAAAACTTATGAAGTTTTCGCCCAAAACTTCTTCAGAGAATGGCTGGTTTCAGCGGCTGATTCTCCTGTGATTTTTGAGATTATAGTTTTCGGCAAGAACTTTGACTTTTCGCAAAAAACTTCTCCGTGTGATGCTCTGCTGATTTCTTCTGGAGTTTTCGGCGAAAACTCTAAGTGTTTTCGCCGAAAACTCAAGTGTAAAACAGGGCAGGATTTGAGTTGACTTGATTGACTCCTTGGATCGATTCTGGTGCGATTCCTCGAGGTTCTAATGCCTTAGACACGTCCTTGGTTACTTTATTTGACGGCAAAAACCCGTGCTATCATGAAAACACTAGAAAACCATCAAATAGAGCCGAAACGAGCCAAAGTAACACAAATGGCATGAGATAGAGTAGTTGAGTGAATATTCGCTATTCTACCCTAAAAACCATGTCTTAAGCCAAGAAATGTCGCTTAAATGAGGCTGATAATCACGTCAAATCGAGTGTCATCATGCCACTTCATCGAGATTAGGCCTAGAGTCTCTAGTGAGGTCCTAACACGATGCACAAAAGCAAGACAAATAAACTACTCTCACTTAGCAAACTAGCCAAAAGAATCATGCACGTCACATGCTCGATGAAATGCCTAAGTGAGAAAATCACATAGGGAGGACAAAACAACAAGCACTACTCTCACTTAGCATAAGTAAATAAGTACACAAGCTCTATCCCTTGACCTAACAAGCATCTAGAGAATTAGGGACCAATCAACCAACATACAAGGTCCAAACATGTGCCTACCCACTTATCAAAACCCTAAGCGAAAGAAGAGACTGAAATTGGAACGAAAACTTGTATAAACATAGAGAGGTCAAAGTCTTACATCCACACACCTCATATGCTCTAATTAAACCCCATAGTATGCCCTTACAACCATGGATTTATTGGAACCGAAAACTGCAAACCACGAAATCAACAAACAAGCATGCATAAACAGAAGGACAATCCGAGTCGATCGACTTCACGATCTGTCCTTAAGAATTGTTATTCCCCTCTACGTCACCCAAGGTTAACGGAATCAATTCTCCCAGGATAAAACGGATACTCACATGCGTAGTGGTAATGCAAACGCAAATGATCGACGAACTCAACGAACGGCACAATCACACGACTTGATTTCTTAGGAAGAATGAATGCAGAGAGAATTTTCGTGCAGAGAAAAACTTCAGAGAGGGGAAAAGTCTATAGGGAAAAGTGCAGGGACTGATTTGCTATTTATAGTAAATGAAGGGGTGCCTTCTGGCAGTTGGTCGGTTTGACTCGTGTCGGTTCGCGACTGAACTGGTTTAAAAACCAGGTTCTGGTTTGGAATTTGAACCACAGATTCTGGTTGACTTTCCTGGTCAAACCAAATCGGTCGGGTAGCAAAAGAATTGAATCAAATCAAATCTTTTGACCAAATCCGAATCCGAATCCGAGGCCGAGGCGAGGCGACGACGACGGCGCGAGGGCCCATCACCATCTCAAGCCTTTTACCAACCTAAGTGGGCTTGATTTCTTATATCTAGCTCCACTTTCCCATGAATTAGCAATGTGGTATTCAACACCACTTAGCTCATTCCTTCATTCACACATCAAATCCCCAAAAATCCCCCACATGAATGGAGAATGCTAAGTATTGAAAACTATGCAAAAACTGTGTGATTTGCTCGCAAGAATTAGCTGCATCTGAATAAGTAGGTTTCCCTTTGAACTTTTCGTAGTTAACATACATCGAGTATACTCGTCCATCGGTAGATTTGATATCTTTGAACCGTAGACTTTTTGTGTATACTAAGACAACGTAAGTCACACAGCTAACCCTTAACCGTTCATTGGTTTTCACTGTTGTGTTCATTTTAGCCCTGAACACCGTCTGGTCTCATGAGTGCGTAGAGAACTTGGCCTACGCTAGTTCTCCTTGAAGCGGCTCTACTTCACACTCACATAGGTGATTTCTAAACGTGTATTCGTAAATACATCATTTGACCAACTTGAGGTCAAACTTAGAAACCATTAAAAGCCTTGCGTTTATAGGCTTACCCTTATTGTTAAACATTGTCTCATCATGAGAATGGGTTTGAGAAATTTTGACAATGTCGAACCATCAAACACAACTTAGTTTTCTCCTTGACCCTAGATCTTGGGATCTCCAGTCAACTAGGTAGAGTTTCTGTCATGTTGATTATGTCCTTGGCCATAATCCCATTCCTCTCGATGATTTCTCAACTACATCTCTAGTTAGGCCTTTTGTAAGTGGATCCGACACGTTATCCTTTGATTTCACATAATCAATTGAGATAACACCACTAGAGATTAGTTGTCTAACCGTGTTATGTCGTCGACGAATGTGACGAGATTTACCATTGTACATAACACTTTCTGCCCTTCCAATCGCCGCTTGACTATCACAATGTATACTTATTGGTGATAACGGCTTGGGCCAAAATGGAACATCTTCCAAGAAATTCCGAAGCCATTCAGCTTCCTCACTAGCTTTGTCCAATGCAATGAATTCAGATTCCATTGTTGAACGGGCTATTCAGGTTTGCTTGGAGGATTTCCAAGATACTGCTCCCCCACCAACCGTAAACACATATCCACTGGTGGACTTGCTTTCGGTTGAACCGGTGATCCAGTTCGCATCACAATATCCTTCAAGCACAGCCGGATACTTAGTGTAATGCAAAGCAAAGTTTTGGGTGTGCTTCAAGTACCCCAAAACACGTCTCATTGCCATCCAATGAGTTGCACTCGGATTGCTCGTGTAGCGACTCAACTTACTTATTGCCAATGCAATATCTGGTCTAGTACAATTCATGATGTACATCACACAGCCTAACACTTGAGCATAATCCGTTTGCGCTTCACTAGCACCTTTGTTCTTAGCAAGAGCAAGGTTCACGTCTATCGGCGTCTTCACTGTCTTGAAGTCCAAATACTTGAACTTATCAAGCACCTTGTCAATATAGTGAGACTGAGATAGAGCTAGACCGTGAGGAGTCTTATAGATTTTAATTCCTAGAATAAACTCAGCCACCCCCAAGTCTTTCATATCAAATGCCTTTGAAAGCATACATTTAGTAGACTTAATGTCAATAATGTCTTTACTCATTATCAACATGTCATCTACATACAAACAAACAATGACTTCATGATTAGGAGTGTCCTTAATGTAAACACATTTATCGCACTCATTAATCTTGAATCCATTTGACAACATTACTGCGTCAAATTTCGCGTGCCATTGCTTAGGAGCTTGTTTAAGTCCATACAAAGACTTGACCAAGCGACACACCTTGTGTTCTTGTCCTGGAACGACAAACCCTTTGGGTTGTTCCATGTATATTCTCTTCCTCCAGGTCGCCATTAAGAAAGGCGGTTTTAACATCCATTTGATGGATTTGAAGACCATACATAGCAGCCAAAACAATTAATAATCGAATCGATATAATTCTTGTGACTGGTGAATAAGTGTCAATAAAGTCAAGACCTTCTTTTTGTCTAAAACCTTTGACCACTAGTCTCGCTTTATACTTGTCAATAGTACCATCATCTTTCAATTTCCGTTTGAATATCCATTTATAACCAAGGGGTTTGTTTCCTGGAGGAAGATCTACCAACTCCCACGTATGGTTATGCAAAATGGACTCAATTTCACTATTGACCGCCTCTTTCCAATAATGAGATTCAGAAGAGCTCATCGCGTCCTTATATGTTTGAGGCTCATTTTCTAACAAGAATGTCAGAAAATCAGGACCAAAAGATGTAGGGACCCTTTGACGTTTACTCCGTCGTGGATCGTCTACATGAGGTACAACATCCATGGTTGTGTCCTCCACCTCAGGTACAACATCCATAGTTGTATCTCGAGGTCTTTTGGAGCTCTCACCAACACTTACGCTTACAGTCTTGTAAGGAAAGATGTTCTCAAAGAACTTTGCATTATCTGATTCTAATATCATATTAGAATTGATGTCGAGAACATCCGACTTGTGGACCATAAACCGATATGCTTTACTCGTATTAGCATACCCAATAAAGATACAATCAATAGTTTTTGGTCCTATCCTAACATGTTTCGGTTTAGGAACTTGCACTTTAGCTAGACACCCCCACACTTTGAAATATTTCAAGCTAGGTTTACGCCCTTTCCATTTCTCGTATGGAATGGTTTGTGTCGTGCTATAAGGCACTCTATTGAGTATTTGGGTGGCTGTCAAGATAGCCTCCCCCCACAAATTATGTGGAAGACCATAATTTATGAGCAACGCATTCATCATTTCTTTCAATGTGTGATTTTTCCTTTCGGCAACTCCATTTTGTTGTGGAGTATACGGAGCCGTCATCTGGTGAATTATGCCACTCGCTTGACATAATTCTCGAAATGGGAATTCATATTCACCACCTCGATCACTTCGGATCATTTTGATCTTTTTGTTAAGTTGATTCTCAACTTCCGATTTATACTTCTTAAAAGCATCAATTGCCTCATCTTTACTATTAAGCAAGTACACATAACAATATCGAGTACTATCATCGATAAAAGTTATGAAATACTTTTTCCCACCGCGAGAAGGTGTAGATTTCATGTCACAAATATCCGTGTGAATTAAGTCTAATGGCTCCAAATTCCTTTCAACAGAACTATAAGGATGCTTCGTGAACTTTGATTCTACACATACTTGACATTTGGACTTAATGTACTCAGATTTTGGAAGTAATTCCATGTTCATCATTTTCCGTAAAGATTTGTAATTCACGTGACCCAAACGGTCATGCCACAAAGTGGGCGACTCAAGTAAGTAAGAAGAAGAAGATGCATCATTTTTATTGATGGTCATTATATTGAGTTTGAAAAGGCCATCACTTAGATAACCTTTCCCGACAAACATGTCGTTCTTAGTAATTACAACTTTATCAGAAACAAAGACGACCTTGAATCCATGTTTGACCAAGAGCGATGTCGAGACCAATTTCTTGCGGATCTCAGGTACATAAACCACGCTGGTGAGCGTGACAGTCTTGCCTGAAGTCATCTTCAGACAAATCTTCCCGGAACCTTCAATCGGAGCGGTTGAAGAGTTCCCCATGTACAGCTTCTCACCGGCTTCAGAAAAGGCATATGATGAGAACATCTCTTTCACAGCGCATACATGGCGTGTAGCTCCGGAGTCAATCCACCACTCCCTTGGATTACCCACCAAGTTGCACTCAGAGAACACAGCAATAAAGTCATCGACGTCGTCTTCCACTACGTTCGCTTGACCCTTGCCCTTGTTCTGCTTCTTCGGGGCCTTACATGTAGAAGCTCTGTGTCCTGTCTTGCCACAGTTGTAGCAATTTCCAAGAAACTTTTGCTTCTTCATGTTCTTCTGGGGTTGGGGCTTCGTCCCAGAACAACTTGCACCACCAGAATTCCTCTTCCTTTTCTTGGAAGAAGACTCCACAATGTTCGCCCCTTGAACATTTTGACCCTTTGCCGCAAGCCGATTGTCCTCTTTGATTCTCAAGCGGACAATCAGATCCTCAAGCGTCATCTCTTTGCGTTTGAGCTTCAAGTAGTTTCTGAACACTAGCCATCCAGGAGGCAACTTCTCAATGAAGGCG
This sequence comes from Linum lewisii, assembly GCA_034768395.1. NCBI lineage: Eukaryota > Viridiplantae > Streptophyta > Magnoliopsida > Malpighiales > Linaceae > Linum > Linum lewisii. The sequence goes on from CM068297.1 coordinate 22,010,079, forward strand.
GCAACCTGAAAAGTCTCATTGATTGCCATGCCCTCATTGTGAAGTTCATGGATGATGACTTGAAGTTCATCAACTTGTTCGACCACTGGTTTGGAGTCAACCATCTTGTAGTCCAGAAACTTAGCAGTAACAAACTTCTTTAGGCCGGCATCCTCAGCCCTGTACTTCGTGTCCAATGCCTCCCACAACTCTCTAGAAGTGGAGAGGGGGGCATACACTGTATACAGTGTATCCGCCAACCCATTGAGTATATAATTCTTGCATAAGAAGTCAGAATGCTTCCACGCTTCTATAGCAAGAAACCGATCCTTCTCCGGGACCTGTTCATCAGGAGTCGGTACAGACTCCTTGATGTATTTCTGTAAACCCAATGTGGTAAGGTAGAAGTACATTTTCTGCTGCCAACGCTTGAAGTCGGCTCCCTCAAACTTGCCGGGCTTCTCTGCCGGCGCCGGGGCGTGCGGAACCTGGTTGGTCCCGCCTTGGTGGGTCACTGATCCCGATGGATTCTCGAATTCACTCATCTTTCAGTGCACTACTGAAAAATAAAACAACAATCAACTATTAGTAACAAATACCAATAGGTTCGAGTAGACAACTACAAAAGCTGTAATCTCGACGGAGTATAAAATCAAAGATTTTAGTCTCCACAGGTTTGAGTAGAGAGTCACAAGGACTCTAATCTCAGTGAGTAGAGAGTCACGAAGACTCTAATCTCGGGGTGAGTAGAGAGTACAAAGACTCTAATCTCGGGGTGAGTAGAGAGTACTAAGACTCTAATCTCGGGTAGGAGTAGAAATCCGAAGATTTAGTCTCCAAACAATTATGTATCACAAAAAAAAGTAATACGCAGAAACTTTATAAATCGTAAGAAAGTTAATCCGTGTATAAAGGAAACGTAAAACGATCCCGAAGGACAAGTAACCTGTAAACTAAAACTACTAACTAAAGAAACGAAAACGTCAGTAGAAAACAGGATACAAAGAGACAAATTATATGATCATGAAAACATAGAGAATCAACAGATCAAGCAGCGGAAATTAAATACCAAACTGAAATGATCACAAATAAAAGATATGTGACCAAAACAGAAATAAACTAATCAAGCACTTTACACAGAACGACATGTACTGGAAAAAAGCATTCTTGCAAACTGAGAGTAAATTCTAAGCATGCATTAAACCATACATTACTAACATACAAACAGTAGCATGCGAAATTGAATACAACATGCAAACAGTTTATATACAGAAGCAACGCATGCAAAAACTATGAACAGAACAGAAGTGCCAAACGAAATAACATGTAATCAGATCATGCACAAAACAGAAAACGGCAACTTAACAATTCTTAAGATTATTGGAACCGAAAACTGCAAACCACGAAATCAACAAACAAGCATGCATAAACAGAAGGACAATCCGAGTCGATCGACTTCACGATCTGTCCTTAAGAATTGTTATTCCCCTCTACGTCACCCAAGGTTAACGGAATCAATTCTCCCAGGATAAAACAGATACTCACATGCGTAGTGGTGATGCAAACGCAAATGATCGGCGAACTCAACGAACGGCACAATCACACGACTCGATTTCTTAGGAAGAATGAATGCAGAGAGAATTTTCGTGCAGAGAAAAAGTTCAGAGAGGGGAAAAGTCTGTAGGGAAAAGTGCAGGGACTGATTTGTTATTTATAGTAAATGAAGGGGTGCCTTCTGGCAGTTGGGCAGTTGGTCGGTTTGACTCGTGTCGGTTTGCGATTGAACCGGTTTAAAAACCAGGTTCCGGTTTGGAATTTGAACCACAGATTCTGGTTGAATTTCCTGGTCAAACCAAATTGGTCGGGTAGCAAAAGAATTGAATCAAATCAAATCTTTTGACCAAATCCGAATCCGAATCCGAATCCGAGGCCGAGGCGAGGCGACGACGACGGCGCGAGGGCCCATCACCATCTCAAGCCTTTTACCAACCTAAGTGGGCTTGATTTCTTATATCTAGCTCCACTTTCCCATGAATTAGCAATGTGGTATTCAACACCACTTAGCTCATTCCTTCATTCACACATCAAATCCCCAACAGGATTCACACCTCACCCCAGCGCTAGGTCTAGTGTGCCATGGAAGAGAGAAGAATACAACAACCCCTAAGTATAAAACTAGGAGAAGAAGACATTCTTTGGTCTTGAATGGTCTTGGAACTGATGAATGATGGGTGGAGACCTTTGGGAATGGTCAAGGGGAGGATAAAGACCTTCTTCCTTCGTCAAGAAGCCTTGAAGAGATCAAAAGATTGAACTGCCTTGAAAAAGTGCTGAAATCGCACTTATATAGTGCTATGCGGGAGAGGGCACGGCCGTGGGGTCTTGGTGGCCATGTGTAGTTCTAACTCCCATTTTTTCCAAAATCGGTTCGGCTGGAAATGGTGGGTACCAGGCGCGCCCTGAAAAGTGTTCCCTATTACCAACTTCGACCGATCACTCCGAGCAGTATGAAACTCCGATTGGGGCACCGTTCGAACCGGGTGAAATCTCTTGCAACACTCTCCAGCTCTATAACCTGAAGCAACATAAAAACCCTCGAAACCAATTGAAAATGGACTATGAAAGTCCCTAGTTACCATAATTGGTAAAGTGTCGAAACAAGCTAAAAAATCACGAAAATCACGGGAAATGGGTGCAAGACTTGTCTAAAATGCGATTAAAGTGTAGGGGGAAAGTGATATATTATGGTGAGGTTAAGGGTAGGGTTTTGGTCATATCCTTACCCTACCCGTACCCTACTTTTTCAACTAAGAGAATACCCTTACCCTACCCTTACCCAGTCAACACAGGGTATTATCCTTGTTGACCAGGTAGGGTAGGGTATTAATTGCCATCCCTACCCGGGTGGGATGTTGTTCAGATTAGTGCAGGGACTTCTCTATCAGTGGTGGATATCTTGAATCGCTCTCCTTCTCAATGTTTTACGACGGTGTTTGGCATATTTGCAGCTCCGACGAGGATGTTGAAGAAGATGACGGCTGGTGTTTGTAACTTGGATTTGAGTGTTTAGTATTTTTCCTTTCCATTATCTTGTTCTTCCATAAGTTCCTAACCCTAAACTTTGTATTCCTTTCAGTTTTAATAATCTGATTTAAAACTAAAAAGGTTTTTTATTTAGATTTTTATATGATCATGTTGCCCTCCCTGTCAAATGGTTAGAATGTTCCAACCTTGGAAGGGTTGGACGTAGATTCGCTCCCCAAATATCTTATAACGTACACAAAATATCTCGGAACCAAATTTCCACCCAACCAAATATGTATTTTCTATAGCTACTTTTCTCTATATCGTCTTCAGGATGTGCGAAGAGGATCAATAGTTGTTGCGTCCATGACTCTCTTGCGTGCAATGCCACCCCCAAGATTGCATCAGCATGGTAATTACCAATCAAGAAATTACAAGGCCAGCATGTGGGTATATGTATGTGTATATGGTACACTTGGATACCAATACTCTAGCCTGCACTAAAAATTCACATTTCTAAAATTTAGAACTCAAATAAGGTGTCCTAAACCTATAACAATAAACCCTTAGTACTAATGTATAATGGTTACCCCCTAAACACTAAATCTTAACCCTCAAACACTACATCATAAACTCATTCTCTAAATCGTATTCCAAAATCTAAGATTCGAAGATAAGTCCAATTTAAAAATCATAAACCCCAAAAAATCAACACGAAACCTCTAAACACTATATCCTAACCCCTTGACAGCAAATTAAACCCCTCAAACCCTAAAGTTCAAACAAAAATATGAAAGAATTTTAGTGCTAAGGTAGTACCTCAAGGTACCAAAGTCTTGTCCATGGTGAGCACTTCGGTACCCGTGGGTATCAGTACCCTAGCTAGCATAAAAATTTACATTTCTATACTTAAAAAACTCAAATAATGAGTCATGAACCTATTGCAATAAACTTTAAGTGCTACGTACTAATGGTAACCCCATAACACTAAATCTGAACCCTCAAACACTACATTATAGACTTAAAACTCTAATTCGTATTCCAAACTCTAACATTTGATGATCAGTCCAAATTAAAAGATCATAAACATAAAAAATAAACCTGAAACCCCTAACACTATATTCTAACACCTGAACATTAAACTAAAGCCCTCAAACTCCAAAGTTCAATCACAGATACGACAAAATTTTAATGCTAGGGTACCGAAGTGTGACCCATATATATATAGGTTCAACACTTGATAGAGAGGTGCTTGATTCTTCACATGAGTCGGGATGAGTGCGTCATCACCCTCTCTAACCATGCCCACCTTCCCCCTCAACTCACCCTCATTGGCAACTACTGCTATCCTCACCATTTTACCTTTTATCGCCTTTCTAATTTTTTTTTGCTATAGCAACTCCTGTGCGGGAGTGAGTTATAGATCGTGAACCAACCTAGGAGATACAAGAAAAAAATAAAAAAGAAGGAGATAGAGGGAGAGGCTCAGGAGGCGGAGAATATACAGGGACCAAGCCTTCCCTTTGGGCTACTTGACTAAATCTATAGCAGCCGTTAGATGTGAATGAAGGGCCAAGATTAGTTTGAGGTATTTAATGCAATACATATACAAATAAGAAAAAAAAACAACCACAAAATTAGGGACAAAATCCTTTTTTCGGATTCCCCTAGATATCACGCCACTCATATAGCTCAGAACCAAAATCAATTCTCGATTCCCTCACACCCACACCCACGCATCGGTCCTTATCAATTTCACGACGCCGCCGTCAAACCAATGCCACCGACAACCGCTCTCGCAGCCGAAGCCACGATCCCAAACGCGCCATTTTTCCAACCACACCGTCTTTCCCCACCATTTGTCAATTTTCCCCACCAAATGCACTGGTTTTCCCCACCATCCTGCCTTTTCACCGCCGCTAACAACCACCCCCCCCCCACGACGGCTCATTCTCACCGCCGAATCCATCCCCTACGACGCCACTTTCTCACTGCCGCATTCCACAACCAATTTATTAGTTAGGGGTAGTATTTGCATATATCGATTATTGTGCTTTGTTCTATGGCTTTTGGCTCTCCATTGCTATGGTCTTTTATATGTTGATTGAATTGCTCTGTTATGTGAAGAGGACATGATTTCTCTATTATATGTGCTATTTTCAATTGATCTGAGCTTGTATTTCTATATTGTTCTCATTGATTTTAGTTATGTTTTTACTTATGTGCTCTGTACTAACAACCAATCATTTGCTCTGTTTGTGTGAAAATTGTCAAGCTATTGTTTTGAAAGAAATTATGTACTAGGACACTGTCTAGGTTAGAACAGTCTTGTTCAAATGATTCTTGATCATGTACTAGGACACTCTTGCGATGATGTTTGCACTAGGATATCTTCTAGTACTTGTCATAGTGTTAAATCTATTACACTAGTACTTGCAAATATTTGTTCAATCTATTTGCACTGCAAGAAAATTACCTCCTAACATCGAAACTCTAACAGCGGTCAGGAATCCGTTGTTAGATAATACTGCCTAACAACGGTCATATATTCATTGTTAGGTATTCGATATTAAAATGAAAATTCAGCAGGCGCCAAAAAATCCCGCCGCCGCGGGAATGTGAAATTTTTGGGGGAAAGCTAACAGCAGATATTATCCGCTGTTAGAATGAAAATTCAGCAGGTGCCAAAATATCCAGCCTCCGCAGGAATTAAAATTTTGGGGGGAACCTAACAGCGGATAATATCCGCTGTTAGGGTATCCGTCGTTACAGATTGCTGATGTGGCAATCTGTGTGCCCACCCTCAACCAATCTGTGCGTTTTGTTATTTTATTTATTTATTTTTCTTTCAGTAATTTGCATATCTGTGGAATTGGAGGGAGGAGAAGAAGAAAAAGAAAGGAGGAGAATAAAGAGAAGGGAGAAGGAAGAAGAAGAAAGAGAGAAGAACGGTAGAAGTTGAAGAGGGAGAAGGAAGAAGAAGAAGAATAGAAGATGAAGTAGGAGAAGGCAGAAGAAGAAGAAAGAAGAACAACAAAAGATGAAGAAGGAGAAGGAAGAAGAAGAAGAAAAGAAAGAAGGAAGGAGAAGGAGCTGAAGAAACAAAGAAGGAAACGAAGGATCATAAGGATCAGAAAGAAGAAGAGGAAGAACAAGAAGGAAGAGGAAGAACACAATGCAGAAACCTGCCTGGAGCAGGTTTCTGTAATATTTTTTTAATCTTAACGCAACCCTAATAGCGGATATATCCGCTGTTAAGCTATCCGTTGTTACCGCTGTTAGCTCAGCTTACGATACTGAACCTAATAGCGGATATCCATCCGTCATTAGGATTTGTAACACCGGCCTATCCACTGTTAGAATCAATAAAAATCCGCTATTAAACTAGTGTTTTCTTGTAGTGTTGGTTTAATGTGTTCAAGCTTTCCAATCCCATCTCTGATTTACTTGGCAACAACCTTTTAAGCAAATTGTTCTAGCTAACTAAATGGTTATGTTCAACATCTAGCATCATTCATTACAAAGTAGATACTAAAGTAAACAACAACATATCTTTACAGACTTGCTAACTGTTCATTACGGTATTGCCTATTTTGATGTTCCAGGTTTGTTGATGTTTTTCAAAACACGATAAAATCCAAGGTTGAAATAGCCTTTTCCACCGCTATTTTTTCCTAATGAATGTATTAGAACACTCTCCGGATTAGATTCTTGACCAATGCATGTACTAGGACAGTCTAGCGATGATGCCTGCACTAAGACAGCTTCTAGTACTTGTCTTGACACACTTGACAATGTTGAAGTTAACCTTTTTATTTGAACTTTGCAGGAATAATGCTAGAAACTCTATACAGTAAATGCAGTCCGAATAGGATTCTAGATGTGATGAAAGGTTCTCTAAGTGAACGGAAAATGAAGAAATTGAGAAGGTTGCGATTTAGTGGGATTACATCTATCAAAATCACATCAATAGGAAATGAATTCATGCACTGGATATTGGATATACACGATGCTGAGACAAAATCTTTTCATATCGGCCAAACTTTGAGGCTGACAAAGGAGTATGTTCAAATTGTATATGGGCTTCCTAAGGGGCCAAGAGAGGTTGAAGTTGATGGATGGTCAACCGAATTCATTACATCTCTAGCTGTGGATTTGGGTTTACATGATGGTAGTAGTGGCACAGAACATGTAAGTTTGAAGGAATTGAGAGAGAAAATGGATCAGGAAGCAAGAAGTTCAAAGTAGAGTAAATACTTCGTGCTATATGCTATAGGGTCATTGTTGTGTCCTAATACTCATCCGAGGACACCCTTAAAGTATGTAAACATGTTGAGAATGGAAGATATGAAGGAGTTCAGGGAGTATAATTGGTGCAAACATGTCATCGATCATTTCGATACCGGGATGGCTGCAATGGAATCAATGAGTTATCTACAAGTAGTTTTGCATCTACTAATGGTGAGTACATCACATGAATTTCTACTTTCAATTATTACTACATGAATTTTTTCACATTATGTAGTGACTTTTATGTATGTTCCAGATTGTGATTTGTCAAAGGTTCGATCGTTCTCCAAAAGTAATTGTGGATGGAGTCCCACTTTGCAGTATGTGAAGGAATGTCAAAGCTCAAAATGAATGGAAATATTTGCAAAAACTTGGAGTAGGGGCACTATTCGGAAAGTCTACATTGATGTTGTTGCTTCATCCAAGAAGTGTGGTAAACTTAAATGTTCTTGATGCACGAAATGTAAGTAAATGAATTGCATTATGAAACTTTCCTAGTTAATAACATGGGTTACTTTAACCTATTAATTCATCATTAACGCGATCTTCTACAGGAAAGAATGTTGGAAAGTTGGTATGAGGCAACAATTGGAATTACTCACAGAAATCTTGAAGTAGTGTGTTCTTACATGGAGTCACGAATAGTCCTTGAGAGGATGAAGAATATGTGGTATTTCATCTTCCAGTCCATCTACTTTTTTTCTACGAGTTTCTCATTCGTAATTAATGAATGATAGCTTTTTGTTTGTCTAGGTGAGTGACAATTAAAATATATTACCACATGCTGATGCTGAAACGTTAAGTCATTTAGTTAGTTTGAATAAAACTAAATTACAATAAGTTGTTCCTGACTTGTATATTTTTGTTGTTTATAATTTGTTAGGGTGAGGGGGGAGGTGATAATGTTCCTTTAGGAACGCATCTACCTCCTTCATCTGACTTGGGTGTCGATGAAGATTTTGGTCGCGCTGCAATTCTAGATGAAAGGGCGAATGATATGTGTGCTATGAATGATGTAAAGGTTGGTACTGCTACCTCATTATGATAATACAAATGCACTCGATCTAATATGATAATGTCTTAGTAAACTTGACTTGCCCTTGAAACTTTTAATTGTGTTGCACGTCTATACACTCGACTTGCATGTCCTGTTGAAAAAATTGTGTTGTGTTGCATGTCCTAGTACACTCTACTTGCATGTCCACACTTGAATGTCCTATTCGATTGTCATGGGATTCATTAGTGAACTTTTACCACCACAAACGGATGCTTAGTTGCTTACATGTCAAATCGACATGTGTATTAATATCCAGCTGCATCGTGTGATTGAGACTTTCTACTTTCTTCGTATCTATACTTATTTATGTATTCTAAAAATCAAGATGCGGGAAGAAGAAATGATTTATGAACAAACACTTATTTGAAAGGATTGGATGCAGAAATGATTGTCCACAGAAATGATTTGTACTTATTTATGTATTCTATAAATCAAGATGCAAGTACTAGCAACTTATGTGAAGAGGGTGAAAGGATTGGCTGCACCAGATGTGTCTAAGCGATCACAAAGGAACAAAAGACCAGTTGTAGCAACCATTAGTCCATACACCACATGGGATGGACGAGGCTTTGGAAAAAGATGGAAGCTATAAAAAGTTGTGATATAGAGGATGATTGCTTATATGGTACATCAACAATCCAAGCAAAAATGGGTATGTGCACTTACATATGACATTAAAACTAATAGGATTGTATTTTAACTGTATTGTCCTTGAAATTAAATGATTACACAAGGGTGAAAAGATAGTTCAGTTTGAGGATAGTGAGTTAGTGTGACGTAAACATTTGACGAAATTGATGACTAGAGAAATCATCTCGACAATTGTTGTAGACAGCTTCTGTGAATACGTGAGCAGCGATGAATGGAAACTATACCACAGATGGGCGTTCCCAACTTTGTATGTGGTGAGTTAACCTCAGTTCAATTAGAACAACATGAACAATTAGTTATTATTTTTCAATTACAATGAAATACACTAATATTAAGTTAATAACATTGTCTTCTTCTACAGCGTGATGTGTACTACAAGCTGACTTCAAGAAAAATAAATAGTTTTAGATTAAGTGCGAAAATGTGGAAACTGCTTGTGAATAAAATATACATCGAAAAGCGTGGATGAAGGGGGTGTCAAGCATTGACAAAACATGTGAATTTGTAATTGACTTCTTGTAGATTAATAATACCAAATGTTGTGACTTCTTGTAGATTCTTGTATCATGCACATGATGAATTAGTTGTGTAGAGTGAACTTACCTAAAGCCATATGGATGATGCATGCACTACGACAGTTTTGATGATTCTTTGATATAGAGTGAACTTACCTAAAGCCATAATACATGTACAAGGACACTATTAGGATGATGCATGCAGTAGGACAGCTTTGATGATTCTAAGAATTTAATATTGTTGTACTATGACATCTTATTTTTTGGCTCATAGATATAGAATATAACTAATTAAACCAAGTTCTAATTAAGTTATTATTATGTCCTTCATTGCAGTGGTTTTTCCCCATTCTTTGTTCTGGACATTACTCCTTATTCATAGTTAACATGAAGGTCGGGCGCTTTGAGTTCTTTGATACTCGTCGTGAGGATTTTTTTCAGTTATAGTGACCTATGTGCAATACTATTTCAAACACTTCAACAACCAGTTCGATTTCAGCAAGTTCGGATGCCATGTGATTAAATCCCCAGCGAACTTCAATGCCACAGTTGAGGATAGTGGAGTATTTGTGATGAGCGTGATGGAATTTTGGTGTGGAGAAATTGATCATCGGATGGAATCACATTGGGGTCTTCAAGAAACACTTATGGGGCGTAGGCAGTCCATAGCTACTGAACTATTTCTGGATGATGCGAACATGAAATATTTTTATCATGAGGAGGAGTTGACGAAGCTTCATTGCTGCTAGCCTAATATCATTCTAGGGTTTTTTCTTGTTCTAAGAATTTTTTTATTTAGTACCACTAGCACTAGTGTGATATGAGAAATGATCATTATTTACTGGATTATGAATTTTGGTTTGGATAGATTTCTGAATTTTAGTGTTAGGATTTGATATAAATGTCCTAGTACAATTGCATGAAAAGCAAAATTTGTCTTGATTAGTTTTGATTCCTTGTTTGGGTGGACATGAAGTCTGAATTATTTCAATATGTGGCAATTACATGTGGTTTATTGATGCTCGAACTTCTTGCAATCTGTTCGAATTTATTTCATTATGTGGCAATCTGTTTGAATTTTTTATTGGGACAAGCTGTATGCGATTCTTGGTTTGGGTAAATACAAAACACTTAAGTGACTAGTGTATTCAGGATGATAGACGGATGTCCTAGTACACACAAATTGGCTGGTACATCAATAACCATCAACTAGAAGGAGGTCAACACATTATAATAGACTTGAAAAATAAAATAAAAAACCATAATGATACTATTAAATGTAACTATAAATCCGACCAAAAAAAAAATCCGACCATAATCCCTTCAGTCAAAACTTAATCCCACTATAATCGTTCAAGTACGAGAAAAAAAAACAAAAATAAATTAATAGCCTTCCATCCTCTCATCAATAGAGACCTAGCGCGACTTCGCCTTCTCTCATTGGGGAGCCTTTTCTCGTTCGCATTTACCCTTGGATTTCAATCTTTTAATCGATTTACTGGGTTTATTCCCCTCCTTCAATTCACCCGACTTAGTGTGGTCCTGACAAGCTTCTCCATCATCGTTAACTGGAAAAGTACGAAGGTTGTACTCAAAAAATGAAAACTAGTTGGGTGTACTAGGACATGCAACAATTAAAATGCTTTATATAATATATACATGCAACTGAGCGAGGAGGAACTTGAGAAGATTGTTGACGATTGTGAAGCGTTTGGCGAATATAAGATTTAATATCCTCCACCATTTTAATGCTCATACCTGTAACATCCCGTTTCCGAGTCACCGGTTAGAATTTAAAATTCTTGGTTAAACCTTGTTGGTTAAAACTTTGAGGATTTTAATTCGGATTTAATTAATTAATTTGTGTAATTAATTTATTTTGATTGGCGGAATAAATTATATTTTGGGTTAATTGTTTGGTTCGAGTTCTAAATCGGTGGGCCAAATCAATTGGTCGGACTAATTGATCCAACCCATGACCGGATGTTGAGATGGAAATGGGAAAGAGGCTGGGCCTCGAATTAGCAGCAGCGGCAGAAGAAGGAAGCTGGGCCCGAGGCCCAGCTGGTGCTGGCGGCGTTCAACAGAGGAAGAAGAAGGAGTTGGGCGGAGGCCCATGCGGGCTGGGTGTGTCCCGTTCAGCAGAAGAGGAACAGAGGGAGAGAGAGACAGAGGAGGGCACACGTCTTTCGAGAGAGGGGCGGCGGTTCTTGGCACGCAAGCCGAGGCTCCGACGGCGCATGAGACTAGAGAGAGAGGAAGGAAGCCGCAACCGGCGATGAGGACGCGTGTGGCTGTGGTGGCGGCGCCTGTTCCAGAAGGCGGCGACGGTGATTGTTCCAGAAGGCGGCGGTGGCGACGATTGTTCCAGAAGGCGGCGGCGGCGTTTCCACGATTCCAGTGAAGTGGGAACATTCAGCGTCGGCGGCCCTCGCCGGCGCCGGAAAGGATCGCCGGCAAAGACGAGGGGTTCTTTTGGAAGCTTCTTGAAAGTTTGGTGGCTGATCTGCCACATCAGAAAGTTAAGTGACCAACCTGTGATTTCCTGAGGTCTGTGGGTCGTGTTGGAAGTTTGTTAATAAGGGTTTGTTTGGCAGTGTGGTTTTGGGGCTTTGGTTGGCATTTCAGAGATTCGAGCATAACTTCTTTGTTAGAGCTCCGATTGACGCACCGTCAGGACCAGTGGATTCAGGACAGCGAGACGAACGTTCTAGGACATAATTCAGGGGCTGCTTCTAGGCTAAGGTGAGGGTTTAGCGTACGATAGGTAGTATTGGTCGATGTGAGGAGTTGCAACCTTAACTTAGATGAATATAGGTTTTGCATGGAATTGAAAGAGAGTAAAAGGGGAAACTGTTCTGCATTGGATTGTTATGTAAATTGTGATGTTTCATGATTGTGGTGTGAATGTTAATTGATACATTGATTGATAATTGTTGGCTGATGTGATGTGGTTGGATTGGGGAAATGATTAACGATGATGTTAAATGGATCAGACTTAGTAATGAGTGTAGGAGGTATGGGACGTGATTCTTGTAAACTGTATCTATACCTTGTGCTGACAGTTGTGGTTGCAGGAGGGTGGTCCTGCCAATGTGGGGTCGCCCTTTAAATGGTGAACAGGTGGATGGCCCTGCCAATGTGGGGTCGTCCAAGGAAGGACGAACAGGAGGGTAACCCTAAGACTCACGACATGGCTATCCCTGTACTTGCAGGTGGGGGTGGCCGGTGAGCTAGCCGTTTACCCTTAAACTGTGTGCGCAATGTGGAAGTATTGGATGAAGTGTCATGTGATTACAAACGTGTGAATGGATGAAATGATGTTATGTGATATTGGATTGAGATGATGCTACGTGGTGTTTTGGATGGAATGATATTACGTGAATTGGTAGAATTGATGCTAGGTGCCGTTTTGAGTGGAATTGATGATGTGTGTGAAGGTGGTTGTTAATGTGTTTAGGGTTGTAGACTTATGACTTCGCATTGGCCAATAGAATTGGTAAGAGGATTTGTACATGGAAGTGGGCAATAGAAATGGTACGTGGAATTGGCTAATGGAATTAGATAGTGGATTTAGACAATAGAGTTGGGTGAAATGAGGAATGTAGTGGAATGTGACTGTGAATGTGAGATTTGATGGTTTGATGATATGAGTGTTGGATGAATTGAATGCTATGTGTTGTTTTGGGGTGATGTGGATGATGTGTGTAATTGGGGTCTATAATGTGATTGTGTTGTAGGATTGTGATATAGAATTGGTACGTGGAATTGGTTGGATGGAATTGTCAGGTGGAATCGCTATGTGGAATTGGTTGAATGGAATTGGAACATGGAATTGGGACATGGAATTGGTACATGGAATGGTGATGTGGAATTGTGTTGTGGAATTGTGTTGTGGAATTATGTGGTGAACCTGAATTGTGGAATTGTGATATGGAATTGAATTGTTGATGTGTGTGATCGATGTAGTTATGTTTAATGGAATTAATTGATAGAACTGGAAGGAGCCAACGTTACCCCACTCGAAATACTGGTTGAGATTGAGTCCGATTCACTGGGGTGAATCCCTTGGTTGGGTTACCAAGGTCGGTTGTCGTTCTCCTTCGTGGAAGGATCCTATATGGATGCGTCTGATGGTATACTCCTTCGGGGAAGGATCCTTTATGGATGCGTCTGGATGGTGTGATGGCCGGCGGGGTAGCGGGGGAACAACTCCTTATGGCGCCTAATTAACTCACCTAGATAAATGAATTGATTGTTGATGCGTGTGTGTGGTGTGCTGAACGTGATTATGTTTGTTATGTGATGTGTTGTGGCTTATATTGGATTGACATGTGAACTGAATTGTGTCGTGTTGGGTGTGGAGAATAGTGTTGATGGTATGTTTAGGTGGTAGTTATGAATGGTGAATTACTGGCATGGAGATCTACTATTGGGTGATAATTTGGATGGCTTAGGGAAGACTGATAACTTACCTAGTGGATTGATGTTGCGAGTTGTGAATATGTGCAATGAAAACGTGTTTATTGATATGTGTGCTGAACGGTTGAATCGTAGTCGTGAGAGGTATTGTGTAATGATGATGAACCGTGTGCACGATGACTGTATTATAATGTTGTAATTGAGTTTTGTGAATGTCAGATTGAGGAATGCACCTATGTGATCACTTAGCTTGTTAGGGAATTAAAACTGGTAAAGGCTGAGTTGGATTCCACTGATGATGTTATGTGAGGAGTTGGAATCACTCCTTTTGGCTAGGTTCGGCGCATAGTTAAACCCAGTGGGTTCACTCAATTTCAATAGGAAATTGACCCCCCTCCAGTTCCTCTTTTCAGGTTCGCGTGGTTAGAGTGAGTGAGTTAAAGTTCAGGAGTTTCCTTGTGTGTCGAGTGTCAGTGTGTTGTTGGCGTGGAGGAGATCCTTGAAGGCTTGGACCAGGAGTTGACCATGTTTTGATTTTGTTGGCTATTTTGGGATTGGGTTATTTTGTATCGATTGATTTGAACTTCGGGATTGTAAAGGAATTTTGGTTCGAATTGTATCTTTGTAACAAGTTTTGGATTTTGAATAATGGAGGCGCTTCCGACTTACGCTTGTTTTAAGTTTTAATTCGATTCCAATGTTGTTTTCCCTTCTACTTTTTCTATTGTATCTTCGAGTGATGTTCAAACCGGTTCGACCACGGATTCAACCCGGGTCGGTTCGGGATGGATGTTACAAGTGGTATCAGAGCCTGGTTTGTCTCTGCTGCATGGGTGAACTGTTCTTTCTTCTAGGGGATTAGCTACCCTCTTAATGGAAAGAACGGAACATCGATGTGGTACTGGCATTCCAGGGGTTTTCAAACGTTTTAATCGGGTTGGGATTTTGAAAGTGAAAGTGTGTTTTGAAGAGAAAAAGTGATTTGAAGAGTTGGTCAACTGAAATTGGTATTTTCGGTCCTCCTGAGCCACGAAGAAAACCATGGGATGAGAATTTGTAGTTTTGAGTAGTGGTTGAGTGCGAATACAGTCGGATTAGGAGAGTTGTTGACCTTTAGAAATAGAACCAGAGTTAGGATGCTAGCTTGAGTGGAAGCTTTAGGTGTGTGTTTTGTAAGAGAATTCGGGGTCGGATGGGGAGAGGAGCCTAGGAGTGTTACAGGAACCTGTCTTGTCTGTTGAAATGAATTTTCAAAGAAGATTTTATTTCGTGAGAATTTTGTCTTGCTTTGTTTTCGGCTGTGGTCTGAACGAGATTTTAACCTGCCGAGTACGTTTTGAATTTTGTTCCATATTGGAAAAATTAGAAGGATTTAAGGATTCGAGCTTTTGGGAAATGAGTATTTCTTGGTCTGTTTTGTCAATGTGATTTTAGTGTTGAATCTTGGTTTAGTTCTTTGAGTAATTGGTGTGACGGATTTGAAGAGCGTTTAAATGATTTGGTATTTTAACCGAGATGGAGTTAAATTTTTACTAATTTTGGTTTTGGGTGGGAATTGTTGTCTTGGGTTTTGGGTTGATTCGAAATGAGTTTGAAATCGCTTGTATCTTTTCAAAGTTGAGTTATGCGTTCTGTGCTTTCAAGTTGCTCAAGCGTTCTTGTTTCGAAAGTTGGGGAGTGTTTCAATGGTACCAGTGTTTAGAGAGTTGAAAGTATTTGAGTAATTAAAATTATGATAGAGTCTGGTTGCGAGTTTGATTTTAAAGGTTTTATGAGTTTGATTTTAAACTGAGGAACTTGGCTTCGATTTAAAAGGAATTTATTAAAGTTTCGTCTTTCTGAAAAGTGTGCTTTGGTTTTGAAAATCAGATTGAGAAAGGTTCCTGTAACGACGGAGTTTAGATGGTTAGTTGGTGCTCGAGTGGCTAAGAATAGTAGTTGGAAATTTGAGGTGGGTTGGAGGTGTGAGGTCCTTGTAGACTTTGGTTAAGTTGGGTAGAATGCCTGAAGGGTGTGAGGACTAGCCGAAGGTGTTAGCTAGGTAGTTTCTTGCTTTGTTGAGTTGTGTGTTTTGGTTGTGCTCTTGTGGCATGTTGTGCCTTAAGTGTTCGATAGTGTGTGTGTGTTAGATGGAAATCCGAGTTCGTGTAAGTGAAGTGTTTTAGGAGGTGTGTGTGTTGCTAGAACCGTTAAGAAAGAGTTTCGAGTAGTGCTGTGATCCTTGAACTATTGCGTTGTGCCTGTGATTTGTGATTACATTACTAAGATGAGTAGGGTTGTGATTTCGGGGACGAAATCTTTTGAAGTTGTGGAGAGTTGTAACATCCCGTTTCCGAGTCACCGGTTAGAATTTAAAATTCTTGGTTAAACCTTGTTGGTTAAAACTTTGAGGATTTTAATTCGGATTTAATTAATTAATTTGTGTAATTAATTTATTTTGATTGGCGGAATAAATTATATTTTGGGTTAATTGTTTGGTTCGAGTTCTAAATCGGTGGGCCAAATCAATTGGTCGGACTAATTGATCCAACCCATGACCGGATGTTGAGATGGAAATGGGAAAGAGGCTGGGCCTCGAATTAGCAGCAGCGGCAGAAGAAGGAAGCTGGGCCCGAGGCCCAGCTGGTGCTGGCGGCGTTCAACAGAGGAAGAAGAAGGAGTTGGGCGGAGGCCCATGCGGGCTGGGTGTGTCCCGTTCAGCAGAAGAGGAACAGAGGGAGAGAGAGAAAGAGGAGGGCACACGTCTTTCGAGAGAGGGGCGGCGGTTCTTGGCACGCAAGCCGAGGCTCCGACGGCGCATGAGACTAGAGAGAGAGGAAGGAAGCCGCAACCGGCGATGAGGACGCGTGTGGCTGTGGTGGCGGCGCCTGTTCCAGAAGGCGGCGGCGGTGATTGTTCCAGAAGGCGGCGGTGGCGACGATTGTTCCAGAAGGCGGCGGCGGCGTTTCCACGATTCCAGTGAAGTGGGAACATTCAGCGTCGGCGGCCCTCGCCGGCGCCGGAAAGGATCGCCGGCAAAGACGAGGGGTTCTTTTGGAAGCTTCTTGAAAGTTTGGTGGCTGATCTGCCACATCAGAAAGTTAAGTGACCAACCTGTGATTTCCTGAGGTCTGTGGGTCGTGTTGGAAGTTTGTTAATAAGGGTTTGTTTGGCAGTGTGGTTTTGGGGCTTTGGTTGGCATTTCAGAGATTCGAGCATAACTTCTTTGTTAGAGCTCCGATTGACGCACCGTCAGGACCAGTGGATTCAGGACAGCGAGACGAACGTTCTAGGACATAATTCAGGGGCTGCTTCTAGGCTAAGGTGAGGGTTTAGCGTACGATAGGTAGTATTGGTCGAGTGAGGAGTTGCAACCTTAACTTAGATGAATATAGGTTTTGCATGGAATTGAAAGAGAGTAAAAGGGGAAACTGTTCTGCATTGGATTGTTATGTAAATTGTGATGTTTCATGATTGTGGTGTGAATGTTAATTGATACATTGATTGATAATTGTTGGCTGATGTGATGTGGTTGGATTGGGGAAATGATTAACGATGATGTTAAATGGATCAGACTTAGTAATGAGTGTAGGAGGTATGGGACGTGATTCTTGTAAACTGTATCTATACCTTGTGCTGACAGTTGTGGTTGCAGGAGGGTGGTCCTGCCAATGTGGGGTCGCCCTTTAAATGGTGAACAGGTGGATGGCCCTGCCAATGTGGGGTCGTCCAAGGAAGGACGAACAGGAGGGTAACCCTAAGACTCACGACATGGCTATCCCTGTACTTGCAGGTGGGGGTGGCCGGTGAGCTAGCCGTTTACCCTTAAACTGTGTGCGCAATGTGGAAGTATTGGATGAAGTGTCATGTGATTACAAACGTGTGAATGGATGAAATGATGTTATGTGATATTGGATTGAGATGATGCTACGTGGTGTTTTGGATGGAATGATATTACGTGAATTGGTAGAATTGATGCTAGGTGCCGTTTTGAGTGGAATTGATGATGTGTGTGAAGGTGGTTGTTAATGTGTTTAGGGTTGTAGACTTATGACTTCGCATTGGCCAATAGAATTGGTAAGAGGATTTGTACATGGAAGTGGGCAATAGAAATGGTACGTGGAATTGGCTAATGGAATTAGATAGTGGATTTAGACAATAGAGTTGGGTGAAATGAGGAATGTAGTGGAATGTGACTGTGAATGTGAGATTTGATGGTTTGATGATATGAGTGTTGGATGAATTGAATGCTATGTGTTGTTTTGGGGTGATGTGGATGATGTGTGTAATTGGGGTCTATAATGTGATGGTGTTGTAGGATTGTGATATAGAATTGGTACGTGGAATTGGTTGGATGGAATTGTCAGGTGGAATCGCTATGTGGAATTGGTTGAATGGAATTGGAACATGGAATTGGGACATGGAATTGGTACATGGAATGGTGATGTGGAATTGTGTTGTGGAATTGTGTTGTGGAATTATGTGGTGAACCTGAATTGTGGAATTGTGATATGGAATTGAATTGTTGATGTGTGTGATCGATGTAGTTATGTTTAATGGAATTAATTGATAGAACTGGAAGGAGCCAACGTTACCCCACTCGAAATACTGGTTGAGATTGAGTCCGATTCACTGGGGTGAATCCCTTGGTTGGGTTACCAAGGTCGGTTGTCGTTCTCCTTCGTGGAAGGATCCTATATGGATGCGTCTGATGGTATACTCCTTCGGGGAAGGATCCTTTATGGATGCGTCTGGATGGTGTGATGGCCGGCGGGGTAGCGGGGGAAACAACTCCTTATGGCGCCTAATTAACTCACCTAGATAAATGAATTGATTGTTGATGCGTGTGTGTGGTGTGCTGAACGTGATTATGTTTGTTATGTGATGTGTTGTGGCTTATATTGGATTGACATGTGAACTGAATTGTGTCGTGTTGGGTGTGGAGAATAGTGTTGATGGTATGTTTAGGTGGTAGTTATGAATGGTGAATTACTGGCATGGAGATCTACTATTGGGTGATAATTTGGATGGCTTAGGGAAGACTGATAACTTACCTAGTGGATTGATGTTGCGAGTTGTGAATATGTGCAATGAAAACGTGTTTATTGATATGTGTGTTGAACGGTTGAATCGTAGTCATGAGAGGTATTGTGTAATGATGATGAACCGTGTGCACGATGACTGTATTATAATGTTGTAATTGAGTTTTGTGAATGTCAGATTGAGGAATGCACCTATGTGATCACTTAGCTTGTTAGGGAATTAAAACTGGTAAAGGCTGAGTTGGATTCCACTGATGATGTTATGTGAGGAGTTGGAATCACTCCTTTTGGCTAGGTTCGGCGCATAGTTAAACCCAGTGGGTTCACTCAATTTCAATAGGAAATTGACCCCCCTCCAGTTCCTCTTTTCAGGTTCGCGTGGTTAGAGTGAGTGAGTTAAAGTTCAGGAGTTTCCTTGTGTGTCGAGTGTCAGTGTGTTGTTGGCGTGGAGGAGATCCTTGAAGGCTTGGACCAGGAGTTGACCATGTTTTGATTTTGTTGGCTATTTTGGGATTGGGTTATTTTGTATCGATTGATTTGAACTTCGGGATTGTAAAGGAATTTTGGTTCGAATTGTATCTTTGTAACAAGTTTTGGATTTTGAATAATGGAGGCGCTTCCGACTTACGCTTGTTTTAAGTTTTAATTCGATTCCAATGTTGTTTTCCCTTCTACTTTTTCTATTGTATCTTCGAGTGATGTTCAAACCGGTTCGACCACGGATTCAACCCGGGTCGGTTCGGGATGGATGTTACAATACCTGTAAAATTGGGGTTAACACATGCCTACAAGGCCATAGGCAGAAAAGCTGAATAAAGTTGGTAGTACCTACCAACCTGAGTGTCGGGATCACTAGATGGAGAAAGATCAATCTGATAATTTAAACCTATCTTGGCAGACCTAGCCCATCGATCGAGGAGATAAAACACATGAATTGTACATGTTTGTATATATCCAAGCAATTTTAGTGCTTCCATCGTCCTTAGAATATGACAACACAGCCAACCTGAATACTCAAAAAGACGACATGGGCATCTATATTTCCAGCTAGCAATATCAACTTCCACACGTCGTTCATCTATCCATGTTTTTTGGTAATAGTCGAAACAATGCCAAAAAAAAAAATACTTTCATAAGGTCATTATCCAATATATGGGCGGAAGATGGTTCATATGCAAGGGACATGACAAATTCATTCTGAAAGTTTTCAAGAATTGTTTTGGTGCATACCTAAAAAAGGGGAAATAGGGTTAAATATGTTAGGAATAAATGCTTCGGTTCCCCCACTAAAAGTGGGTTATCGGTTACCCCCATAACGTTTGTGCTATCTAGAGTGGTATTTTCATTGAACTAATAGTTTATCAATAGATTTAATCTTAATACGTCTAAATTGAGTTTAGTTACAATTTTTAGTCATCATAAGATTATACCTAATGTTCTTCATGTTTGTTTCTGCAGTTGCATTTTTCCCCAATATGATAGATAATCATCTCTATTAAATTAGTTTTTCGTTCGAATCGTCCTATCTATCCTTTAACGACATGTAGATTCTTATATTCAAAAAATAAGATATTAAAACATGTTTATCTATTAAAACGCCAGTGGGGTAACCGGTACCCCACTTTTAGTGGGGGCACCGGAGTGTTCACCGTATGTTAGGAAATACAAAATGCGCTAGTACGAGAGAAGCGTGATACAGAATGTCTACCTTAGCCACTTGACATACAAGAGGGCAGGTACGATGTCGAGCAATAGGGAGATTATCTCCAACATTGAAATCTACAAGCTTCTCGTCAGACCTCTTACTCTCCAGCAATCTGTTGAATTGAGTGAAAAACTGGTGCAAGTTCTTCTTCGGGTTCAATAGAGGCCTAAGGTTACTATTTAAAGACTCACTGAGGTTAAGAAATCCTCATCCCAGCGGTGAAATTATTATTAACTCATACTGATGACAACTGATGGCGAAATTTATGAAAGTAAAGGATGACCATCAGGAAGATTATCAAGATAATATTTGGTGATCATCGCTTGTCATCGTGATTCAAACTCGTCTTCAGTATTCACCCATTTCATGAGAAAATTTAGATCTGTGATAATACCATCCTTCGCATTCTTTCCTTTCAGTTTTTCCTTAGCATTTTCATTGATATGAAAAATACACAATCCATGAAAAGAATTCAGCATAACTGATCTAATATCTGCAGCAATAGCCGGACATTGATCCGTGAAAATAGTACGGGGATGTTTATCCTTCATACACTCTAAAAATGTATTGAACAAACACTTGAACCCTTCAGTCGTCTCTTCGTACACGCAAACAGTATACTCATGAATGGGACCGAAAAACATGTTCTGAAATAGTGAGAAAAATATTTTACGTGGTATACATAATAATAAAGCCACACAAACAATATACATAAAAATAAAGGGGAACGAAAAACATGTATTCAAATAATGAAAAAATATTTTAACATGGTATACATAATAATAAGGGTACACAAACAGTATACATAATGTTTAAGGGAACAAAAAACATACCAAGGGGACAATATTGATTGTTAGTCCTCTATGTGATATCAAAAGTAATTGCATCACCAAAGGCAGAATAGTCTAATATCATCCGTGCATCCGCCCAAAAAATACTTTCAATCTTATTATCTGTGTCATACTGCAAGCGGTGATAGAATGCTGGATTACGAGAAGACTCTTCAGTGAACCATTCATGCAAAAACTTTTCCCCACTATCTTGCATGGGCGTCCGACGAAACGCTTGCACATTATTAGCCAAATCTTGGCGCGTGAAACCAAGGTTTGCCCTACCCTCACTACACATCACCATAAAATTATACGAACATGTGGAAATACTATCTGAGTCATGCATCTTTGAAATTTGACGTTGAGTATCAGATATATGTTGTTTAGACTTCAAAAAATGTTGATGTTAAGGTAGAGCAAGATCATGATTGTGAGCGAAAATCCACTTCTTTATCTTGTATACCTCTTTATCGACATAGAACTTGGTCTTCAGAAAGGTGGTGCACCCTCTCCGGGTCTCAGATCTCTCTGTCAAACGCTCTGTTGTATCCAATTTACTTTTGTTTTTTGGATTATACTCACTCATATCTCTGAAACCTTCTATGTTAGCGTACTGAATGATATCAACAGTATCATTCTTAGAGTTATTTATGCTAGACTTGTGTGTTTTAATGGAAAAACCAAGACTATGAGCATCATTGGCGTAATATATTCTAACCTCTACAAATGACTTGAACTCTAGAAGTTCCCCTCCAACAATAGGGGGAACATCTGCATGATAACAAAAAATATAATGCATAAGCAATATTTCATATATTCGGTTGTTGCTTGTACTAGTACAAGAAAGCAACAAGGATAACTAATTAAAAAACATCAACTTCTCGAAAATGAAAAAAACTCAGCAGTGATGTCAGAATTAAGGGATTAAAACAAACCTAGCCCATTAATAGTTTTCTTCGTATTGGAAGACGCATCGGCAAAACATTTGACACTAACAAAAAATAAGAGGCTTTCAGTTCACTGAGAACATATAGCGACACAATTAGAAGTTATAAAAGAAGTAGAAAATCCATCGAACAATTAACAAACCTTCTTACGTACGGTTGTTCTTCCAATCGTCATTGTTTTGAACTTCGACATGCTCGTCATAATCTTGTTCGTACGTGAAATCTGGCTATTTGTTCAGGTCAATTTCCGGTGACTTGTTGAGATCGAACAAACCATGATTATCCATGGATATTGGAAGCGAGAATGAAAAAGTCAGAACAATTGAACGATGACTTGAATAGGCCGGAGCGAAGCATAAACAGAAGAAGAACAAAATCAAATCGGCCTGAGAAGAATGAAATTCCAGCGACTTGAAAAAAGAAATAAATTGGCGCCAATATTAGGATTTGGTTTTATATTAGGATTTGGTGGCAGCAATACCAAGAATTTTAGGCACTGCTCTAGAGACATTTTTATCCATCTTAGAAGAAAAGAAGACCTTGGACTTCTCCTTATTTATACTCTGACCCGAGACGTCACAAAAGCGATTAAGAATATCCAGAATCACATAAGCTTGCTCGCAACTGGCATGTCCCATAAACACCAAGTCATCTGCGAAGAACACATGAGAAAGGGGTTCACCGTCTTTAACTAGACCCACAGGCTTCTAGTAGCCATAAGAAACAACAGACATGACCATCTGACCAAGTCTCTCCGTAAAAAGGGTGAAGAGATAGGGAGAAAGGAGGCAACCCTGTCTCAACCCTCTAGTCGGGGTGAAAGCTTCCGAATAACAACCACTCCAAAGAACCTGAAAAAGACAAGGTCGAAATGCAACTCATAATGATATTGATGAGATTGGAAGGGAGACCAGCATGTTCCAAAGTATTCGGCACAAAGCTCCATTCAATCTTATCATAAGGTTTGGACAAATCAATTTTAATAACCATGTAAGGCGATTTACCCTTACTGGACGAGAGAGTATGAACCACCTCCCGAACAATCATAATATTGTCTGTAATATGACGACCAAGAGTGAATGTCATCCCTTCTTATGTTATGCAAACTGCTCTCCTCCCAGCTTTGATTTGTGATGGCATTATCAGGAAGATCCATAATTTTATCCAGGGGTCGATTGAATGTGCTCGGAGGATCCACAACATCAATTGGGAAATAATGTGTAAGCCTAAGAGCTTAGGGGCTCTGGGTCTGCGTAATGGCCAAGATCTTAACAAGGCTTTCCTTATGAAGATCGTTTGGGGTTTAATTGCTCATCCTACATAGTTCTGGGGTAAGGTTCTCATTTCCAAGAATCTTAGGGGTCGTTTTCCGTGTGGAAATGAATTGCAGTGGAATTAAAATCCAGAAGGGATTCGATTGCTGGGGAAGACCATAATTTCTTCCGGATTTTAATTCCTCGTTTTCCACAATATCATGACCATATGGATTTCAAACAAAGAACCAACTAGCATTATTGAACTACACTTCCTATCAATTCGAACAACCTCTACATTCTTTCTGCATCTCAGTTTTGCAATTATTTACACAAAATACTAAAAAAATTTGAGCTCACTATTATTAAAATAATATTCAAAATTTTTTATTCGACCAAACTCAATATTCAAAATAGTCAACATTGTTCGACCAAACATCAATATTAAAAAAATCAATAATATTCTACCAATCAACAATATTCAAATAATGTCTATTTTTGAAACTCTATTCTATCAACAGAAAAAAAAATCAAACACCAAAAATAATTATTTGTTATCCTCCTCAAACAAATTTTCGTATAGACTTGCGATTCTAGGACAATGGAGAAGAAAGAGAAGATTCAGATTCGAGGTATTAGACAGACTCGAAGAAAATATAACAAAAAAAATTGGGGTAAGTTTGGCAAGATGGGAAAAAATTAGGTTGGGACCTTCAAATCCGCCCAACTCCTTCCAGTTTCAAAGGGAATTAAGAACCTGCCCAAGGGTGATTTGAAAGCCTGCCAGGAATTGAACTCCCCCGGATTTGGGTTGTCTAAATAGACCGGAAAACATGAAATTTGGGGGGAAATGGATTTCAGAAGTTGGCGAGTGGTTTTGTGCTGGCTAGAAAGACTAGGTTTTGGCCAGTCTGGAGGGATATCTTGAAGACTTGGTCGAGTGTCGGCAACGACCTTCGTTGGGGTGTTAAAGATGGAAAGACTACTCATTTTTGGATGGATCGATGGGTTGACAGTGACATTCTTCTTGTCGATCACACAATTAACCTCCAGGGAGTGGATAATTCTCTTCTCGTTTTTCAGGTTATTAATGATAAGGATAATGGCGATTGGGATTCTGATTTCTTGTTTTCTATTCTTCGTTTTGATATTGTGATGCAGGTGGTGGGTATTGTCCCCTCCTGTCAGTGATCTCGGCCAAGACTCTTTAGTGTGGTGACTTAGAGGGCAATGGTGTGTTTTCTGTCCGAACAACTTATTTGATGTTGACTGACAACAATACGACCGACTTGGTTGGTTTTTGGAATCGCTTGTGGAAGTGGAATGGTCTCAAGAAAATTAAGCACTTCTTGTGGCATGCTTCCCATAAACGCCTTTTGACTAATGAAGAGAGAGGTCGACGCCATCTCTCAACCCAGGTTGTATTCCCTCGCTGTTCCTTACATGTCGAATCTATTGAACATGTTATCTTTGATTGTGAGTTGCTATGCAGGTCTGGCGTCACGCCCTTCTCGATGCCTTTGCTGCTATAGGCGAGTTTGGGGATTTTGATGCTTGGTGGAAATCCATGCTCCTAGACAAGAACGTCAACACCAAATTTGGAATTACAGTCTGGCTTTATTGGCGGGCTCTCAAGAATCTTATCTTTAAAAAGTTGACATAGCCGCCCACAGCCATTATTGCGGAATGTAAATTTTGGACCAACCTTCTTCTCTCGATGTGGAAGACCAATCAATTGGGCCGAGAAGTCTCGGGTTTAGCTCGGCAAACCCAATTAATTGTGTGAAAGCCGGGAGATGAGGGTTAGTTCACACTCAACATAGACGATTGCATGATTTCTCAGAATGCTTCAACGGCTATTGGTGGTCTCCTTCGCGATGATGGCAATAACTTTGTTAAAGCTTTCTGTGCTAATGTGGGAAATTGCTCTATCACAAGAGCAGAGCTGAGAAATATTGTTGAAGGACTGAAGTTGGCTTGGTCCTTGGGCGTTAGGAAGGTCATCGTCCAGTCTGACTCTAAAGTTGCGATCTCCATTCTTCAGTCGGTTGACATGCTAACACATAAACACACTGCTATTATGGCCGATTTTCAGGCCCTCCGGGCACGAGATTGGGAAGTTTCAATTTCACGTATTGATCGTGAAGCCAATCGAGGGGATGATTATTTGGCTAACCTCGGTCACTCTTTTTGTATTGGCTTGCATTTGTTTTCATTCCCGGATTCTTCTTTGGCTCATTGGTTGAGGTATGATCTCATTGGGGTCGCCTTGCCAAGAGCAGTTTCTATTAATAATTAGGGGCTTTATCCTGCCTTTTTCACCCAAAAAAAAAAAAAAAACAAAGAACATAGTGAGTCACATAATGGGTTATCGTATTAGCCTCTCGAGGAACAACAAGAAGATGTAATAATGGGAATGTGTCTAAGAAGCAACAGATTTAAAAGGATAGTGTCACCATCTATCGAGAAGACTTCCCTTTTGGAAACTTCGGGCATGACATGTGTCACGTCCCCTTTAGTGTCCACCTTTATCTAACCGAGATTATGACATTGTGTCACCCTCTTCCACGACTTTGCAAAACTTGAGCACGAACAACTTCTCCATCTCTTTCTCTCTCTTTTTTTCCCTTCTTTCGGGTGTTTAATGCTTTCTTTTTCCCACCACTGCTACCTTGGAGCCTTGGGAGCAGTTGGATTTTTGAGAATTAATTCCTTATCCCGTAGTGAGCTAGGGTTATTTTATCATCTTCCAACAACTTTCTGCCATGGATTAAGCTTGTACTCTTCGTGATCCACCGAAATGGACAGTGCTCCTTCATGGGACTCAATTGCGAATTTGACGTTGGCAATGGTGTCCGACGGCACAGCATCCAGGGATATTGTTTGTTGCGAGGCCAGACTCACGAATAGCTACATCTCATCTCGTCTTTCCCTATCGTCTGAGGCACAAAGGGATCAGTTGGTTTAGTTGACCTTTGAACTGAAGTAGTCATTTTACCAAGTATTCATGGGTTTGGACAGTTTTAGTTGCATCTTATGTCACGTTACTTTCGCCTACTTCGAACCCATCTACATTAGTAACGAAGGTTGAGAGTAGTCATTCTTCTACTTTTTGCAGAGAACAATGTGATGTTCCAAGGTATTCTCTTCCTAAAGCCCAGCTGAGCTGGGAACGAGTGCATAATACATCCATCTGTTACTGGATTTATGGCAATTGATTTCCATGATTCCATAGACAAGCTCATTACAGTGCTCTTGGCAGTTTTTCATCATGTGGCCAATTTGAAGTCGGGACAACACTAAATCTGAATGTGATGAACCAAGCAGCCAGCTCTGACTCGTGCTGTTCTAGCATGCATATGACCCCTTTACAATACTTAATTACAGACACGGAAGGCATTACCTGAGAATGTGAAAGCAGCTCAACATGCTCTCTTTCACAGAGCAATAGGCCAACCCATTGACCAGCTCGACCCTATTCTACACCGTAGAAAGAGAATTCAAGGAATCCAAGAAAGGTAAGTTTGAGGTAAGGAAGAACTAGGTAATACTGGTGGGATTAGAGATAACTTTCTGCATACCTTCTATGCTTAGTATATTGAGGACACCCTCGCAGATCAATCCATGACTTGACTTCACTTATGGCAAGTAATCAAGCAGCAAGGCAGTAGAAAGTTTAACAAGTCAAGAATTTATTAACGTTTGATGGAGTTTAACAAGGCAGGTGGGAATTTTTTTATTCCAGTCAGCCTCATTGTCATCAAATTTGATAAGCTAGCTGTTAATATGTAGACGTAAATCTGACACCAGTTACTAAAACTGAGAGAAATTCAAACACAAACGGCATGAAACACAGCTAAAACAGTTATGTGGAACATACTGAATACTCAAGTAGCAATTGGCAACTAGTGCTATTTACCCTGTATTCATAGTTGAATCTAAAGGGCAAGAGAGCCGACGTTGAATCTTGAATCTACAGTACCTTATATCAGGAAAATAGAATCTACAGCACCATTGAAGAAGAGAATAATCATCTCCCAACAATAACGTGAATAAATAGATCAAATGTTTTATATTAAAATTGTTATGGCGTATGTACACTGCACTTCTCTTGTTCCGAACATTTTGTATCTTCAAATCAGAAGCTAACACTTACACAAGTTAAATCTTACAGATCCTACAAAACAGAATCATAACAAAAATGAAAACTATCTTATCTTTGTTCTGAAATGATACTTCAATATATACGAAAGAAGAGCAACATTATACCCTATTAGTAGAAGAGAAAAAGCTATCTTAAGATTCACAATTACCTTATCCATTACATATCCGATCGAACCGCAATCACGAAGGTGTAATATGATGATGAATGTTTGTTGGGAAAGGTAGAATTAGTGAACTATGATGAAATATTTTGGTGTCATTGCATTTTTGTTTGAAAACATCTGGCATTATATGCATTCAGAAAGCAAAGACTAAGCATCAGAGGATTACTGGTTTAGCCTCATAGCTTTCCAGTTCAGAGGAAACTAAATACCTCCTTCCAGGATACAGGATTACTGGTTTAGCAAGGGAGTAGCTAATTGTTGGGCTTAACAGCTTCTCCTCTATAAACCCTCCAGGGACCAGAATAGTACTTGGGCGTCATCAGAGGCACTAATTCCCCTGGGTGATCTTCCCAGTATTTCTCCTGCTCAATCAAATTAACCAATCCCACATAATCATTCTCTGTGCAAATATATAGTGTATATACCCGCAGAAATCGAGTTATTTCCCAATTACCTTGTAAAGCTGCTCAGTGATAGCAGCGCCGATGACTCCCGTGTAGAAGGCGGCAACGTAGATGGTGACAAGAGGGGTGAAGGATTTGGGCCTTCTGTATGGATCGATCATATCCCACAGAATCGTTCTCTCCCATTTAGTGTAAAGATAATCTGCATATTTCCTCCATATATAGCTCGCCATCGCCAAGATTGGTAGCTCAACTCTGTCGGAATTTGCAGCGATTCCGAATTCGTAGAAACAAATCAACTGGAGACTTGAAAGATGAGTGGAATCGGCGGATGAAGGGAGGGAGTGGGGGAGAGTTGAAGCCGAGGTTTTCTGAGATCCGGCCCAACATTAAGTTTCTGGACTGGATCCACGCCTTACCCACTTAATCCTAGGCCTTTTCCGGTAAGGGTTTTAGGATTATTTTGGGTAAATATTTGGAATTCTGGAAATTCTTACTGTTTGAACACTTCTTAGTGTCCTTATAAGGATAATTTTTAGAGTTATAGGATTAAATCTTATAGATCAATATTAAATTGATGGCTAGCGCTCCGGTACCCTGTGGGTACCGGTACCCACTGCCAAGTGGAGCCGCCTGATAGGTCCATTAAATAAATGTGTATTATATGTCCATTTAAATCCAAACTTTAAATGAATAACTGTTTGGTCCTTATAAATCCTACTAATCTTCAACTTGAGTTCCAACTTCGACAGTGTCTATTCTTTCCATGGGAGTCAAAATACTACCCTCAACTGCTCTAAGGCAAATTGTAGCATCGCCATTAGTTTTTGTGTCAAATTCTACCTGATCCACTTGTGCTGGGGTGTTTCTTTTGGGGTGGTCAGTCGGGTGGCTGCAGTTAGTGTATAGGGGGTTTTCTGTCGGACTGGGGGTTTATTTTCTATTTTATTGGGTATCATTTTGCTGTCTCAAATCACCTTCTTTGGCCGAAGTGTGGCCAGTCTCTAAATTGACATTGCTTATTCCAACTTCTGCTTGAAATCTACCAAACTCAACTTCATCATTGTGTATGCTCTCAAAAATTTCAGCAACAAATTAACTTCCTGCCTTCAAGAAGTCAATGACACTTTGGCTCTCTACTGGAGTAATGGTTTCACCATCTCTAAACTCTATCTCACCTATTTCAACATCAAGCTCAAATTCGTAGTTATCGAATTTCCCAGTCTCAAGTTCAGACGCCTCAAGAGAGCCAGCAACATAAATGACTGCCTCCTGCCCCTCCCCTTCCAGTATGGTAGTTAAAACAGGCTCATATTCTATTTGTTGGACGTTCTTCGATTTATAACCTAATCTGCCCCATAACGGTTTTCCAAAACATTCTGGACTTAATACCTCGTTACTTAGCATGATGTCCATATGATTATCAATTTCAGCACAATCTCAGAGTAAGAGACGAGAACACGAGCAAAGGGGGTAAATCATGGGATTTTACTCTGTTTCATTCATGAAGCTTGAATCGCCTTCGTCGGCTTGATTCGCCTTCATGACGCTTGTGAGCACTGAGCTTTGAGTGGGTCGCCGCCGTCAGTGATTCGCCTACTCCGACACCATGCCATCCGTCATCTTGCCCCATTTCGGTCATCTCCTCCTTGGTGACATTGTCGCTTCACCGGAAGCTTTTTGGATAAAGCTTTAGATTTTAATGAATGAATATATGGAAGATAAGTAGATAAGATAACAACTGCAAAGTGGATGATGATGTTAAAGAGTGGATGGTGATGTGAAATTAACTTTGAGAAAGTTATAATGACCAAACAGTAATGTATATTAAATTTAGGCCCAAAATAGCATATTGTTCTAGTTAATTATGTGGACTAATTAGAAAGTGCCACATGGCAGTGGGTACCGGAGTGTTTGCCTTAAATTGATATAAGGATAATATTTTTTTATGAATAATTAGGTATTTTATATCATCAAAAAACAATAAAGTCCATACAAAGGCTAATCCAGCCAACCAAAAACACCTCCTAACCGAGTAAGGAAAAGAGGGACAACAACTCAAGACTCCTACAACTCAACACTAAGTGGGAAAAACACCCCAACATCACACTTTCATGGACATGCCCATTTGCAAAAGAAAATAGTGTCTCTGTAGTCTTAGTACAAACAACACTTGCATCAAGATTGACCACTGTGAAGATTCTTCGACACCTCTCTCTCGATATCTCGCTAGCAATGGATAAATTTTTAATTCTGATTTTATTTTCTATAATGATAATTATTATTACATTAATTTTGGATTTTCAGTTATGATGCAGATTTTTTAAGTACAATTAATTTATTTATGTTTAAAAATTCTTTTTTTGTTTCATTCCTTTTTTTGAAGATTACAGATTTTTAGAATTAATTTTGGATCTTTTTATGATCACAATTTCCATTTTTTCATCACTTTTCCCAAATATTTATTCAGAAGTATTAATCTTTATTTCGTAATCAAGTTCCCTATTAATCTTTATTTGGTATCCTACGAATTCTTCCCAAACTTTACTCCCCATTTCTTTTTTTAAAAAATAGTTTGCTAGTCGTCAATGTACCACTGTGATTTTATGGAGATTACGACGACACTTTTTGTGGAAATTATTTCAGAACTAGTACGAGCCAGAAGGTCCCTATTTTAGGGGTGCGATCATTAATGCCTGAGCCCCAGCACGAGCCAGGAGCCCCCATACCAGCTCCAGTACGGCCCAAAGTCTCCAGGAGCACCGATGCTAGCCCCGTCGCAACCCACTACATGCGCCATGGTCCTGAGCCATCGCTAGACCGCGCCCCACTACTCTCACTCATCATGTTGAATAGTCTAAATGGCCAACAAGGGAGAGATAGAGATTCGAGGATGAATCCCATTGAACAAGAGGGGAATGAAGTGATCGCGCCACCAAGCCCGGCGCCGCCACAGCCCGGTGGGCACCAACCCCCAATTTTCCCATGTTGGCTTGGAGTGGCAGAACTTATGGAGAGACCAGGAGAGGTTACCCCTTGGTGGAGGGGAAGACACAAGACCCGGATCCCCAACATCAATTCCTGATGCTGATGCCGATCCGGGCCCAGCACTGATGCTAGGCCGAGACTGTACCAGCCTAGGGCCGATGACAGCGCCGAGCCAAGCTCTGATGCCGGCGCCCCACCAAGAGCTGAAGATCTCTGAAGTGCCGGAGCTAAAAGACATTTCTAGAATGATGATGACACCCATCCAGGCCCTAACGGCCGAGCCAGCCAAGGCCCAGAGCCGATGCCGACCCAGACACAGGGCCAAAGCCGGAGCCCGTACGAGATGCAACTAGGGCCGAGCCAAAATTCCAGATGTGCCTTTCAGGAATCCCTCAGCCAGACGGATTCCCTATGTCATAAGGATAAACCTCCACTACTCCAAGTCCGAATCATAGAAGGACACAAGGTGGACACCAACGACACAACACTCGACAACACCCAAAACCGTGCCCAGAAACCCCACGACGCCTAGGAATCCGCTCGTGACCAGGATTCCTATCCTGATCAGGAAAACCTCCGCCATGAGGTGAAGCCTCGTGTTTCTCAATCGTTTTAGGAGTAGGAAACACAGAGATACCTAATCCTAGTCCGAATAGGAATTTTCACACCCCATCCATCTCAACTACGGATTAGGGTTCCTCCGGCCTAGGTTTTTGCCGGCTTTCACTGTTTCACTATTTTTAGACTTTTTAGTGTTTTACTTCGATTTTATTTCCTACTTAAACTATTTAGGATTAGTTTAAACTTGATAAGGATTAATCACCTAGATATAATTAGTTACCCTTTTTATAGATTTGTTACGATTTGTTAATATTTGTACTTATCTTTTCCTTGTACTCTATAACTCTATAAATACAAACCCTATAGCACACGGTTGGGTGTGGGTAAACAATTCCAACCAATTCTCTACATGGTATCAAGAGCCTCCAAATAATTTATCTCTTTTTTTTTCCGGCCGACTGCCACTCTCCAAAACCTAAAAACCCCAAAACCTCTCACCATCTCTCTCCCCTAGCCTAAACCTATCCACTGCCTCCCCCCCAACCAAAGCAAACAACAAATACCCAGCCGCAACTCCTATTCATACCTCCGCCACAACTATGGCCAATTCCAACACTCAATTGCCTTCCCCACCGAGCCAACTGTCCGTTAAACTTGATGCCACAAACTACATCCTATGGAAACTCCAACTTGAGCCCTTCCTAGCCGGATATGACCTCCTTAAACACGTCGACGGCACTAGCCAGGCGCCGGTTCGAACCACTGAAGCAGGCGCTGTGAACCCTGAGTTTAACAAGTGGTTCCGCCAAGACCAACTAGTTCTTGGGTGGATCATCAACTCCCTATCCCTGACAGTGATTCACACCCTGGTCGGAGTGAAGACGGCACGAGATGCGTGGACATCGCTAGCAACTGCCTTTGGTTCAGGCAGTCCCTCACAAATTAGGTCTCTCTAAGGATTAATCACCTAGATATAATTAGTTACCCTTTTTATAGATTTGTTACGATTTGTTAATATTTGTACTTATCTTTTCCTTGTACTCTATAACTCTATACAAACCCTATAGCACACGGCTGGGTGTGGGTAAACAATTCCAACCAATTCTCTACATGGTATCAAAAGCCTCCAAATAATTTATCTCTTTTTTTCCGGCCGACTGCCACTCTCAGAAACCTAAAAACCCTAAAACCTCTCACCATCTCTCTCCCCTAGCCTAAACCTACCTGCTGCCTCCCCCCCCAACCAAAGCAAACAACAAATACCCAGCCGCAACTCCTATTCATACCTTCGCCACAATTATGGCCAATTCCAACACTCAAATGCCTTCCCCACCGAGCCAACTGTCCGTTAAACTTGATGCCACAAACTACATCCTATGGAAACTCCAACTTGAGCCCTTCCTAGCCGGATATTACCTCCTTAAACACGTCGACGACATTAGCCAGGCGCCGGTTCGAACCACTGAAGCAGGCGCTGTGAACCCTGAGTTTAGCAAGTGGTTCCGCCAAGACCAACTAGTTCTTGGGTGGATCATCAACTCCCTATCCCCGACAGTGATTCACACCCTGGTCGGAGTGACGACGGCACGAGATGCATGGACGTCGCTAGCAACTGCCTTTGGTTCAGGCAGTCCCTCACAAATCAGGTCTCTCAAAACCCAATTGCGTGATTTAAAATTAGCTAACGATAATATGGCTGACTATCTACAGAAAGCAAAGACGATATATGATCGTCCACAAGCGTTGGGGCAGCCGGTGCAAGAAGCAGATCTCGTCGAAGACATCACACACGGACTGCCGCCCTCGTATCGCCCTTTGGTTCGTTCTCTACATAATCGATCGGTGCCAGTGACCTACCTTGAGTTGCATGGGTTACTCATATCAGAAGAGATGGATTTAGCAATGGAAGAGGCTGCGACAGTGGTGACACGACATGCTAACTATGCTGGCCGATCTTCTACTAACTACCGAGGCCGGAGTCGCATGACTCGAGGCCGAGGAAACCAATTTTTGAATGCAGGTTATGGTGGGCAGCGGAATAATTATCCAGGACAGTCCCCACGTGGCACTTACTCAAGGCAGCAGCCACCAATGCAAGCTCCGCAATCGACTATGGTATGCTTAGGGCTGTTGACGAGTCAAGCCGCTCGCGAGCAGCTCAGAGCTCGGCTCAGAAAAATGGCTAAAAAGCTCGCTCGGAACTCGGCTCGATTGTAAACAAGCCGGCTCGCGAGCTGGCTCGATAGTAAATGAGCCGAGCCCGAGCCTACCCCGGCTCCGCTCGGTAGGCTCATGAGCTAGCTCGGCATTGATTAAAGAGTAGAAATTTCTAGCTAAAAAGGTGTTGTTGTTGTAGCCCTCAGCAATACCACATTGGTGGTTTAGGGGAGGAAGGAAGCCATCAAGACTTATAAATAACAAGGTCTAGACATTTAGATGAATAGTCTCAATTTAGAGACTTGAATGGTCTATGGATCATGAAAGTAAATTTTTATGGGCTTTGACCCTAACTTGAGCTTGAAAGGGCCTAGAATTTATGGCCCAATTTGAGTTCAAACTAAGCTCGATAAGCTTTTATCAAGCTATGGCTCGTTAACACTCATTTTGAGCCGAGCCTGAGCTGAGCTCGAGCTCTAATTTTTTCTAACGAGCCGAGCTCGAGCTCAGATCTTCGAGCTCGAATCGAGCTTAAGCCGAGCTTGAGCCAGCTATATTCCTTATTGAGCCGAGCCTGAGCTTGGCCAAAGCTCGGCTCGGCTCATATACAGCCCTAGGTATGCTACAACTGTAAAGGAACCGGACATCATTACAAAATGTGCCCTTCCACATGCCAGATGCCACAAAACCCACAAGCCAACTACATGAGCTCCCCATCCAACCCAAACCAAACCTGGAACATTGACTCCGGAGCTACACACCATCTCACAAACGACCTCCAGAACCTGGCGCTTCACTCTGAGTATCAAGGCACTGAGCACGTCGAATTAAGCGATGGTAATACCCTTCCTATCTCTCACTTTGGTTCAGCAACTATGAATATAAATGGTTCTGGTGTGACTCTACATGATATGCTTTATGTTCCTAAATCGTGCCAAAACTTATTGTCTATCAGCGCCTTGACACGAGATAACAATATTGCTGTGTTGTTCTTCAATGATTGGGTACATATACAGGACCTAGCCAATCATCGGGTAATATACAGAGGCTGGAGTAAGGATGGCCTCTACCCAATACCTCTGGCATTGCTACAAGGGACGAGACGGACACCGAGGGTTAATAATGTCAGTTTACCGACTTGGCACAGAAGATTGGGCACGCTAACTTGGATAGCGTTAAAACTTTATTACCGCGTTATAGTCTTTCCTTTTTGAATAAGCGTCTGCCAAGTATTTGTCATGAGTGTTGTGTTGGCAAGATGCATAAACTACCTTTCAGTACTTCTCATTATCGTGCTACAGGCCCATTGGATTTAATTTGCAGTGATGTTTGGGGTCCATCACCAGTTGATTCGGTGGACAATCATCGTTATTATATATTATTCTTTGATCATTATAGCAAGTATAGCTGGATTTATTTTGTGCGCTATAGATCTGATCTACTGACTGTCTTCAAAGAATTTCGTCGCATGGTTAAAAATTATTTTGCTAGACCAATACGATCGTTCAGGGCTGACTGGGGGAGGAGATACCAGAAACTGTCTCAGTACCTAAAAGAAGAAGGGATCATCTTCCAAAGCTCATGCCCACACACAACAGTGCAAAATGGATGCGCAGAAAGGAAGCACAGGCATGTGACGAAACTGGGCCGAACCCTAATTCACCAGGTGGGTATACCACAGAAATATTGCACCTATGCTTTCCGCACGACGGTCTACTTGATAAACAGGCTCCCAACAAGCTCCCTAGACGGACATGACACGCCATATCACCATCTCTTCAATACAAATCCTGAATATTCCTCGCTACGGGTCTTCGGCTGTCTCTGCTTCCCATGGTTGAAACCATATGCGGTTAACAAACTGGACGTGAAATCCGCACCAAGTGTCTTCCTAGGATATAGTGTGCAACATAAAGGATATTATTGTTTGAATTTATCTTCTATGAAAATTCAAGTTTCTCGTCACGTGATATTTGACGAATCTACCTTTCCTTTCCAGGTGTCTACGATACAGAGTGAGGTGCCTAAACAAGCCCCCATCCAACCCCCGCCACCTTTGCCAATTCCATTGCTACAGCCGCCACCACAAACAGCTCCGCCGCCAACTGAGCCACGCCCTACTGCTGCCACCCCAACCCACCAGCCAACCCAACCTACGACTCGACAGCCACCTAGTGAACACCCACAACAAACTCAACAACAGCCACAGCCACGTATGTTAACGAGATCACAAACCGGCAGTCTCAAACCACAAACTTTCTACACGGCAGTCGACACAGAAGAGGTGGAACCGACGTGTTTCACCAAGGCGCAGCCACACAAGCATTGGCGGACAGCAATGGACAGTGAGTTCAATGCTCTTCTGCATAACAACACGTGGACGCTTGAACCATACACGTCAGAGAAGAATCCCATCGGCAACACCAGATTAAGCGAAATGCAGACGGCACGATTGCACAATATAAAGCAAGGCTCGTGGCAAAGGGATTCCACCAAACAGAAGGGGTTGATTTCACGGAAACCTTTAGCCCGGTAATTAAACCTGCTTCGATTCGCATGATTTTGTCAATTGCTATTTCTAAGAATTGGGTCGTAAATCAACTTAACGTCTCTAACGCTTTCTTGCATGGAACATTGGATGAGCTGGTCTACATGGTTCAACCGCCCGGATATGTGGACCCAACGCGACCCAACCATGTCTGCCGCTTACATGAATCCTTGTACGGCCTCAAACAAGCGTCGCGAGCATGGTTCACATGCCTACGAGATGCTTTGATCGACCTCGGGTTTAATGCATCAAAAACGGACCACTCCTTTTTTTATGCGACTACGGACTCACCCTTATATGTTTTGGTGTACGTAGATGATATTATTATCACAGGAGCTTCTGAGGAACGAGTCAAGAATATAATCTCAAAGTTAGCCGCCCGATTCTAGCTCAAAGACTTGGGGCCGCATCATTACTTCTTGGGAATTCAAGTAAAAAGAACAGGGGCTGGCATGCACTTATCCCAGCCGAAATATATTGAAGAGTTAATTGCAAAAGCCAATCTCAGTGAATCGAAGCCACTGGCAACTCCCATGTACAAACCGGCGGATGAAAATAATGAAGAATTTGACAACCCACAGCTGTACCGGCAGCTATTAGGTGGCTTACAATACCTCCACATAACGAGGCCATATATTGCTTACGCGACGAACAGGTTGGCATAATCCATGCACAATCCAAGCATCAGCCACTGGATGCAATTGAAGCGAGTTCTGCGCTATCTACGAGGAACTACCGAGCAAGGTATCATGATTAAACCATCACCATCTGACCATTTTTCTATTTACACAGATGCGGATTGGGCAGGAGACAATCAAGATAGGCCCATTGGATTTAATTTGCAGTGATGTTTGGGGTCCATCACCAGCTGATTCGGTGGACAATCATCGTTATTATATATTATTCTTTGATCATTATAGCAAGTATAGCTGGATTTATTTTGTGCGTTATAGATCTGATCTACTGA
Source organism: Linum lewisii (assembly GCA_034768395.1). NCBI lineage: Eukaryota > Viridiplantae > Streptophyta > Magnoliopsida > Malpighiales > Linaceae > Linum > Linum lewisii. The sequence goes on from CM068297.1 coordinate 22,047,726, forward strand.
ATGTCTTCAAAGAATTTCGTCGCATGGTTGAAAATTATTTTGTTAGACCAATACGATCGTTCAGGGCTGACTGGGGAGGATAGTACCAGAAACTGTCTCAATACCTAAAAGAAGAAGGGATCATCTTCCAAAGCTCATGCCCACACACACCAGAGCAAAACGGATGTGCAGAAAGGAAGCACAGGCATGTGAAGGAACTGGGCCGAACCCTAATTCACCAGGCGGGTATACCACATAAATATTAGACCTATGCTTTCCGCACGGCGGTCTACTTGATAAACAGGCTCCCAACGAGCTCCCTAGATGGACATGACACGCCATATCACCATCTCTTCAATACAGATCCTGAATATTCCTCGCTACGGGTCTTCGGCTGTCTCTGCTTCCATGGTTGAAACCATATGCGGTTAACAAACTGGATGTTAAATCCGCACCAAGTGTCTTCTTAGGATATAATGTGCAACATAAAGGATATTATTGTTTGAATTTATCTTCTATGAAAATTCAAGTTTCTCGTCACGTGATATTTGACGAATCTACCTTTCCTTTCCAGGTGTCTACGATATAGAGTGAGGCGCCTAAACAAGCTCCCATCCAACCCCCGCCACCTTTGCCAATTCCCTTGCTACTGCCGCCACCACAAACAGCTCCGCCACCAATTGAGTCACGCCCTACTGCTGCCACCCCAACCCACCAACCAACCCAACCTACGACTCGACAGCCACCTAGTGAACACCCACAACGAACTCAACAACAGCCGCAGCCACGTATGGTAACGAGATCACAAACCGGCAGTCTCAAACCACAAATTTTCTACACGGCAGTCGTCAATGTACCACTGTGATTTCCTTTTCGAATAAGCGTCTGCCAAGTATTTGTCATGAGTGTTGTGTTGGCATGATGCATAAACTACCTTTCAGTACTTCTCATTATCGTGCTACAGGCCCATTGGATTTAATTTGCAGTGATGTTTGGGGTCCATCACCAGTTGATTCGGTGGACAATCATCGTTATTATATATTATTCTTTGATCATTATAGCAAGTATAGCTGGATTTATTTTGTGCGCTATAGATCTGATCTACTGATTGTCTTCAAAGAATTTCGTCGCATGGTTGAAAATTATTTTGCTAGACCAATACGATCGTTCAGGGCTGACTGGGGAGGAGAATACCAGAAACTATCTCAGTACCTAAAAGAAGAAGGGATCATCTTCCAAAGCTCATACCCACACACACCAGAGCAAAACGGATGCGCAGAAAGGAAGCACAGGCATGTGACGGAACTGGGTCGAACCCTAATTCACCAGGCGGGTATACCACAGAAATATTAGACCTATCCTTTCCGCACCACGGTCTACTTGATAAACAGGCTCCCAACGAGCTCCGTAGATGGACATGACAAGCCATACCCACTTCAATACAATTTCCAGCAGGCAATCGACGATTGCCAAAGGTAACACCTACACGGAAAGAACTGGACGGATCGAACCAATTCACCAGGCGTATACTCACAGAAATATTATTTTAATATCTTTTCCGCAAACAAAGTCTACGTGATAAAACACTCCTACGAGCTCTACGATCGAGCTGACAGCCATATCAACCTCCATCCAATACAGTCCTGAATATTCCTGCTACTGTCCACCGGCTAGTCTCGCTCCAAGTTGAAACCCCATACGGTTAACAAACTGGACGTGAAATCCCACCAAGTGTCTCCTACATAGTGTGAACACAAAAGGATATTACTGTTTGAATACTTCTATGAAAAATTCAAGTTTCTCCACGTGATATTTGACGAATCACCTTTCCTTCCAGTGTCTACGATACAGATGAGGTGCCTAAACAAGCCCCATCCAACCCCCGTACTTTGCCAATACCCTTGCTACTGCCAGCCACCACAAAAGCTCGCCGCAACTGAGCCACGCCTACGCTGCCAAACCGCAACCAAGTCACAGCACCTATGACCCACACAAATCACCGCGCCACTAGTACGACAACGCATCAACCAAACTCCGCACGCTACAAGCCACTGTACGCCACCAACTCACACAAGGCAGATTCAATCTCGCTCAACCACTCATACACGAAAAGTGGACACGATATGAAATCTGACGCACTATTCACAAAAAGCAGGCTCTGAAGATTCCCCATCAGAAGGGTTGATTAAAACCTAGCTCTAATTAACTGCTTCGATTCGCATGATTTTGTCAATTGCTATTTCTAAGAATTGGGTCGTAAATCAACTTGACGTCTCTAACGCTTTCTTGCATGGAACATTGGATGAGCTGGTCTATATGGTTCAACCGCTAGGATATGTGGACCCAACGCGACCCAACCATGTCTGCCGCTTGCATAAATCCTTGTACGGCCTTAAACAAGAGCCGCGAGCGTGGTTCGCATTCCTACGAGATGCTTTGATCGACCTCGGGTTTAATGCATCAAAAACGGACCACTCCCTTTTTTATGCAACTACGGACTCACCCTTATATGTTTTGGTGTACGTAGATGATATTATTATCACAGGAGCTTCTGAGGAACGAGTCAAGAATATAATCTCGAAGTTAGCCGCCCGATTCCAGCTCAAAGACTTGGGGCCGCTTCATTACTTCTTGGGAATTCAAGTAAAAAGAACAGGGGCTGGCATGCACTTATCCCATCCGAAATATATTGAAGAGTTAATTGCAAAAGCCAATCTCAGTGAATCGAAGCTAGTGGCAACTCCCATGTACAAACCGGCGGATGAAAATAATGAAGAATTTGACAACCCACAGCTGTACCGGCAGCTATTAGGTGGCTTACAATACCTCCACATAACGAGGCCAGATATTGCTTACGCGACGAACAGGTTGGCACAATCCATGCACAATCCAAGCATCAGCCACTGGATGCAATTGAAGCGAGTTATGCGCTATCTACGAGGAACTACCGAGCAAGGTATCATGATTAAACCATCACCATCTGACCATTTGTCTATTTACACAGATGCGGATTGGGCAGGAGACAATCAAATAGGCCCATTGGATTTAATTTCAGTGATGTTTGGGTCCATCACCAGTTGATTCGGTGGACAATCATCGTTATTATATATTATTCTTTGATCATTATAGCAAGTATAGCTTGGATTTATTTTGTGCGCTATAGATCTGATCTACTGACTTCTTCAAAGAATTTCGTCGCATGGTTGAAAATTATTTTGCTAGACCAATACGATCGTTCAGGGCTGACTGGGGAGGATAATACCAGAAACTGTCTCAATACCTAAAAGAAGAAGGGATCATCTTCCAAAGCTCATGCCCACACACCAGAGCAAAAACGGATGCACAGAAAGGAAGCACAGGCATGTGACGGAACTGGGCCGAACCCTAATTCACCAGGCGGGTATACCACAGAAATATTGGACCTATGCTTTCCGCACGGCGGTCTACTTGATAAACAGGCTCCCAACGAGCTCCCTAGACGGACATGACACACCATATCACCATCTCTTCAATACAGATCCTGAATATTCCTCGCTACGGGTCTTCGGCTGTCTCTGCTTCCCATGGTTGAAACCATATGCGGTTAACAAACTGGATGTTAAATCCGCACCAAGTGTCTTCCTAGGATATAGTGTGCAACATAAAGGATATTATTGTTTGAATTTATATTCTATGAAAATTCAAGTTTCTCGTCACGTGATATTTGACGAATCTACCTTTCCTTTCCAGGTGTCTACGATACAGAGTGAGGCGCCTAAACAAGCTCCCATCCAACCCCCTGCCACCTTTGCCAATTCCCTTGCTACTGCCGCCACCACAAACAGCTCCAGCCGCCAACTGAGCCACGCCCTACTGCTGCCACCCCAACCCACCAACCAACCCAACCTACGACTCGACAGCCACCTAGTGAACACCCACAACAAACTCAACAACAGCCGCAAGCCACGTATGGTAACGAGATCACAAACCGGCAGTCTCAAACCACAAATTTTCTACACGGCAGTCGTCAATGTACCACTGTGATTTCCTTTTCGAATAAGCGTCTGCCAAGTATTTGTCATGAGTGTTGTGTTTGGCAAGATGCCTAAACTACCTTTCAGTACTTCTCATTATCGTGGTACATGCCCATTGGATTTAATTTGCAGTGATGTTTGGGGTCCATCACTAGTTGATTCGGTGGCAATCATCGTTATTATATATTATTCTTTGATCATTATAGCAAGTATAGCTGGATTTATTTTGTGCGTTATAGATCTGATCTACTGACTGTCTTCAAAGAATTTCGTCGCATGGTTGAAAATTATTTGCAAGACCAATACGATCATTCAGGGCTGACTGGGGAGGAGAATACCAGAAACTGTCTCAGTACCCAAAAGAAGAAGGGATCATCTTCCAAAGCTCATGCCCACACACACCAGAGCAAAACGGATGCGAAGAAAGGAAGCACAGGCATGTGACGGAACTGGGCCGAACCCTAATTCACCAGGCGGGTATACCACAAAAATATTAGACCTATGCTTTCCGCACGACGGTCTACTTGATAAACAGGCTCCTAACGAGCTCCCTAGACGGACATGACACGCCATATCACCATCTCTTCAATACAGATCCTGAATATTCCTCGCTACGGGTCTTCGGCTGTCTCTGCTTCCCATGGTTGAAACCATATGCGGTTAACAAACTGGACGTGAAATCCGCACCAAGTGTCTTCCTAGGATATAGTGTGCAACATAAAGGATATTATTGTTTGAATTTATCTTCTATGAAAATTCAAGTTTCTCGTCACGTGATATTTGACGAATCTACCTTTCCTTTCCAGGTGTCTACGATACAGAGTGAGGTGCCTAAACAAGCCCCCATCCAACCCCCGCCACCTTTGCCAATTCCCTTGCTACTGCCGCCACCATAAACAGCTCCGCCGCCAACTGAGCCACGCCCTACTGCTGCCACCCCAACCCACCAGCCAACCCAACCTACGACTCGACAGCCACCTAGTGAACACCCACAACAAACTCAACAACAGCCGCAACCACGTATGTTAACGAGATCACAAACCGGCAGTCTCAAACCACAAACTTTCTACACAGCAGTTGACACAGAAGATGTGGAACCGACGTGTTTCACCAAGGCGCAGCCACACAAGCATTGGCGGACATCAATGGACAGTGAGTTCAATGCTCTTCTGCATAACAACACGTGGACGCTTGAACTATACACGCCAGAGTAGAAGCCCATCGGCAACACCGGATTAAGCGAAATGCAGACGGCACTATTGCACAATATAAAGCAAGGCTCGTGGCAAAGGGATTCCACCAAACAGAAGGGGTTGATTTCACGGAAACCTTTAGCTCGGTAATTAAACTTGCTTCGATTCGCATGATTTTGTCAATTGCTATTTCTAAGAATTGGGTCGTAAATCAACTTGACGTCTCTAACGCTTTCTTGCATGGAACATTGGATGAGCTGGTCTACATGGTTCAACCGCCAGGATATGTGGACCCAAAGCGACCCAACCATGTCTGCCGCTTGCATAAATCCTTGTACGGCCTCAAACAAGAGCCGCGAGCATGGTTCGCATGCCTACGAGATGCTTTGATCGACCTCGGGTTTAATGCATCAAAAATGGACCACTCCCTTTTTTATGCGACTACGGACTCACCTTTATATGTTTTGGTGTACGTAGATGATATTATTATCACAGGAGCTTCTGAGGAACGAGTCAAGAATATAATCTCGAAGTTAGCCGCCCGATTCCAGCTCAAAGACTTGGGGCCGCTTCATTACTTCTTGGGAATTCAAGTAAAAAGAACAGGGGCTGGCATGCACTTATCCCATCCGAAATATATTGAAGAGTTAATTGCAAAAGCCAATCTCAGTGAATCGAAGCTAGTGGCAACTCCCATGTACAAACCGGCGGATGAAAATAATGAAGAATTTGACAACCCACAGCTGTACCGGCAGCTATTAGGTGGCTTACAATACCTCCACATAACGAGGCCAGATATTGCTTACGCGACGAACAGGTTGGCACAATCCATGCACAATCCAAGCATCAGCCACTGGATGCAATTGAAGCGAGTTATGCGCTATCTACGAGGAACTACCGAGCAAGGTATCATGATTAAACCATCACCATCTGACCATTTGTCTATTTACACAGATGCGGATTGGGCAGGAGACAATCAAGATAGGCCCATTGGATTTAATTTGCAGTGATGTTTGGGGTCCATCACCAGTTGATTCGGTGGACAATCATCGTTATTATATATTATTCTTTGATCATTATACAAGTATAGCTGGATTTATTTTGTGCGCTATAGATCTGATCTACTGACTGTCTTCAAAGAATTTTCGTCGCATGGTTGAAAATTATTTTGCTAGACCAATACGATCGTTCAGGGCTGACTGGGGAGGATAATACCAGAAACTGTCTCAATACCTAAAAGAAGAAGGGATCATCTTCCAAAGCTCATGCCCACACACCAGAGCAAAACGGATGCACAGAAAGGAAGCACACGCATGTGACGGAACTGGGCCGAACCCTAATTCACCAGGCGGGTATACCACAGAAATATTGGACCTATGCTTTCAGCACGGCGGTCTACTTGATAAACAGGCTCCCAACGAGCTCCCTAGACGGACATGACACACCATATCACCATCTCTTCAATACAGATCCTGAATATTCCTCGCTACGGGTCTTCGGCTGTCTCTGCTTCCCATGGTTGAAACCATATGCGGTTAACAAACTGGATGTTAAATCCGCACCAAGTGTCTTCCTAGGATATAGTGTGCAACATAAAGGATATTATTGTTTGAATTTATATTCTATGAAAATTCAAGTTTCTCGTCACGTGATATTTGACGAATCTACCTTTCCTTTCCAGGTGTCTACGATACAGAGTGAGGCGCCTAAACAAGCTCCCATCCAACCCCCGCCACCTTTGCCAATTCCCTTGCTACTGCCGCCACCACAAACAGCTCCGCCGCCAACTGAGCCACGCCCTACTGCTGCCACCCCAACCCACCAACCAACCCAACCTACGACTCGACAGCCACCTAGTGAACACCCACAACAAACTCAACAACAGCCGCAGCCACGTATGGTAACGAGATCACAAACCTGCAGTCTCAAACCACAAATTTTCTACACGGCAGTCGTCAATGTAGCACTGTGATTTCCTTTTCGAATAAGCGTCTGCCAAGTGTTTGTCATGAGTGTTGTGTTGGCAAGATGCCTAAACTACCTTTTATACTTCTCATTATCGTGGTACATGCCCATTGGATTTAATTTGCAGTGATGTTTGGGGTCCATCACTAGTTGATTCGGTGGACAATCATCGTTATTATATATTATTCTTTGATCATTATAGCAAGTATAGCTGGATTTATTTTGTGCGCTATAGATCTGATCTACTGACTGTCTTCAAAGAATTTCGTCGCATGGTTGAAAATTATTTGCTAGACCAATACGATCATTCAGGGCTGACTGGGAGGAGAATACCAGAAACTGTCTCAGTACCCAAAAGAAGAAGGGATCATCTTCCAAAGCTCATGCCCACACACACCAGAGCAAAACGGATGCGAAGAAAGGAAGCACAGGCATGTGACGGAACTGGGCTGAACCCTAATTCACCAGGCGGGTATACCACAGAAATATTAGACCTATGCTTTCCGCACGACGGTCTACTTGATAAACAGGCTCCTAACGAGCTCCCTAGACGGACATGACACGCCATATCACCATCTCTTCAATACAGATCCTGAATATTCCTCGCTACGGGTTTCGGCTGTCTCTGCTTCCCATGGTTGAAACCATATGCGGTTAACAAACTGGACGTGAAATCCGCACCAAGTGTCTTCCTAGGATATAGTGTGCAACATAAAGGATATTATTGTTTGAATTTATCTTCTATGAAAATTCAAGTTTCTCGTCACGTGATATTTGACGAATCTACCTTTCCTTTCCAGGTGTCTACGATACAGAGTGAGGTGCCTAAACAAGCCCCCATCCAACCCCCGCCACCTTTGCCAATTCCCTTGCTACTGCCGCCACCATAAACAGCTCCGCCGCCAACTGAGCCACGCCCTACTGCTCCACCCCAACCCACCAGCCAACCCAACCTACGACTCGACAGCCACCTAGTGAACACCCACAACAAACTCAACAACAGCCGCAACCACGTATGTTAACGAGATCACAAACCGCAGTCTCAAACCACAAACTTTCTACACAGCAGTTGACACAGAAGAGGTGGAACCGACGTGTTTCACCAAGGCGCAGCCACACAAGCATTGGCGGACATCAATGGACAGTGAGTTCAATGCTCTTCTGCATAACAACACGTGGACGCTTGAACTATACACGCCAGAGTAGAAGCCCATCGGCAACACCGGATTAAGCGAAATGCAGACGGCACTATTGCACAATATAAAGCAAGGCTCGTGGCAAAGGGATTCCACCAAACAGAAGGGGTTGATTTCACGGAAACCTTTAGCTCGGTAATTAAACTTGTTTGATTCGCATGATTTTGTCAATTGCTATTTCTAAGAATTGGGTCGTAAATCAACTTGACGTCTCTAACGCTTTCTTGCATGGAACATTGGATGAGCTGGTCTACATGGTTCAACCGCCAGGATATGTGGACCCAAAGCGACCCAACCATGTCTGCCGCTTGCATAAATCCTTGTACGGCCTCAAACAAGAGCCGCGAGCATGGTTCGCATGCCTACGAGATGCTTTGATCGACCTCGGGTTTAATGCATCAAAAAGGACCACTCCCTTTTTTATGCGACTACGGACTCACCTTTATATGTTTTGGTGTACGTAGATGATATTATTATCACAGGAGCTTCTGAGGAACGAGTCAAGAATATAATCTCGAAGTTAGCCGCCCGATTCCAGCTCAAAGACTTGGGGCCGCTTCATTACTTCTTGGGAATTCAAGTAAAAAGAACAGGGGCTGGCATGCACTTATCCCATCCGAAATATATTGAAGAGTTAATTGCAAAAGCCAATCTCAGTGAATCGAAGCTAGTGGCAACTCCCATGTACAAACCGGCGGATGAAAATAATGAAGAATTTGACAACCCACAGCTGTACCGGCAGCTATTAGGTGGCTTACAATACCTCCACATAACGAGGCCAGATATTGCTTACGCGACGAACAGGTTGGCACAATCCATGCACAATCCAAGCATCAGCCACTGGATGCAATTGAAGCGAGTTATGCGCTATCTACGAGGAACTACCGAGCAAGGTATCATGATTAAACCATCACCATCTGACCATTTGTCTATTTACACAGATGCGGATTGGGCAGGAGACAATCAAGATAGGCCCATTGGATTTAATTTGCAGTGATGTTTGGGGTCCATCACCAGTTGATTCGGTGGACAATCATCGTTATTATATATTATTCTTTGATCATTATAGCAAGTATAGCTGGATTTATTTTGTGCGCTATAGATCTGATCTACTGACTGTCTTCAAAGAATTTTCGTCGCATGGTTGAAAATTATTTTGCTAGACCAATACGATCGTTCAGGGCTGACTGGGGAGGATAATACCAGAAACTGTCTCAATACCTAAAAGAAGAAGGGATCATCTTCCAAAGCTCATGCCCACACACCAGAGCAAAACGGATGCACAGAAAGGAAGCACAGCATGTGACGGAACTGGGCCGAACCCTAATTCACCAGGCGGGTATACCACAGAAATATTGGACCTATGCTTTCCGCACGGCGGTCTACTTGATAAACAGGCTCCCAACGAGCTCCCTAGACGGACATGACACACCATATCACCATCTCTTCAATACAGATCCTGAATATTCCTCGCTACGGGTCTTCGGCTGTCTCTGCTTCCATGGTTGAAACCATATGCGGTTAACAAACTGGATGTTAAATCCGCACCAAGTGTCTTCCTAGGATATAGTGTGCAACATAAAGGATATTATTGTTTGAATTTATATTCTATGAAAATTCAAGTTTCTCGTCACGTGATATTTGACGAATCTACCTTTCCTTTCCAGGTGTCTACGATACAGAGTGAGGCGCCTAAACAAGCTCCCATCCAACCCCGCCACCTTTGCCAATTCCCTTGCTACTGCCGCCACCACAAACAGCTCCGCCGCCAACTGAGCCACGCCCTACTGCTGCCACCCCAACCCACCAACCAACCCAACCTACGACTCGACAGCCACCTAGTGAACACCCACAACAAACTCAACAACAGCCGCAGCCACGTATGGTAACGAGATCACAAACCGGCAGTCTCAAACCACAAATTTTCTACACGGCAGTCGTCAATGTAGCACTGTGATTTCCTTTTCGAATAAGCGTCTGCCAAGTATTTGTCATGAGTGTTGTGTTGGCAAGATGCCTAAACTACCTTTCAGTACTTCTCATTATCGTGGTACATGCCATTGGATTTAATTTGCAGTGATGTTTGGGGTCCATCACTAGTTGATTCGGTGGACAATCATCGTTATTATATATTATTCTTTGATCATTATAGCAAGTATGCTGGATTATTTTGTGCGCTATAGATCTGATCTACTGACTGTCTTCAAAGAATTTCGTCGCATGGTTGAAAATTATTTGCAGACCAATACGATCATTCAGGGCTGACTGGGGAGGAGAATACCAGAAACTGTCTCAGTACCCAAAAGAAGAAGGGATCATCTTCCAAAGCTCATGCCACACACACCAGAGCAAAACGGATGCGAAGAAAGGAAGCACAGGCATGTGACGGAACTGGCTGAACCCTAATTCACCAGGCGGGTATACCACAGAAATATTAGACCTATGCTTTCCCCACGACGGTCTACTTGATAAACAGGCTCCTAACGAGCTCCCTAGACGGACATGACACGCCATATCACCTCTCTTCAATACAGATCCTGAATATTCCTCGCTACGGGTCTTCGGCTGTCTCTGCTTCCATGGTTGAAACCATATGCGGTTAACAAACTGGACGTGAAATCCGCACCAAGTGTCTTCCTAGGATATAGTGTGCAACATAAAGGATATTATTGTTTGAATTTATCTTCTATGAAAATTCAAGTTTCTCGTCACGTGATATTTGACGAATCTACCTTTCCTTTCCAGGTGTCTACGATACAGAGTGAGGTGCCTAAACAAGCCCCCATCCAACCCCCGCCACTTTGCCAATTCCCTTGCTACTGCCGCCACCATAAACAGCTCCGCCGCCAACTGAGCCACGCCCTACTGCTGCCACCCAACCCACCAGCCAACCCAACCTACGACTCGACAGCCACCTAGTGAACACCCACAACAAACTCAACAACAGCCGCAACCACGTATGTTAACGAGATCACAAACCGGCAGTCTCAAACCAAAACTTTCTACACAGCAGTTGACACAGAAGAGGTGGAACCGACGTGTTTCACCAAGGCGCAGCCACACAAGCATTGGCGGACATCAATGGACAGTGAGTTCAATGCTCTTCTGCATAACAACACGTGGACGCTTGAACTATACACGCCAGAGTAGAAGCCCATCGGCAACACCGGATTAAGCGAAATGCAGACGACATATTGCACAATATAAAGCAAGGCTCGTGGCAAAGGGATTCCACCAAACAGAAGGGGTTGATTTCACGGAAACCTTTAGCTCGGTAATTAAACTTGCTTCGATTCGCATGATTTTGTCAATTGCTATTTCTAAGAATTGGGTCGTAAATCAACTTGACGTCTCTAACGCTTTCTTGCATGGAACATTGGATGAGCTGGTCTACATGGTTCAACCGCCAGGATATGTGGACCCAAAGCGACCCAACCATGTCTGCCGCTTGCATAAATCCTTGTACGGCCTCAAACAAGAGCCGCGAGCATGGTTCGCATGCCTACGAGATGCTTTGATCGACCTCGGGTTTAATGCATCAAAAATGGACAACTCCCTTTTTTATGCGACTACGGACTCACCTTTATATGTTTTGGTGTACGTAGATGATATTATTATCACAGGAGCTTCTGAGGAACGAGTCAAGAATATAATCTCGAAGTTAGCCGCCCGATTCCAGCTCAAAGACTTGGGGCCGCTTCATTACTTCTTGGGAATTCAAGTAAAAAGAACAGGGGCTGGCATGCACTTATCCCATCCGAAATATATTGAAGAGTTAATTGCAAAAGCCAATCTCAGTGAATCGAAGCTAGTGGCAACTCCCATGTACAAACCGGCGGATGAAAATAATGAAGAATTTGACAACCCACAGCTGTACCGGCAGCTATTAGGTGGCTTACAATACCTCCACATAACGAGGCCAGATATTGCTTACGCGACGAACAGGTTGGCACAATCCATGCACAATCCAAGCATCAGCCACTGGATGCAATTGAAGCGAGTTATGCGCTATCTACGAGGAACTACCGAGCAAGGTATCATGATTAAACCATCACCATCTGACCATTTGTCTATTTACACAGATGCGGATTGGGCAGGAGACAATCAAGATAGGCCCATTGGATTTAATTTGCAGTGATGTTTGGGTCCATCACCAGTTGATTCGGTGGACAATCATCGTTATTATATATTATTCTTTGATCATTATAGCAAGTATAGCTGGATTTATTTTGTGCGCTATAGATCTGAAACTACTACTGTCTTCAAAGAATTTCGTCGCATGGTTGAAAATTATTTTGCTAGACCAATACGATCGTTCAGGGCTGACTGGGGAGGATAATACCAGAAACTGTCTCAATACCTAAAAGAAGAAGGGATCATCTTCCAAAGCTCATGCCCACACACCAGAGCAAAAGGATGCACAGAAAGGAAGCACACGGGATGTGACGGAACTGGGCCGAACCCTAATTCACCAGGCGGGTATACCACAGAAATATTGGACCTATGCTTTCCCGCACGGCGGTCTACTTGATAAACAGGCTCCCAACGAGCTCCCTAGACGGACATGACACACCATATCACCATCTCTTCAATGAGATCCTGAATATTCCTCGCTACGGGTCTTCGGCTGTCTCTGCTTCCCATGGTTGAAACCATATGCGGTTAACAAACTGGATGTTAAATCGCACCAAGTGTCTTCCTAGGATATAGTGTGCAACATAAAGGATATTATTGTTTGAATTTATATTCTATGAAAATTCAAGTTTCTCGTCACGTGATATTTGACGAATCTACCTTTCCTTTCCAGGTGTCTACGATACAGAGTGAGGCGCCTAAACAAGCTCCCATCCAACCCCCGCCACCTTTGCCAATTCCCTTGCTACTACTGCCGCCACCACAAACAGCTCCGCCGCCAACTGAGCCACGCCCTACTGCTGCCACCCCAACCCACCAACCAACCCAACCTACGACTCGACAGCCACCTAGTGAACACCCACAACAAACTCAACAACAGCCGCAGCCACGTATGGTAACGAGATCACAAACCGGCAGTCTCAAACCACAAATTTTCTACACGGCAGTCGTCAATGTAGCACTGTGATTTCCTTTTCGAATAAGCGTCTGCCAAGTTTTGTCATGAGTGTTGTGTTGGCAAGATGCCTAAACTACCTTTATACTTCTCATTATCGTGGTACATGCCCATTGGATTTAATTTGCAGTGATGTTTGGGGTCCATCACTAGTTGATTCGGTGGACAATCATCGTTATTATATATTATTCTTTGATCATTATAGCAAGTATAGCTGGATATATTTTGTGCGCTATAGATCTGATCTACTGACTGTCTTCAAAGAATTTCGTCGCATGGTTGAAAATTATTTGCAGACCAATACGATCATTCAGGGCTGACTGGGGAGGAGAATACCAGAAACTGTCTCAGTACCCAAAAGAAGAAGGGATCATCTTCCAAAGCTCATGCCACACACACCAGAGCAAAACGGATGCGAAGAAAGGAAGCACAGGCATGTGACGGAACTGGGCTGAACCCTAATTCACCAGGCGGGTATACCACAGAAATATTAGACCTATGCTTTCCGCACGACGGTCTACTTGATAAACAGGCTCCTAACGAGCTCCCTAGACGGACATGACACGCCATATCACCATCTCTTCAATACAGATCCTGAATATTCCTCGCTACGGGTCTTCGGCTGTCTCTGCTTCCCATGGTTGAAACCATATGCGGTTAACAAACTGGACGTGAAATCCGCACCAAGTGTCTTCCTAGGATATAGTGTGCAACATAAAGGATATTATTGTTTGAATTTATCTTCTATGAAAATTCAAGTTTCTCGTCACGTGATATTTGACGAATCTACCTTTCCTTTCCAGGTGTCTACGATACAGAGTGAGGTGCCTAAACAAGCCCCCATCCAACCCCCGCCACCTTTGCCAATTCCCTTGCTACTGCCGCCACCATAAACAGCTCCGCCGCCAACTGAGCCACGCCCTACTGCTACCACCCCAACCCACCAGCCAACCCAACCTACGACTCGACAGCCACCTAGTGAACACCCACAACAAACTCAACAACAGCCGCAACCACGTATGTTAACGAGATCACAAACCGACAGTCTCAAACCACAAATTTCTACACAGCAGTTGACACAGAAGAGGTGGAACCGACGTGTTTCACCAAGGCGCAGCCACACAAGCATTGGCGGACATCAATGGACAGTGAGTTCAATGCTCTTCTGCATAACAACACTGGACGCTTGAACTATACACGCCAGAGTAGAAGCCCATCGGCAACACCGGATTAAGCGAAATGCAGACGGCACTATTGCACAATATAAAGCAAGGCTCGTGGCAAAGGGATTCCACCAAATAGAAGGGGTTGATTTCACGGAAACCTTTAGCTCGGTAATTAAACTTGCTTCGATTCGCATGATTTTGTCAATTGCTATTTCTAAGAATTGGTCGTAAATCAACTTGACGTCTCTAATGCTTTCTTGCATGGAACATTGGATGAGCTGGTCTACATGGTTCAACCGCCAGGATATGTGGACCCAAAGCGACGCAACCATGTCTGCCCCTTGCATAAATCCTTGTACGGCCTCAAACAAGAGCCGCGAGAATGGTTCGCATGCCTACGAGATGCTTTGATCGACCTCGGGTTTAATGCATCAAAAACGGACCACTCCCTTTTTTATGTGACTACGGACTCACCTTTATATGTTTTGGTGTACGTAGATGATATTTTTATCACAGGAGCTTCTGAGGAACGAGTCAAGAATAAATCTCGAAGTTAGCCGCCCGATTCCAGCTCAAAGACTTGGGGCCGCTTCATTACTTCTTGGGAATTCAAGTAAAAAGAACAGGGGCTGGCATGCACTTATCCCATCCAAAATATATTGAAGAGTTAATTGCAAAAGCCAATCTCAGTGAATCGAAGCTAGTGGCAACTCCCATGTACAAACCGGCGGATGAAAATAATGAAGAATTTGACAACCCACAGCTGTACCGGCAGCTATTAGGTGGATTACAATACCTCCACATAACGAGGCCAGATATTGCTTACGCGACGAACAGGTTGGCACAATCTATGCACAATCCAAGCATCAGCCACTGGATGCAATTGAAGCGAGTTCTGCGCTATCTACGAGGAACTACTGAGCAAGG
The DNA here is from genome assembly GCA_034768395.1 of Linum lewisii. Lineage (NCBI taxonomy): Eukaryota > Viridiplantae > Streptophyta > Magnoliopsida > Malpighiales > Linaceae > Linum > Linum lewisii. The sequence goes on from CM068297.1 coordinate 22,063,254, forward strand.
TATCATGATTAAACCATCACCATCTGACCATTTGTCTATTTACACAGATGCGGATTGGGCAGGAGACAATCAAGATAGGCCCATTGGATTTAATTTGCAGTGATGTTTGGGGTCCATCACCAGTTGATTCGGTGGACAATCATCGTTATTATATATTATTCTTTGATCATTATAGCAAGTATAGCTGGATTTATTTTGTGCGCTATAGATCTGATCTACTGACTGTCTTCAAAGAATTTCGTCGCATGGTTGAAAATTATTTTGCTAGACCAATACGATCGTTCAGGGCTGACTGGGGAGGATAATACCAGAAACTGTCTCAATACCTAAAAGAAGAAGGGATCATCTTCCAAAGCTCATGCCACACACACCAGAGCAAAACGGATGCACAGAAAGGAAGCACAGGCATGTGACGGAACTGGGCCGAACCCTAATTCACCAGGCGGGTATACCACAAAATATTGGACCTATGCTTTCCGCACGGCGGTCTACTTGATAAACAGGGTCCCAACGAGCTCCCTAGACGGACATGACACACCATATCACCATCTCTTCAATACAGATCCTGAATATTCCTCGCTACGGGTCTTCGGCTGTCTCTACTTCCCATGGTTGAAACCATATGCGGTTAACAAACTGGATGTTAAATCCGCACCAAGTGTCTTCCTAGGATATAGTGTGCAACATAAAGGATATTATTGTTTGAATTTATATTCTATGAAAATTCAAGTTTCTCGTCACGTGATATTTGACGAATCTACCTTTCCTTTCCAGGTGTCTACGATACAGAGTGAGGCGCCTAAACAAGCTCCCATCCAACCCCCGCCACCTTTGCCAATTCCCTTGCTACTGCCGCCACCACAAACAGCTCCACCGCCAATTGAGCCACGCCCTACTGCTGCCACCCCAACCCACCAACCAACCCAACCTACGACTCGACAGCCACCTAGTGAACACCCACAACAAACTCAACAACAGCCGCAGCCACGTATGGTAACGAGATCACAAACCGGCAGTCTCAAACCACAAATTTTCTACACGGCAGTCGTCAATGTACCACTGTGATTTCCTTTTCGAATAAGCGTCTGCCAAGTATTTGTCATGAGTGTTGTGTTGGCAAGATGCATAAACTACCTTTCAGTACTTCTCATTATCGTGGTACTGGCCCATTTGATTTAATTTGCAGTGATGTTTGGGGTCCATCACTAGTTGATTCGGTGGACAATCATCGTTATTATATATTATTCTTTGATCATTATAGCAAGTATAGCTGGATTTATTTTGTGCGCTATAGATCTGATCTACTGACTGTCTTCAAAGAATTTCGTCGCACGGTTGAAAATTATTCGCTAGACCAATACGATCATTCAGGGCTGACTGGGGAGGAGAATACCAGAAACTGTCTCAGTACCTAAAAGAAGAAGGGATCATCTTCCAAAGCTCATGCCCACACACACCAGAGCAAAACGGATGCGAAGAAAGGAAGCACAGGCAAGTGACGGAACTGGGCCGAACCCTAATTCACCAGGCGGGTATACCACATAAATATTAGACCTATGCTTTCCGCACGATGGTCTACTTGATAAACAGGCTCCCAACGAGCTCCTAGACGGACATGACACGCCGTATCACCATCTCTTCAATACAGATCCTGAATATTCCTCACTACGGGTCTTCGGCTGTCTCTGCTTCCCATGGTTGAAACCATATGCGGTTAACAAACTGGACGTGAAATCCGCACCAAGTGTCTTCCTAGGATATAGTGTGCAACATAAAGGATATTACTGTTTGAATTTATCTTCTATGAAAATTCAAGTTTCTGGTCACGTGATACTTGACGAATCTACCTTTCCTTTCCAGGTGTCTACGATACAGAGTGAGGTGCCTAAACAAGCCCCCATCCAACCCCGCCACCTTTGCCAATTCCCTTGCTACTGCCGCCACCACAAACAGCTCCGCCGCCAACTGAGCCACGCCCTACTGCTGCCACCCCAACCCACCAGCCAACCCAACCTACGACTCGACAGCCACCTAGTGAACACCCACAACAAACTCAACAACAGCCGCAACCACGTATGTTAACAAGATCACAAACCGGCAGTCTCAAACCACAAATTTTCTACACGGCAGTCGACACAGAAGAGGTGGAACCGACGTGTTTCACCAAGGCGCAGCCACACAAGCATTGGCGGACAGCAATGGACAGTGAGTTCAATGCTCTTCTGCATAACAACAAGTGGACGCTTGAACCATACCGCCAGAGAAGAAGCCCATCGGCAACAAATGGGTGTACCGGATTAAGCGAAATGCAGACGGACATATTGCACAATATAAAGCAAGCTCGTGGCAAAGGGATTCCACCAAACAGAAGGGGTTGATTTCACGGAAACCTTTAGCCGGTAATTAAACCTGCTTCGATTCGCATGATTTTGTCAATTGCTATTTCTAAGAATTGAGGTCGTAAATCAACTTGACGTCTCTAACGCTTTCTTGCATGGAACATTGGATGAGCTGGTCTACATGGTTCAACCGCCGGATATGTGGACCCAAGCGACCCAACCATGTCTGCCGCTTGCATAAATCCTTGTACGGCCTCAAACAAGCGCCGCGACATGGTTCACATGCCTACGAGATGCTTTGATCGACCTCGGGTTTAATGCATCAAAAAGACCACTCCCTTTTTTATGCGACTACGGACTCACCCTTATATGTTTTGGTGTACGTAGATGATATTATTATCACAGGAGCTTCTGAGGAAGAGTGAAGAATATAATCTCGAAGTTAGCCGCCCGATTCCAGCTCAAAGACTTGGGGCCGCTTCATTACTTCTTGGGAATTCAAGTAAAAAGAACAGGGCTGGCATGCACTTATCCCATCCGAAATATATTGAAGAGTTAATTGCAAAAGCCAATCTCAGTGAATCGAAGCAGTGGCAACTCCCATGTACAAACCGGCGGATGAAAATAATGAAGAATTTGACAACCCACAGCTGTACCGGCAGCTATTAGGTGGCTTACAATACCTCCACATAACGAGGCCAGATATTGCTTACGCGACGAACAGGTTGGCACAATCCTATGCACAATCCAAGCATCAGCCACTGGATGCAATTGAAGCGAGTTCTGCGCTATCTACGAGGAACTACGAGCAAGGTATCATGATTAAACCATCACCATCTGACCATTTGTCTATTTACACAGATGCGGATTGGGCAGGAGACAATCAAGATAGGCCCATTGGATTTAATTTGCAGTGATGTTTGGGGTCCATCACCAGTTGATTCGGTGGACAATCATCGTTATTATATATTATTCTTTGATCATTTAGCAAGTATAGCTGGATTTATTTTGTGCGCTATAGATCTGATCTACTGACTGTCTTCAAAGAATTTCGTCGCATGGTTGAAAATTATTTTGCTAGACCAATACGATCGTTCAGGGCTGACTGGGGAGGATAATACCAGAAACTGTCTCAATACCTAAAAGAAGAAGGGATCATCTTCCAAAGCTCATGCCCACACACACCAGAGCAAAACGGATGCACAGAAAGGAAGCACAGGCATGTGACGGAACTGGGCCGAACCCTAATTCACCAGGCGGGTATACCACAGAAATATTGGACCTATGCTTTCCGCACGGCGGTCTACTTGATAAACAGGCTCCCAACGAGCTCCCTAGACGGACATGACACGCCATATCACCATCTCTTCAATACAGATCCTGAATATTCCTCGCTACGGGTCTTCGGCTGTCTCTGCTTCCCATGGTTGAAACCATATGCGGTTAACAAACTGGATGTTAAATCCGCACCAATGTCTTCCTAGGATATAGTGTGCAACATAAAGGATATTATTGTTTGAATTTATCTTCTATGAAAATTCAAGTTTCTCGTCACGTGATATTTGACGAATCTACCTTTCCTTTCCAGGTGTCTACGATACAGAGTGAGGCGCCCTAAACAAGCTCCCATCCAACCCCCGCCACCTTTGCCAATTCCCTTGCTACTGCCGCCACCACAAACAGCTCCGCCGCCAACTGAGCCACGCCCTACTGCTGCCACCCCAACCCACCAGCCAACCCAACCTACGACTCGACAGCCACCTAGTGAACACCCCAAAACAAACTCAACAACAGCCGCAACCACGTATGTTAACGAGATCACAAACCGGCAGTCTCAAACCACAAACTTTCTACACACAGTCGACACAGAAGAGGTGGAACCGACGTGTTTCACCAAGGCGCAGCCACACAAGCATTGGCGGACACAATGGACAGTGAGTTCAATGCTCTTCTGCATAACAACACGTGGACGCTTGAACCATACACGCCAGAGAGAAGCCCATCGCAACATACCGGATTAAGCGAAATGCAGACGGCACTATTGCACAATATAAAGCAAGGGTCGTGGCAAAGGGATTCCACCAAACAGAAGGGGTTGATTTCACGGAAACCTTTAGCCGGTAATTAAACCTGCTTCGATTCGCATGATTTTGTCAATTGCTATTTCTAAGAATTGGGTCGTAAATCAACTTGACGTCTCTAACGCTTTCTTGCATGGAACATTGGATGAGCTGGTCTACATGGTTCAACCGCCAGGATATGTGGACCCAAAGCGACCCAACCATGTCTGCGCTTGCATAAATCCTTGTACGGCCTCAAACAAGAGCCGCGAGCATGGTTCACATGCCTACGAGATGCTTTGATCGACCTCGGGTTTAATGCATCAAAAACGAACCACTCCCTTTTTTATGCGACTACGGACTCACCTTATGTTTTTGGTGTACGTAGATGATATTATTATCACAAGAGCTTCTGAGGAACGAGTCAAGAATATAATCTCGAAGTTAGCCGGCCGATTCCAGCTCAAAGACTTGGGGCCGCTTCATTACTTCTTGGGAATTCAAGTAAAAAGAACAAGGGCTAGCATGCACTTATCCCAGCCGAAATATATTGAAGAGTTAATTGCAAAAGCCAATCTCAGTGAATCGAAGCCAGTGGCAACTCCCATGTACAAACCGGCGGATGAAAATAATGAAGAATTTGACAACCCACAGCTGTACCGGCAGCTATTAGGTGGCTTACAATACCTCACATAACGAGGCCAGATATTGCTTACGCGACGAACAGGTTGGCACAATCCATGCCAATCCAAGCATCAGCCACTGGATGCAATTGAAGCGAGTTCTGCGCTATCTACGAGGAACTACGAGCAAGGTATCATGATTAAACCATCACCATCTGACCATTTGTCTATTTACACAGATGCGGATTGGGCAGGAGACAATCAAGATAGGCCCATTGGATTTAATTTGCAGTGATGTTTGGGGTCCATCACCAATTGATTCGGTGGACAATCATCGTTATTATATATTATTCTTTGATCATTATAGCAAGTATAGCTGGATTTATTTCTGCTCTATAGATCTGATCTACTGACTGTCTTCAAAGAATTTCGTCGCATGGTTGAAAATTATTTTGCTAGACCAATACGATCGTTCAGGGCTGACTGGGGAGGATAATACTAGAAACTGTCTCAATACCTAAAAGAAGAAGGGATCATCTTCCAAAGCTCATGCCCACACACACTAGAGCAAAACAGATGCAGAAAGGAAGCACAGGCATGTGACGGAACTGGGCCGAACCCTAATTCACCAGGCGGGTATACCACAGAAATATTGGACCTATGCTTTCCGCACGGCGGTCTACTTGATAAACAGGCTCCCAACGAGCTCCCTAGACGGACATGACACGCCATATCACCATCTCTTCAATACAGATCTTGAATATTCCTCGCTACGGGTCTTCGGCTGTCTCTGCTTCCCATGGTTGAAACCATATGCGGTTAACAAACTGGATGTTAAATCCGCACCAAATGTCTTCCTAGGATATAGTGTGCAACATAAAGGATATTATTGTTTGAATTTATCTTCTATGAAAATTCAAGTTTCTCGTCACGTGATATTTGAGAATCTACCTTTCCTTTCCAGGTGTCTACGATACAGAGTGAGGCGCCTAAACAAGCTCCCATCCAACCCCCGCCACCTTTGCCAATTCCCTTGCTACTGCCGCCACCACAAACAGCTCCGCCGCCAACTGGCCACGCCCTACTGCTGCCACCCCCCAACCCACCAGCCAACCCAACCTACGACTCGACAACCACCTAGTGAACACCCAACAACAAACTCAACAACAGCCGCAACCACGTATGGTAACAGATCACAAACCGGCAGTCTCAAACCACAAATTTTCTACACAGAGTCGACACAGAAGAGGTGGAACCGACGTGTTTCACCAAGGCGCAGCCACACAAGCATTGGCGACAGCAATGGACAGTGAGTTCAATGCTCTTCTGCATAACAACAAGTGGACGCTTGAACCATACACGCCAGAGAAGTAGCCCATCGCAACAAATGGGTGTACCGATTAAGCGAAATGCAGACGGCACTATTGCACAATATAAAGCAAGGCTCGTGGCAAAGGGATTCCACCAAACAGAAGGGGTTGATTTCATGGAAAACCTTAGCCCGGTAATTAAACCTGCTTCGATTCGCATGATTTTGTCAATTGCTATTTCTAAGAATTGGTCGTAAATCAACTTGACGTCTCTAACGCTTTCTTGCATGGAACATTGGATGAGCTGGTCTACATGGTTCAACCGCCCGGATATGTGGACCCAAACGACCCAACCATGTTTGCGCTTGCATAAATCCTTGTACGGCCTCAAACAAGCGCCGCGAGCATGGTTCCATGCCTACGAGATGCTTTGATCGACCTCGGGTTTAATGCATCAAAAACGAACCACTCCCTTTTTTATGCGACTACGGACTCACCCTTATTGTTTTGGTGTAGTAGATGATATTATTATCACAAGAGCTTCTGAGGAACGAGTCAAGAATATAATCTCGAAGTTAGCCGCCCGATTCAAGCTCAAAGACTTGGGGCCGCTTCATTACTTCTTGGGAATTCAAGTAAAAAGAACAGGGCTGCATGCACTTATCCCAGCCGAAATATATTGAAGAGTTAATTGCAAAAGCCAATCTCAGTGAATCGAAGCCAGTGGCAACTCCCATGTACAAACCGGCGGATGAAAATAATGAAGAATTTGACAACCCACAGCTGTACCGGCAGCTATTAGGTGGCTTACAATACCTCCACATAACGAGGCCAGATATTGCTTACGCGACGAACAGGTTGGCACAATCCATGCCCAATCCAAGCATCAGCCACTGGATGCAATTGAAGCGAGTTCTGCGCTATCTACGAGGAACTACCGAGCAAGGTATCATGATTAAACCATCACCATCTGACCATTTGTCTATTTACACAGATGCGGATTGGGCAGGAGACAATCAAGATAGGCCCATTGGATTTAATTTGCAGTGATGTTTGGGGTCCATCACCAGTTGATTCGGTGGACAATCATCGTTATTATATATTATTCTTTGATCATTATAGCAAGTATAGCTGGATTTATTTTGCTCTATAGATCTGATCTACTGACTGTCTTCAAAGAATTTCGTCGCATGGTTGAAAATTATTTTGCTAGACCAATACGATCGTTCAGGGCTGACTGGGGAGGATAATACAGAAACTGTCTCAATACCTAAAAGAAGAAGGGATCATCTTCCAAAGCTCATGCCCACACACACAGAGCAAAACGATGCCAGAAAGGAAGCACAGGCATGTGACGGAACTGGGCCGAACCCTAATTCACCAGGCGGGTATACCACAGAAATATTGGACCTATGCTTTCCGCACGGTGGTCTACTTGATAAACAGGCTCCCAACGAGCTCCCTAGACGGACATGACACGCCATATCACCATCTCTTCAATACAGATCCTGAATATTCCTCGCTATGGGTCTTCGACTGTCTTTGCTTCCCATGGTTGAAACCATATGCGGTTAACAAACTGGATGTTAAATCCGCACCAAATGTCTTCCTAGGATATAGTGTGCAACATAAAGGATATTATTGTTTGAATTTATCTTCTATGAAAATTCAAGTTTCTCGTCACGTGATTTTTGACGAATCTACCTTTCCGTTCCAGGTGTCTACGATACAGAGTGAGGCGCCTAAACAAGCTCCCATCCAACCCCCGCCACCTTTGCCAATTCCCTTGCTACTGCCGCCACCACAAACAGCTCCGCCGCCAACTGAGCCACGCCCTACTGCTGCCACCCACCCCAACCCACCAGCCAACCCAACCTACGACTCGACAACCACCTAGTGAACACCCACAACAAACTCAACAACAGCCGCAGCCACGTATGGTAACGAGATCACAAACTGGCAGTCTCAAACCACAAAATTTCTACACGGCAGTCGACATAGAAGAGGTGGAACCGACGTGTTTCACCAAGGCGCAGCCACACAAGCATTGGCAGACAGTAATGGACAGTGAGTTCAATGCTGTTCTGCATAACAACACGTGGACGCTTGAACCATACACGCCAGAGAAGTAGCCCATCGGCAACAAATGGGTGTACCAGATTAAGCGAAATGCAGATGGCACTATTGCACAATATAAAGCAAGGCTCGTGGCAAAGGGATTCCACCAAACAGAAGGGGTTTATTTCACGGAAACCTTTAGCCCGGTAATTAAACCTGCTTCGATTCGCATGATTTTGTCAATTGCTATTCTAAGAATTGGGTCGTAAATCAACTTGACGTCTCTAACGCTTTCTTGCATGGAACATTGGATGAGCTTGTCTACATGGTTCAACCGCCCGGATATGTGGACCCAACACGACCCAACCATGTCTGCCGCTTGCATAAATCCTTGTGCGGCCTCAAACAAGCGCCGCGAGCATGGTTCTCATGCCTACGAGATGCTTTGATCGACCTCGAGTTTAATGCATCAAAAACGGACCACTCCCTTTTTTATGCGACTACAGACTCACCCTTATATGTTTTGGTGTACGTAGATGATATTATTGTCACAGGAGCTTCTGAGGAACGAGTCAAGAATATAATCTCGAAGTTAGCCGCCCGATTCCAGCTCAAAGACTTGGGGCCCCTTCATTACTTCTTGGGAATTCAAGTAAAAAGAACAGGGGCTGGCATGCACTTATCCCAGCCGAAATATATTAAAGAGTTAATTGCAAAAGCCAATCTCAGTGAATCGAAGCCAGTGGCAACTCCCATGTACAAACTGGCGGATGAAAATAATGAAGAATTTGAAAACCCACAGCTGTACCGGCAGCTATTAGGTGGCTTACAATACCTCCACATAACGAGGCCAGATATTGCTTACGCGACGAACAGGTTGGCACAATCCATGCCCAATCCAAGCATCAGCCACTGGATGCAATTGAAGCGAGTTCTGCGCTATCTACGAGGAACTACCGAGCAAGGTATCATGATTAAACCATCACCATCTGACCATTTGTCTATTTACACAGATGCGGATTGGGCAGGAGACAATCAAGATAGGCCCATTGGATTTAATTTACAGTGATGTTTGGGGTCCATCACCAGTTGATTCGGTGGACAATCATCGTTATTATATATTATTCTTTGATCATTATAGCAAGTATAGCTGGATTTATTTTGTGCGTTATAGATCTGATCTACTGACTGTCTTCAAAGAATTTCGTCGCATGGTTGAAAATTATTTTGCTAGACCAATACGATCGTTCAGGGCTGACTGGGGAGGAGAATACCAAAAACTGTCTCAGTACCTAAAAGAAGAAGGGATCATCTTCCAAAGCTCATGCCCACACACACCAGAGCAAAACGGATGCGCAGAAAGGAAGCACAGGCATGTGACGGAACTGGGCCAAACCCTAATTCACCAGGCTGGTATACCACATAAATATTGGACCTATGCTTTCCGCACGGCGGTCTACTTGATAAACAGGCTCCCAACGAGCTCCCTAGATGGACATGACATGCCATATCACCATCTCTTCAATACAGATCCTGAATATTCCTCGCTACGGGTCTTTGGCTGTCTCTGCTTCCCATGGTTGAATCCATATGCGGTTAACAAACTGGACGTGAAATCCGCACCAAGTGTCTTCATAGGATATAGTGTGCAACATAAAGGATATTATTGTTTGAATTTATCTTCTATGAAAATTCAAGTTTCTCGTCACGTGATATTTGACGAATCTACCTTTCCTTTCCAGGTGTCTACGATACAGAGTGAGGCGCCTAAACAAGCTCCTATCCAACCCCCGCCACCATTGCCAATTCCCTTGCTACTGCCGCCACCACAAACAGCTCCGCCGCCAACTGAGCCACGCCCTACTGCTGCCAGCCCAACCCACCAGCCAACCCAACCTACGACTCGACAGCCACCTAGTGAACACCCACAACAAACTCAACAACAGCCGCAGCCACGCATGGTAACGAGATCACAAACCGGCAGTCTCAAACCATGAACTTTCTACAAGGCAGTCGACACAGAAGAGGTGGAACCGACGTGTTTCACCAAGGCGCAGCCACACAAGCATTGGCGGACAGCAATAGACATTGAGTTCAATGCTTTTCTGCATAACAACACGTGGACGCTTGAACCATACACGACAAAGAAGAAGCCCATCGGCAACAAATGGGTGTACCGGATTAAGCGAAATGCAGACGACACTATTGCACGATATAAAGCAAGGCTCGTGGCAAAGGGATTCCACCAAACAGAAGAGGTTGATTTCATGGAAACCTTTAGCCCGGTAATTAAACCTGCTTCGATTCGCATGATTTTGTCAATTGCTATTTCTAAGAATTGGGTCGTAAATCAACTTGACGTCTCTAACGCTTTCTTGCATGGAACATTGGATGAGCTGGTCTACATGGTTCAACCGCCCGGATATGTGGACCCAATGTGACCCAACCATGTCTGCCGCTTGCATAAATCCTTGTACGGCCTCAAACAAGCGCCGCGAGCATGGTTTGCATGCCTACAAGATGCTTTGATCGACCTCGGGTTTAATGCGTCAAAAACGGACCACTCCCTTTTTTATGCGACTACGGACTCACCCTTATATGTTTTGGTGTACGTAGATGATATTATTATCACAGGAGCTTCCGAGGAACGAGTCAAGAATATAATCTCGAAGTCAGCCGCCCGATTACAGCTCAAAGACTTCGGGCCGCTTCATTACTTCTTGGGAATTCAAGTAAAAAGAACAGGGGCTGGCAAGCACTTATCCCAGCTGAAATATATTGAAGAGTTAATTGCAAAAGCCAATGTCAGTGAATCGAAGCCAGTGGCAACTCCCATGTACAAACCGGTGGATGAAAATAATGAAGAATTTGACAACCCACAGCTGTACCGGCAGCTATTAGGTGGCTTACAATACCTCCACCTGACGAGGCGAGATATTGCTTACGCGACGAATAGGTTGGCACAATCCATGCACAATCCAAACATCATCCACTGGATTCAATTGAATCGAGTTCTGCGCTATCTACGAGGAACTACCGAGCAAGGTATCATGATTAAACCATCACCATCTGACCATTTGTCTATTTACACAGATGCGGATTGGGCAGGAGACAATCAAGATAGGCGCTCGACGAGTGCCTACGTAGCCTATTTGGGGTCAAATATAATATCATGGACAAGTCGCAAGCAACGGACAGTGTCAAGGTTGTCTACCGAGGCAGAATACCGGGCACTAGCAACGGCTGCCTCGGAAATATTATGGTTGCTGTCGCTGCTACATGAAATTGGCTGGCCACCGTCGACAGCACCCACAATATGGTGCGACAATGTGGGTGCAACCTATCTCACGAAGAACCTGGTGTTTCACTCAAGATCGAAACATTTGGAGATCGATTTCCACTTCGTACGAGAACGTGTGGCAGCAAAGCAACTCCATATCGCCTACATTTCGACAAAGGATCAAATAGCCGACACTCTCACGAAGTCTCTACCTGCTCCAAGATTCACGCAATTACGACTCAAGGTCAATGTAAGACCTCCCATTGGCTTGCGGGAGGGTGATAAGGATTAATCACCTAGATATAATTAGTTACCCTTTTTATAGATTTGTTACAATTTGTTAATATTTGTACTTATCTTTTCCTTGTACTCTATAACTCTATAAATACAAACCCTATAGCACACGGTTGGGTGTGGGTAAACAATTCCAACCAATTCTCTACAATACTATTTTAGGAGTTGGAGTTGTAGGAGGATTCAAAGAGCTTGTTAAGGAATCCTCACCTGTAAATAAAGGCCTTCGGCCTCATTGTAAGGTACACTTTGATCAATTATACAAATAAATTTCAAAACTTTGTTCTTGTTTCCTTCAAGTATTTGTTCATTGTTGCTTTGCTTAAGGTTCGGTTTATCATCCTGGACATCCATCCCACGGTGTGGCATCTTCATCCTGATACTTAGGGTTCCTAGCTCTCTATAGCTAGCGGTTCCAAGTCCTATCCACCCCCGATTACTAAGGTTAGAGTTGTCGGTTTTGTTTATTGGCTTATTGGTATAGGGTCACCACCCACGATTACGGATCGGTTCATATCAATACTCAAGGGCCACAACCTAGCTGCCTTGCCAGTCGAGAGGGCTATTACCAATAGTCGACAACCAAGCTGGAGAAGCGTATTAGAATCAAGTGGGAAAATTAGTGTCGATCAAGAGTTGGTTAATTTGGTAAGCAGAAGGATAAGGAAAATAAGGCGGCCCGACAACACACCTTGCAAAGCCGGGAGGCCGAGATGGCCATATACTATACTAGGGAATCATCGTGTAATCTCCCCCTATGGAGCCTCCAAGTTCCGTCTCAAAATGAGGGACGCCAAGCTCAAATCCATTTTGAAAGGAAGCAAAAGTATGGGGGTGGTTACCCTTGAACTTTGCTGTGAAAGCCCGACACAATTGGGATTCAGAACAGGATTGAAACCTCCTCATCGGACTCCTGGTCATCATAGATCCGATGGCCTTCCAAGGGATAATGCAAAGGATCAAGCCACTCAGTTAATGCCTCGTCCGAACGCTGAGGCTCCAGAACAGCCCCCGAAGAAGAGACCCTTGATAACTTCCTTCGAAAGCCCGGTTCCACATAGGCTCACGGGCCCCCGACAATCCAGAGACCTCCTCCAGGGGAAGTTGAATTCACCACTCTCATTACATAGGAAAAATTGACAAGTCTTCACGAAGAGGGGAGACCAACGAATCTGGCAGGGGAACAGAGGTGAACGAGTCTGTAGCACCACGTTGGTAATGGACGCAGAAGAACGCTGATCAAAAGAAGAAGCACATTTTGGTGAGGAAGGGTTGTCTAAATTTAGAGAGGGACTACCAACCCAATTCATAGAACTCTTGCTGCGCAAATTAATGCACACTAGTTTTACTCACTAGATCACTCTAGCGAGATCGTTTTTCCCAAGGGTCTCTCTTTTTCTATTACTCAACGATAGTGGGATAAGCTATTCGGGGTTTTTGTCGTTGGTTTGAATTGGGTTTATGAACTAATTATCTAAGAATGCAACAAGAACAAGTAAAGCAAATAAAGCAGATTGGGGTTTTCAGATAGACTAAGGCGGTTGTTCAGACTCGAATCCACGCTAGTTCGGTTAAGATGGATGAAACTATGCTATCGAAGAAATTCAACAGACTAGACGACTCGACAAATCCTTTTGTAATCTCTACTCCATGGTCAGGCCGTAGAGATTCAATTCTATCAAACCTATAAGCCCCTATGGTCAAGCTAACTTGCAAGAATTCAAGAACGATCAAAACAGTGAAATGCCCAAAGATATGCAAAGAGATTAGGTTCTTCCAATCCTATGGTCAAGATATTGGAGAACCTAACGACCTCCTAAACTCTAGAATGAAATGTGTTCATGGTCAGATCCGCAAATCAAAGATAAACTCAGAAACTAACAATTGATCAGGTTGCCAGAATCAAAAAGCTTAAATTAGGGTTTAGGAGAAATCACATCTAAGTCTGAAAGAACATCGATTAACATAAACGGGTTAGAAACCCGAAATCATCCATACAAAATCCTAGCTAACGCTTCATCTAATCTAAACAACCCTAAAGAATTTAGCCAGACATCGTTCAGAAGAAATCTCAGAAACAAAGAAGAAGCAAACTGGAAAAGAAGACATCTTACTCCGAGAAAACCTAATCTTGATGAATCCTAGAAACTTCTGAGTCAATCCTTGCTTCCTCTCCTCGTCCTCTGCTACATCTCCACGCTGCCTTCTCTGTCTATTTTTTTCTCAGCCCTCTGTCTACTTCTGGCCGAAGCCAACTCCCCAATCTGATGATGAGACTTATGTTATTTATATGAGTGAATAGGCAACAACTTCAGCCCAACTAATTATTTTTTCATCATTAATTGGCCCATGGGTTATCATGATAATGATGATGATGGCAGCACTCCTTTTCCGAACCAAAACTCCCATACGTGATAGATGTAGTGGGCTAAGTAAATCTCCACTCCAATTAATTTCAATTCCCCCATTCTGCATATAAGCCCACTTTGTATGTAAGTCCACTTTCTTGTCCAGGAAAGTAGCGATTAACGTGTACATCTCATTTTACTGATTGTCTTGTTCAATTCCCAATATCATAAATCACCTGAAATTGCATCATAAACATGAAAAACGACGTAAAACGGCCCAAAGGCCATGAGGTACGAAATTCACGCAAAATCATGCAAAACATTCAAGTAAATCATCGAAAATGTTGTCTAATGAGGGAATCAATACGCCATTAATAAAACGCATCAAATCACTCATTTTGCTTGTCCTCAAGCAAGAACTCTGGCGTAACAATGCACCAACCTTAATGAGCAAACCGAAAACCTCTTGGATCCTAGAATGATGTATATGGTGCTTCTATCAAACAAGAGGATTACCCGATTGACCACGCAGTTGAAACCAAACTCCACGAGAGTAAAAGAGGAACAAGACTTTAACGAGCTGGCGAACAACCTGACTTGATAAAGGCAAGACAATACTTACTTCGGCTACATTTACTCTAGGAAGCAACCCGACACTTGCTAGATAAGGGAACACGACTTGAACAAAATTAAAGAGCATTTTTCCAAAATTTTTCTTTTTTTTACTTTTTCTTTTTCTGTCCTTTTTTTCTTTTTCAACCATTTATTTTTGAATGGTCGGTACAGTGTGGATACTACCGGGTATGGAGCAGCCTGAAACCTTTGGAATTTCGCGTTATCCTAGACCCCAGCCACGATCGGGAGTAGGTTAGAAGAAGAATGCCACATTGATACTTCCCTTTGAGACTACAGCAATGGGCGGGCACGTATGCCAGCTCGTGAATCGACCCACAACTTCAATACCAAACCATTCATTTTTCAGATTTTTCTCTCATTAGAAACATCAACAACAATTTAAACCACGAAATTAGAAGATCCCTTATCTAGACTCGATCATGGCATCAAACTAGAGAATTCGAGCATTAGATAGACCAAGTCTTCCACATTACCAAGTCAACTGTTTACTAACACGATAAGGGCAAGTTCCTAGAATACTACAAGGAAGAAGAGTGGGAGATGGTCATAAAACGGGTTCTCACACACATATTTGGTCAAGGAAAAGCACCATATCAATCTCACCATATGGAAGAAGGTAAGCAATTAAAGAAGATATTAAGCAATGCGAAGAGATTCTTACAAACGAGAATGGGAAGCAGTGAAAGAGTAAAAAATAAAGCACAATCACCACCCATTAAGTGACAAGAACTCAACTAACCAGCATGTCTGCATGCATTGCAACGAGACCACCCACACTTGATTTGGACATTGTCTTAAATGAATCGACAAATGGAGAGTATAAGAAATACCTGGAGAAAATGGCAACATCATGATGGAGGTGACTGATGAAAAATGGTGGTTGCCGAACTATGATATCATTGACTTAAATCATCGGTTCTACCTGATCTGTATCATGTGGAACTAGGAATTAATAAATTAATTGTCAGTTGCTACTTCATGATAATCAACTGTGAAAGAATAGTGTAAAAATTGGTGGGGATTTGTGATGTCCAAATGATACATGATGAATATTTAATGATGATGATGGTGGTTCCATGTGCCCCACTTTTCCCACTAATCCAACTCCAAGCATTTCACGTTTAATTTTCCATCTCACTTAATAATTCAAGCCTCCCCTTCTTCAATTCATGCCAACTATTTCTAAATTGACGATAATGAAGACGGTTATTAAGAATGAATTGTGGCTTCCTAAAAATTGCAAACCAACATCTCCACTTTTTCCTAATAATTCCATGTTTTTGACACTCTGCAATTGAACCATTATATGATATATAAATGCAGCCATTTGCCAAATCCACACTCGGATAGTGTAATCTTAGCTCTAGACAGGACAATCATGCAAAACTGACTTGATAAATTAAAAGACTTACTCCACGACTCTACCACAGACTTGACTCAATAATTCAAATGACTCCAGTCTCGGGTTGCCTCCCGAGAAGCGCTCTCTTTTAACGTCTTTGAGCTAGATGATACCTGGTTATGGACCCCAACTCAAGAGTTCCTTGAAGTCAAATAGCTTCTTCAAGGCTGGCGGTTTAGTTCCAAATAGCACGTCAGAAGGAGCAAGATGCAGTCGATGGTGCTCAAGTAGATCCTGGTTCTGCTCGGATGACATTTTCTTCGCAAATTTTCCTACTGAAGGAGGAAAGAGATAGTATGGTGTGTTATACTCGATGATTGCATTCTGCTCCACACCAATGTCATCCAAGTTTCTCTTGTGGTTGAGCTCATATACCTCAGAATGATTGCCCTCCTCAGTTTCAATTGCCTGAATTACCAATGAAGGTGATTCCTCGATATCCATGTGCTCATCTCTATCTGGAACTACAGGCTGGCCCGACGGAAGCATAATGAGGATAACTCCTCAATATCCGGATGCTCATCTTCAGCTTCAATCAAGAGATGGATAAGCTCCACATCTTCATCTACTACCATTGTGAAAGATTCTTCATCAGATACCTCTAGCTCACAACAGTCATGGGCTAGGTTATCATTTTCTTCTTCGACCAGCTCTCGAGAATCTTCTTCTATCAGTTGATACTGTTGCTCAATCTCGACGTTCACAACATTAGGAGCTTGTAGAGTCGAGAGGATCTCATTCAACATAAAATCTGTATAAGACTCCTGTTGTTGGTACTGGTGCGAATGTAGATATTCCTCTTCGTAATCTCGGTAGTAGTGTGTAGCTTGTGGCTCTGGCCAAGAAGGCAAGGGTGGTGGTTCCTCATTCCAGTTTGGCATACATGGTTGCCATGATGTACTCCACTCTTGGTTGTAATCATTAAGTGGCATTCTATTGTTGCACCAACCTTGGTTGTTATCGAACCTGTAGTCCTGTATCTCAAAACACAAGAGCACTACCCAGGTAAATCATGAAAAAGATGGGGAGAAAAGAGATGATAAAAGAGTGAATGAAAAGCTTAAACGCACAATCCCTTTCCTAGAAAAAGAAAAGTCCCCGGCAACGGCGCCAAAAACTTGCTGCGCAAATTAATGCACACTAGTTTTACTCACTAGATCCCTCTAGCAAGATCGTTTTTCCCAAGGGTCTCTCTTTTTCTATTACTCGACGATAGTGGGATAAGCTATTCGGGGTTTTTGTCGTTGGTTTGAATTGGGTTTATGAACTAATTATCTAAGAATGCAACAAGAACAAGTAAAGCAAATAAAGCAGATTGGGGTTTTTCAGATAGACTAAGGTGGTTCTTTAGACTCGAATCCATGCTAGTTCGGTTAAGATGGATGAAACTATGCAATCGAAGAAGTTCAACAGACTAGACGACTCGACAAATCCTTTTGTAATCTCTACTCCATGGTCAGGCCGTAGAGATTCAATTCTATCAAACCTACAAGCCTCTATGGTCAAGCTAACTTGCAAGAATTCAACAACGATCAAGAACAGTGAAATGCCACAAAGATATGCAAAGAGATTAGGTTCTTCCAATCCTATGGTCAAGATATTGGAGAACCTAACGACCTCCTAAAATCTAGAATGAAATGCGTTCATGGTCAGATCCGCAAATCAAAGATAAACTCAGAAACTAACAATTGATCAGGTTGCCAGAATCAAAAAGCTTAAATTAGGGTTAAGGAGAAATCACATCTAAGTCTGAAAGAACATCGATTAACATAAACGGGTTAGAAACCCGAAATCATCCATACAAAATCCTAGCTAACGCTTCATCTAATCTAAACAACCCTAAAGAATTTAGCCAGAAATCGTTACAGAAGAAATCTCAGAAACAAAGAAGAAGCAAACTGGAGAAGAAGACATCTTACTCCGAGAAAACCTAATCTTGATGAATCCTAGAAACTCCTGAGTCAATCCTTGCTTCCTCTCCTCGTCCTCTGCTACATCTCCACGCTTCCTTCTCTGTCTATTTTTTTCTCAGCCCTCTGTCTACTTCTGGCCGAAGCCAACTCCCCCATCTGATGATGAGACTTATGTTATTTATATGAGTGAATAGGCAACAACTTCAGCCCAACTAATTATTTCTTCATCATTAATTGGCCCATGGGTTATCATGATAATGATGATGATGGCAGCACTCCTTTTCCAAACCAAAACTCCCATACGTGATAGATGTAGTGGGCTAAGTAAATCTCCACTCCAATTAATTTCAATTCCCCCATTCTGCATATAAGCCCACTTTGTATGTAAGTCCACTTTCTTGTCCAGGAAAGTAGCGATTAGCGTGTACATCTCATTTTACTGATTGTCTTGTTCAATTCCCAATATCATAAATCACCTGAAATTGCATCATAAACATGCAAAATGACGTAAAACGGCCCGAAGGCCATGAGGTACGAAATTCACGCAAAATCATGCAAAACAATCAAGTAAATCATTGAAAATGTTGTCTAATGAGGGAATAAATACGCCATTAATAAAACGCATCAACTCTCTAAAAGAGGGAGGAGTCAACCATTTAAAAGCTTAAAAGAAAGGAAGAAAGAAGGAAAAACACCCAAGAAATCTGGAAAAGAAAGTAAAAGTTTAGAAGAAAAGCTCACCAGCGTCTATATCAGAAGACATCTTTAAGCATGGAGATTTGCGAATAGCTTCAAAGAGATAGAAAATCAAGTACAACGTCAAGGGTTGAACGATCAGCGTTAGAGAGCCCAAAGTTTAGAGAGAGGACAAGGAGTGGCAAATGGGGAAAAATTTGTTTCATTTATGTAAGTGCAATGGGAAACTGAAGCATTGCGATGGTGCATGAGTGACACGTAGCCCTCATCCATACCCCCTCTATGACGAAATTGTGTTAGAAGTGACGTGTGTCAAGAATTCTCACCCCCGCACGTGTGATGGCATGACCTTTTTTATTTCCAAGAAAGATAATTGTACAGTGCGTGTGATAAAGGTGGTAAACAGTTTTATCAAATAAATAATCTATAGAAGTAGACTAGATCGAATCTCTCGAGGTTTCTTCAAATCGACTACTCAAAGAAGTTGACAATTTATTCAGGTTTAAATAGATTGTGCGTGGTGTGAGTTCCACAACTTCTAAACTATAAAGCAAGGAAATTGAAATGAAATTAAAAGATAGATTGATTGAGTTTTGACTAACGAGATGACAGACAAGTTTAGACTCTAACCCCCCTAAGATCACCAGAGCATTGGCGATCACAAGACCAGCAGTTTTCAATCCTAATTCATTTAGTTCTCAGACACCACTATAACTCCTTGCCCTTAGGTTTAAGTTCCGCGAACGTTCGCTCTATCGGATCTAACCACCAAGATTAATTAACCGTCCGTGCGTTCACTTCTGCAACGGAGAACTAACTGGTGCAATTACTTGTGATTATTGAGTTACTCTAGAAGTGGATTAACCCTAAATGGTTCCTGCGAAAGGAACACTCCATTGAATATGTTAATTGATTGATTTGATGTTCTTAAGTAAGGCATACTTTCACCACTATCCTTAGCTTAACACGAATCTAATCTAGGTGATCAAGCTAGACAAGAAACACAGAAAACAAAGAACAAAACAATCATGCAAGAGAAACTGTCTGAATTTGAATGTAATTACCGTCGACCGTGACAGCTTTAAAGCCCCGGTTCACTTAGGGTTCATCTAATATAAGGTCTACGAGTTTAGCTACTCATGACTATCACAAAAGAATAAAAAACAACAAAGGAGTTCATCATACAGAGGAAGAACAGATATGAACTGAAAAAACTAATTCTGACGACTCCGGTGAAGCTCCGATCTCTAACAATCTTCACTCCTAGCTCCGAGCACTCCGAGGTGGAAAAACGGTGTCAAGATCTCTTCGGGAACTCTTTGATGCTCTCTAAACTCTCTCTATTTTCTCTGAAGTCTCTGAATTGTATTCCGGAAAAGTGTGTGAACAATTGATCTCCGCGTCGTCTCTTAAATAGGGTTTGTCCTAAGCTGTCTCGGAAAGAAGGGACTTCTCGGCGAGAACATTGAAAGTTATCGCCGAGAACTTTAGTGCAAATTAGCTATGCTTCTTCACGAGATTTCTCCGTGCAATTATTCAAATGTTCTTGGAGAGAACTATGAAAGTTCTCGCCGAGAACTTCTGTATAAATTCATATGTTCCTTTCGACGAGACTCCCAGTGTAAATCTTCAATAGTTTTCGGTGAGAACTTTGGAAGTTCTCGCCGAGAACTTCAGTGCAAACTCAGCTGGATCTTCGACGGGAGTTGGCTCTTGATTTCTGTACAAATCTTCGGCGAGAACTATGAGGATTCTCGCTGAATTCTTCAGTGTAATTAACTTCTTCAGTTGATAGATTTCCGGATTCGATTCTGGGCAATTCCTCGAGGTTCCATTGCTTCCTGAGCACGTTCGTGGCTACGTAATTGATGGCAACAACCTATGCATTCACAAGGGCACTAGAAAACACATCAAATAGATCCATAACGGGCCAAAGTAACCAAAATGGTAAGAAATAGAGCAATTGAGTGAAAACACCCCAAACTACCCAAAAAAACGTGTCTCAAGCAAGGAGATGTCGCTTAAATGAGGCTGATAATCACGTCAAATCTAGTGTCATCAAAATACCCACACTTAAGCTTTTGCTTGTCCTCAAACAAATTGAACTAGAACGCACTCAGATTCACAAATGACAAGATCGATCAAGGTGAGATTTAAGCATTCACAATGAATTATTAAACTGCTACACCTAGAACAAGTGTCCTAACATGCATACACGTCAAGCAAATAACCTGGTCTCAGTAATTATTTGTACACAAACAAGGAGCAATCACCAATCATGCACAAATCCGACCTAACCGACTAGACTTCTCACACACAAAATATTTAGTACATGGGGGAACTTTTTCACTCTGTGTTTTGGGACGTGTTTATGCTCTCAATCACTTTCTCGACCGAAGAATGTCATATATTTACAATTCGACCACAATCTCCACCACCGTGACAAAACGAAACTAGTCTAGAGGACTTGCACGGGACTGTAATGATCCTACACTACAAGGGTTTATGATGAATGGATGAAGGAATGTATGATGATGATGGCTTTGGTGCGGCATAGTAATCGATCAACTTCCCTCGAATCAAGTCTATGGCTTCCTACCGTCTAACCAAACACGGGTGAAATAGTGTACGCTCGTCCTATGATACCCTCAAGCAACCTAGCACTTTATTTTATTTTTTTTTCTTTTGTTTCTTTTTCTTTTTCTTTCTACATTTACTTGCTTTCGTTCTTCCATATGTAGGGAGAAGAACGTTGACTATAAGAACTACTACTTGACTTTGAACTTTGACTTTATTCGAACTTTTTCTTGAATTTTCTGTTTTTCTATTTTTTCTTTTAGTGCTGATTTTTTAAGTTGCTAGAGGGGTTTACACGTCTGGACATAATAGCTAAGACCACCTGTTTAATAGTTATAGGCAAGTTACCACAGACCGACTTCCGGTAGGCTAATCTTAACTACTACCACATGAGTTTGACGGGGTGATGAAAAATGTGGGAAATGGCTGTAATGTATTAACGAACCGAAAGAAAGGCCAAGCACAAGGGTTTACACCTAGAGGATTTATCGTTGGGTTGGCTTCTGGTTTAGTAGCAAATTCTAGGTGCCTCTATCAACCTAGTACTCGTGTCATCGTGTGATCTTGAATAGTTCTAACTCATCCAAGGTGCGAAAAAACCACTCAAAAAGAATTGAAATTGCAAGTTATATGCAATGGATCAAAAGCTCACAATTGGTTTGCGAGTCAGATTCGATCATTTTCATGCAATCAAGGTGAAAAACTACAAGTGTGATAAAACTTTTTGTTCTGACCAGGCAATTTAGCATCAATGCCAGCAAGTTGGTTACAGGTTCTAGGTTAAGCAGTCTAAGCATCATTGTAAAAACTTGAAAAACAACTTAACATCACAAGTCAAAAACCGATCAATTCTATGCTAGAGGAATTGAATAAGCAACAAAATCACAGAAATTCACACAGGATCATGCAAAGTTTCTAACATCCTACCCCACACTTAAACGATTATGTGTCCTCACACGACTTAAAATAAGAGTGGAGATTATCGGAGAACCTGGAACGAGATGGTTGGTGTAGGGGATGAAAACAGAGAGCTCGAAGTGGAGTGGAGTAGCTACCAAAGTTCCTACAAAAACAAAAACAAAAACAACAAAAGATCAAAAGGAAACCAGGACAAGTGTCTCGGATCCACACAAAAGAAAGTTGAAACAAAGAAAAAACTGACTGAATAATTTAAAACGGACTCTAGCCGTGGGTTGCCTCCCACGAAGCGCTCTCGTTTAACGTCCTTGAGTCGGACGATACCTGATTATGGACCCCACTCAAAAGCTCCTTGAAGTCAATTGATGACACTCGATTTGACATGATTATCAGCCTCATTTAAGCGACATTTCCTTGCTTAAGACATGGTTTTTAGGGTAGAATAACGAATATTCAATCAATTGCCCTATCTCGTGCCATTTGTGTTACCTTGGCCCGTTTCGGGTCTATTTGATGGTTTTCTAGTGTTTTTATGTTAGTACAGGTTTTTGCTGTCAAATAAAGTAGCCAAGGACGTGTCTAAGGTGTTGGAACCTCGAGGAATTGCACCGGAATCGATCCAAGGAGCCAATCAAGTCGAAACAATTCTTGCCCGGTTTATAAAGGAATTTTCGCCGAAAATACCCTAGCATTTTCGGCGAAAATATCAGCACAAAATCACTGATGCCGACTGAAGGAAGTTTTCGGCGAAAATGTTAAGTTTTCGACCGAAAACTATGGGACCGAAATTTACAAGAGAAATTAGCCGGCGGACCATCCAATTACAAAGGAATTTTCGCCGAAAATCCTTCAGTATTTTTGGTGAAAATATTAGTTAAAATTTGGCTGAATTAGGGTTAAGTATAAATACTTAACCGGCGGCCCAATACAATAGACCTGATAATATACTTTTTCAATAATCAGAATTTAGAGAATCCTCTCAAGTTCTGGAGCAACGAGTTAGAGTTCGAAGAGCCGGAAAGAGATCGTGACGCCATCCCTTCCATCTCGAAGACTCGGAGATAGGATTGCAGTCTACCGGAAGATCGAAGTTCTGCCAGAGTCGTCTTAATTAGGTTTTTCAGATTCTTTTCTGTTCTTCCTCTGGATGATGAACTCTTTCTTTGTCTTTGATTCTTTTGTGATGAATATGAGTAGCTAAACTCTTAGAGCTTAGACTAGATGAACCCTAAGTGACCCAGGGCTTTAAAGCGGTCACAGATCGGCGGTGATTAGATTCGAAGTTCAATCAGTTTCTCTTTCATGTTTGATTTGTTCGTCATTGTTCATGTTTCTTGTCTGGATTGATCACTGATGAACGTGTCGTTGTGATGCGTTCAACCAAATAACTACTAATGCTAATAAAAGGCTATAGCAGATCGTATTCCAGGGGTTTCCTCTACTTCCTTACTCCAGGGAGTTGACAGGTTTAATTCAAGTTCAAACACAAGTTGTGCGTGGTGTGAGTTCCACGACTTCTATACAAAGAATGCAAAAATAAGAAGAAATGAAAATTAAACCGAAGAAAGATTGAAGATTGATTAATTGACTAGAAAGATGACAGACAAGCTTAGATTTCGAATTCCCCTTAGATCACCAAGGCAACAACAGTCACAGACCGACAATTTTCGATTCTAGTTCATTCAGTTCACAGACACCATCATAACTCCTGACCCTTAGGTTGAAGACTGGCGAACGTTCGCTCTATCCGATCTAGCTACCACGATTAATTATCCGCCCGGATACAGTCGCCTCTCGCAATGACTTAACTTAACTGGTGCAAATTCTAGTGATTAATGAGTTACTCTAGCAATGGATCAACCCTAATCGGTTCCTACAAAAGGCACACTCCAATTATAAGGTTGATTGTTCGATTTGATGTTTTAAAGTAAGGCAAGCGTTCGCTTCTATCCTTAGCTTAACAAGAATCTAATCTAGGTGGCCAAACCAGACAAGAAACACAGAAAACGAAGAACAAATCAAACATGCAAGATGAAACTGAATGAATTTCGAATCTAATCACCGCCGATCCGTGACTGCTTTAAGCTCTGGGTCACTTAGGGTTCATCTAATCTAAGCTACACGAGTTTATCTACTCATACTCAATATAGAAGAATCGAAGACAGACAAGAAATACATCTCAGGTAAGAAGACAGAGAAGAACTGCAAAACCTAATTTCGATGCTTCCTGACAGTTTCAATTTGCTGAATCGTCAACTCCTAACCCTGGCTCTCCGAGATGGATGGATGGCGTCACGATCCGTTCCTGCTCCTCGAGCTCTAGTTACTCGTCCTCTCTCTCTCTCTCTCTCGTCATTTTTATGTGTGTTGTAAAAAGTGATGTTGTTAAGTGATTGTTTGTCCCCCCTTTATAATAGCCCCGAGTTCTCTATTTATACCAATCCGATATTCTCCTGAATTCAACTGAAATTTTCGCCAAAAATAGTGAAGGGATTTCGGCAAAAATTTCTTCATACTCGAAGCGGTTGATTCCTTCCTACGGTTTCGGAGAAATCTCCATGGTACCTTCGCCGAAATCTTCCTCTCAATCGGCCAGTGGTTTCTTCTTCCATTTTCGGCGAAAACCAAAGGGTAGTTTCGCCGAAAATATGTGTATAAACTGGGCAGAATTTGTTCGAACTTGAATGGCTTCTTTGACCGATTCCGGTTCAATTCCTCGAGGTTCCAATGCTTCAGACACATCCATGGTTACTTTATTTGACGGTAAAAACCTGTGCTTACGTAAAAACACTAGAAAACCATCAAATAGACCCGAAATGGGCCAAGGTAACACAAGTGGCATGAGATAGGGCAATCGATTGATTATTCGTCATTCTACCCTAAAAAACAATGTCTTAAGCAAAGAAATGTCGCTTAAATGAGGCTGATAATCACGTCAATTCGAGTGTCATCAAATACCCCACACTTAAGCTTTTGCTTGTCCTCAAGCAAACTGAATAGAAGCACTCAAATTCACAAATGACACGAGATTAAACCGAGATTCAATTCTAACAATTTGGTTTAGACTGTTCCACGTAGAAAAAGTGACCTACACATGCAAGAACATCAACCAAACAAGTTTTCGATCTCACTAATTTCTGCACACTTCCAGTAGTGGTTTCAACACAGATTGTTTCTCAGCAAAACAATTAATCATGATTAACCGACTACGATAACACCAACTCTAATCAAAACGACTTTAAGCTCTGGCCATGATATGGACGCGGAGGCAAGAAAAAGTGACGCGGCTATCGACTCGACTTCATCCGTTTCTAGATCTGTGCGTTACATGTTCTAGCTAGGACCGATTTAAACAACAATTTATTTCAAGTTTCAACTTCTTCCTTTAATTTATTTACTGCATACTAGTGCTCGATACCAAATACTTCACTTAGGTGTTGGACCTGCCTAGCTCACAGTATTTGTGCCTTTGCTAGTGCTCAGCCCGAACACTTCACTTAGGTGTCGGGCTTGCCTAGCTTTATTTTCAGCACTTTAAAGAACTTAGCATTGATTAGCACCACTTGATTACTTGATTTAACCATTTAGCCACTTAATCTTAGCTAGTTATAACTTTTTACACAAGATGTCGGATTGGATTTCCGTCTAATTTCAAGCCACAATCACAGGTGATCAAATATGGACTGAAAAAAACATGGAAGAGGCTAGCATTTATCATCTTAGAACGGTGTTATCGAGCTTTGTTGTTACATTCCAGTTCCAACTACAGAAGTGATTTATGATCTGTTCTGACCTAGACTCATTTAATATCAGTTCTAACACGTTGGTTACAGGTTCTAAATGGAACAGTCTAGACGTCATTGTTCAAAATTGAAGTCAATTTAACATCCAAAGTCAAGAATTGAGCAATTCTATGCTAGAGAACTGGACAGGAATCACGAGGCACACAAAGATATAGGAAATCAAGATCATGCATGGTTATCTAACACCCTACCCCACACTTAAACTGTTCTGTGTCCTCACAGGACTAATCTAGAGTAGAGAGTTTACGAAGAACCTGGAAGGTGATGGGTGGTGTAGCGGATGAGTACGGAGAGTCTGGCGCGGAGCAGAGTTACCCAAAATCCTACAAAACACAAACAACAAAAAGAACAAAAGGACACCGGGACAAGTGTCCCGAATCCACACAGAAGAAAATTGGGTCGAGACCCGAAAAGAAGAAAGAAAATAAAGGAAAAAGATTGAAGCAACCTGATCACTGTTCCGCAGGAGGAGGTGGAGGTGCAGTGGGAAGGGAGGCTATGGAAATTCAAGCAGGAGGAGATTGAAGCAACCTGATCACTGTTCCGCAGGAGGAGATTGAAGCAACCTGATCACTGCTCCATCTGCTGTCGCCAGGCGAGCTCGTCCATGTGTCTGGCTGATTGGTCAGCCATGAATTGATGTAGAGTGGACCAACGCTCATTCTGAGTCTCCTCATGTGCTACTCGGTCCTTCTGCCATTGCAACGAACCAGCCGAGTAGTCTAGCTGCCACTTCTCAATACGTACCAACCTTTCATTCATTTCCGCGGTGATTTGCGCTCGCGACGGTGGGCGGTCAACTGGCTGGGTCGTGTGATGAGGGAGCGATGTGCAATGCTCAATAGTCTCTGAAAGGTCGATGTGTCGTGCTAATGCAAGCTCAGCGCCTATAGGATCAATCGGGATGTGAGGAATATCTGGGCCCCATTTATCACCGAGCTGGAGGTTGTCGATCAGAATAGAAATGAAGGGGCCTCCTGGAAGCTCACTAGGAAGCTTCTTGGCGGTAGTGCGCTTGTGAAAGAATCGTGCAAGCCACCAGCCGGGGTGCAGGTTGGCATTCTCCTCTAAAGCACGGAATAGAACGAGCTCCTCCAGAGAAACGTGGTGGCGGCTCGTCTTGCTGCAAAAACACAGAGATTGCACCCAAACATAATGCAAGAATTTAAGAACAGGGTGAAAGATGTCATCGACCGTGGGGTGGACGATAGGTGAGCTCTCATCCTCGCAGCATGCCCATTTCCACACATCCGGGTAAGGAGCACTGGTGATGGAGTATGTGTCCTCAAAGCCAGCTAACGCGGTATCGAAATTAACGTGCGGATCCAGCAAGCGGCCGAACTCGCGAAGGGACTTCTCATGAAGAATACCACCGAGGCGAAAGGAAACGAATTTCTGCTCACGAAAGGGCTTCGGGGTGAGGCGCCGAAATGAACTCCAGAACTCCTGGAGGGCGACAAGCGGGTACGGGGATCCATGAGTGGTCAGCACTCACAATCCGGCTTTATTAAGAGCGGTGTCAATTGTCGAGTGCCAAGCCGGGTTGTGTGCTTGGAGACTGTCAAGAGACAGAACTGCCACCTTAACTGGAGGGATGGTTTTGATCTTCTGGAAGACCTCGAGCTGGTGCGGCTCCAGGGCGGCGATGAACGGATGCACGGCCCCATTGGCAGGTGTAGGAATAGAGGAAATGGGAGTCGCAGGGGTAGGCGCATCCTCGGGAATGATGACCACAGCTGTCGATTTCTGTGCAGCTGGTGTGGGTCGACAAGGAGGTGGTGTCCTGCTCTGGCGAGCTGAGGATCGCTGTGCTCTATCTGCACTGGTAGTCTTAAAACGCTTTGGAGCCCTGTAAAATACAACTCAGAGATGACCAGCATTAGATTACAAGACTCTTACCCCACATTTATTGGGACAAGTTGGGGTAGACTAATTAACCGAGAGATCACATAATCAAGATATATCATTGAAGAACTGTCAATTCATTCGTCAAGCATGAATAGTGGAACGATTCATTAACACGATCACACCGACAACAGATCACAGTCCGGAAAAGGCCACGAAACAACACCAAAACTGAGCCAATTGACACCGACAAAGCATTCAAGAAGAATAAGGGAGAACCAAAAAGTCAACCAGGGTCAACCATGCCAAAAACTGGAAGTTAACAAGCCAAAAGATGCACAATCAATGGTTGAACAACTAACCGTGAAGACATGATTCGAGAAAACGATTGGAAACCCACAAAAACAGGGAAAAACTCGAAAACCAGGTCGGCCGGAACCAGCGCTGAAAAGAACTGACTCTAGGGTTTTTGAAACAGGGACAAGGAACCAGGTCTGGGTGGGGAATGGTCGGCGGTCGGCTCCTTAAGAATTGGATGGCGGCGGCTGATCGGTGGGTCTGAGGCGCAGTCGACGATCGGGTGGCGGCGGCTGAGGAGATGGGAGTGGTTTATAATGTTTTCGTTTTCGGGGGTGGGGTGAAAATATGGGGGTGGTGCCGCTTATATAGTCGAAGGAAAACATGGTGATTTCGGGGAAAATGGATTCTAAGTTTCGGCGAAAATGATAGAGAGGTGGAACAGGGGTAATTGAACCAAAATTTTCGGCGAAAAGAAAGTAGCAGTTTCGGCGAAAATAGTAGTTTCAAAGAAGGAAATGGTTTCAGCGAGAATGGTGGGGTCTTCGGTTTGAAAAGTATGGACAGGAGGTTCAGGTCGAATTTGAACAACGGTTTCGGCGAAAATGTGGACATGTTTTCGCCGAAAATGATTTAAAAACCGGCGGCAGTGTTTTTTTTTAGCAAAACGACTCAGCTGTAACAATAACTGACTCTAGCCGTGGGTTGCCTCCCACGAAGCGCTCTTGTTTAACGTCCGTGAGCCAGACGATACCTGGATTCGTGTCAGGATTCCAAAACGAGGTAATGCACGTCTATGGATGACACGGCTAACCCTTGCAGATACTGCTTAAGCCGATGTCCGTTGACCGCGAACGGCTCCTGATCGTGCATTTCAATATAGACGCTGCCTAAGGGTGTTTGGCGGACCACGGTATAAGGGCCAGACCACCGGGATTTTAATTTACCCGGGAACAATTTCAAGCGAGAGTTATATAAAAGCACTTGTTCTCCGGGATAGAACTGCTTGATCGTCTTCAATTGAGAGTCATGAATTTTCTTCGTGCGCTCTTTATATAACCTCGTGCTTTCATATGCGTGGAGTCGGTGATCCTCAAGCTCCGCGATCTGGTCGTGGCGGTTACTACCTGCTACTGCATAGCTCATGTTCAACTTTTTGTTAGCCCAGAATGCCTTGTGCTCAAGCTCAACTGGTAAATGGCATGCCTTGCCATAGACCAGCTGATACGGTGAGGTACCGATGGGAGTCTTGTAGGCAGTACGATATGCCCATAGGGCATCATTGAGCTTAGATGACCAGTCCTTGCGAGACCGGCCAACCGTCCTATCAAGAATCCGCTTGAGCTCACGGTTTGTCACTTCCGCTTGGCCGTTCGCTTGAGGATGATAAGCCGTGGACATTCGGTGGGTGACACCAAAGCATTTGCACACCCGGTCGAATTGTCCGTGGAAGTGGGTACCCCTATCGCTTATGATGAAGCGCGGTGAACCAAAACGCGTGAAAAGACGAGTAAGGAACCGTCCCACCACTCTAGAATCATTAGTGGGCAAAGCCTCAGCTTCAGCCCACTTAGAAACATAATCAACGGCGACGAGAATGTACTTGTTTCCGTTGGAGGGCGTGAACGGACCCATAAAATCAATTCCCCAGACATCAAAGATTTCAACAGTTAAAGAAACAATTTGGGGCATCTCATTACAGTTAGAGATGTTACCTGATCGCTGGCATGCATCACAACGTCTAGCATAAACATCGCAATCACTAAAAATTGAGGGCCAGTAGAAACCTGTTTCGAGTACCTTTCTCGCCGTGCGGTTGCCTCCGAAATGTCCTCCGAACGGTCCTTCATGGCATTTGCGAATGATGTCCGCTGCTTCATTGTAAGAGACACATCTCTGGATCATCCCGTCAAGACTGATGCGGTATAAGAAAGGCTCATCCCAGAAGTATGACTTGGCTTCTTTAAGCAATTTCTTACGTGCATTATAATCCAGCTCAGGAGGGATAATGCCGTGAGAAAGATAATTGGCCAGGGTAGCATACCATGGCTCTTCCGAATTGGTAGCATTACTCAAATCTTGAGCGTGAGGGATTGCCCAGGGCTCAATAGCTATGCTGTTAACCTGTTCATACGTCTCAACACGCAACAGCTCATCAGGGAAAGAATCATTGATAGGGGTAGCAGACTTACCTGTTTGTGATTCCTCGAGTTGAGAAAGATGATCTGCTGCTAAGTTCTCTGCTCCTTTCTTGTCTTTAATTTCTATGTCAAATTCTTGGAGGAGAAGGATCCACCGGATGAGACGTGGCTTCGAATCTTGCTTAGCTAAAAGATGGCACAGAGCAGCATGATCTGTGTAGACGATGGTATGTGAGAGAACCAGATACTGTCTAAATTTATCAAAGGAGAAAACGATAGCTAGGAGTTCCTTCTCCGTGGTAGTGTAGTTTCTCTGAGCATCATTGAGTGTCTTGCTCGCAAAGTAGATAGGATGAAATTTCTTCTCCTTTCTCTGACCAAGAACTGCGCCAACGGTGAAATCACTAGCATCGCACATGATCTCGAATGGGAGATTCCAATCTAGTGCTGTAAGAATCGATGCTGTGGTCAGTTGAGTCTTCAGAGTCTCAAAGGCTTCAAGACAGGTTTTGTCAAAGACGAACGGAGCATCTTTCTCGAGTAGCTTGGTCATTGGTAGAGCGATCTTGGAGAAGTCTTGGATGAATCTCCGGTAGAATCCAGCATGACCGAGGAAGCTTCGAACTGTCTTGACTGAGGTCGGCGGTGGGAGACTGGCAATGGTCTCAAGCTTGGCACGATCGACTACTATACCTGTCTTAGATATTCTATGGCCAAGAACAATACCTTCTGTAACCATGAAGTGACATTTCTCCCAGCTAAGAGCTAGGTTAGTCTCCTCACAATGAGCTAACACCTTATCCAGATTAGCCAAACACTTTGAAAATGAATCTCCATAGACAGAGAAGTCATCCATGAACACCTCTACCACATTCTCTACCAGGTCTCCAAATATTGCAAGCATGCATCTCTGAAAAGTAGCGGGAGCATTACATAATCCAAAGGGAATACGACGATAAGCAAACGTACCGAACGGGCATGTGAAGGTTGTCTTCTCTTGATCAGCAAGCTCAATGGGGATCTGAAAGTAACCGGACATCCCGTCTAAGAAGCAGTAGTATTCATGACCAGCCAATCATTCAAGCATCTGATCAATGAACGGCAGTGGAAAGTGATCCTTCTTGGTGGCATCATTTAGTCGTCGATAATCAATGCAGACTCTCCATCGTGTAACTGTTCGGGTGGGAATGAGTTCACCCTTTGGATTAGGGATGACGGTGATTCCTCCTTTCTTCGGAACAACTTGAGTTGGACTGACCCAAGGACTGTCGGCGATGGGATAGATGATACCGGCATCTAGAAGCTTGAGTACTTCTTTCTTTATGACTTCCTACATCTGAGGGTTAAGTCGGCGTTGCGGTTGTCTGACTGGTTTGAATTCTTCATCAACAACTATCCGATGTTTGCAGAAGGTTTCAGAGATACCTCTGATGTCTGCCAACTGCCAGGCAATAGCTCGGACATGCTTCTTGAGTAGCCCAATCAGTTGCTCTTTCTACTCGGGAGATAGATTCGCATTGATAATGACAGGTAACTGGCGATCCTTTCCCAGAAATGCGTACTCTAAGTGGTCAGGCAGCTCCTTCAGAGTAAGTTCTGGTGGATTCTCATATGAAGTAGTAATCCGACTCGAAGCTGGTTCGATGTGTGGAGGCGCATGTAAGGGTGTGAATGTTGCCTGTTGTTCATCTAGCTCATCTTGCCATAAGCGCTGCTCTGGGTCGTCTAACGCATTATCAATCCCTGAAATCAAACACAACTCTAGCGGATCACTAGATAAAGCATTAGTAACGGAGTCGGCCGAGGCCGTCTCTAAGGGATCAATAGCATAGCATTTATCATCTTGAGCAATAGAATATCTCATGCTATCTTTAATGCGGAACGCAACACTCTCTTGTCCTACACTTAAAGTTAATAAGCCTTGTTTGCAATTTATATTCACACCAGCAGTTGCTAAGAAAGGTCGACCTAGGATAAGTGTCCCGTCTAGCTCGCGAGTATCTAAAACAACAAAATCTGCTAGTATAGTAAACGGACCACAACAAACAGTTACATCTTCTACTATACCTCTAGGCCATTTGACAGACCTATCGGCTAAAACGAGATGCAGAGTAATCAGTTTTAATTGCCCTAGATTCAGCTTTTCATATAGATAGACAGGCATAACATTAATAGAAGCACCAGAATCAACCAGGCTGCGATCAATTTGAATGCCATTAATAATGCACGGTAATGTAAAAGAACCGGGATCAGGACACTTAGCTGGGGGTGGTGGCGGCTGTCGAATGGGAGATGGCGCACCTAGAATAGATGCGCATTAATTAGTGAGCGTGATAGAGTACACCTCACCACTCTTCACTTTCTTCACGAGGTCTTTAAAGAACTTCCCAAGTGGTGGTATAATCTCTACAGCGTCTTCTATCCTCTGGGTTTGAGCCTTTGTTCCTTGATTAAGTGCGGCTTGGGCTTTTAACTGAATGTCATGGTCGTCAAGTCGGCTCATGATCTGATCAAACTTCCTCTCATAGTCCATATCTCTATTGTAGCACGGCTTTGCCTGAAACTGGTGTTGCCCTCCAATGAATCCCAGAGGTCTATAATAAGGATCTACCAACCGGTTGCTTTGCTTCCTTGGCACGTAGTTTCTGTAACCGGCATAGCCTTTCTGGTTGTTGGCAAAACCTTGATCAATGAAATTTACCTCCTCAGTAGACAAGACTTCTGCTGCACCGAAATTGAGGCAACTTCCGCCGCTATGAGCACATGATCCACACCATCCACAATCAACCGAGAAGACGGTAGCTGACAGAGAGTCGAGAGGGATACCAGCTGCTTGCAGATGCTTCTGAACTTCCGCCTTGATCTGCTCTGCAACATTTGTCTGACTCTGGCTCTGACTCTGGCTCTTGGTTCCTTCTATGTGCCTCTCCCAGTTTCTAGATTTCGAAGCACAGTCAGCAAAATGCAAAAGAGCATCCTGAGGAGTGAGAGTAGTGCAATCTCCACCGGCTAAGGTGTTGACCCAGTTTGCAGATTCTTTGCGCATTCCTCGAGTAAAGAAGTCAGCCAGCTGTCTCTGTTCATACCCATGGTGAGGGCAGTCGAAGAGAAGAGACTGAAATTCGTTCCAAGTGTCATACAGGCTTGCATCCTCTCTCTGTGTGAACCTGGAGATGCGGTCTCTATAAGCAGTTGTTCTTGCAGGAGGAAAGTATTCCTCAACAAAATCTTGAGCTAATGTCTCCCATTCAGTGTAATGACCTGGCAGTTTGTTGTTAAGCCATTGTTTAGCTGCACCTCTGAGAGAAAACGGGAAGGCTCGGAGATATAATGCATTCTTATTGAGATTCCCAGACTTGAAGGTGTCGCAGACAACCAAAAAGTTGGTTATGTGTGTGCAGGGATTATCATCTGGTCTTCCCTCGAATTGTATGTCCCTAGAGATTAGCTCCAAGAGAGGAATTTGAATCTCATAGTCGGGATCATCGTCATTAGTAAGCACGGTGATGGGTGAACGGAGGTTAGATGCGCCCGGCTTACTGTAGTCCGCAACACTTTTAAGAGTAATCATTGTAGTAAAGGAAGATGAAACGGAAGTGATCTGCTTCTGTACCTGCTATGATCTGCACGAGACAAAAACAAACACAACCGGTGTAAAATCGAAGTGTGATGGAAAATGAAAGATGGAAAGGTAGAAGAATAAAAATGCCAACTCTTCTTTCAACGAAGTAGAAGAGTCCCCGGCAACGGCGCCAATTTGATGAACGTGTCGTTGTGATGCGTTCAACCAAATAACTACTAATGCTAATAAAAGGCTATAGCAGATCGTATTCCAGGGGTTTCCTCTACTTCCTTACTCCAGGGAGTTGACAGGTTTAATTCAAGTTCAAACACAAGTTGTGCGTGGTGTGAGTTCCACGACTTCTATACTAAGAATGCAAAAATAAGAAGAAATGAAAATTAAACCGAAGAAAGATTGAAGATTGATTAATTGACTAGAAAGATGACAGACAAGCTTAGATTTCGAATTCCCCTTAGATCACCAAGGCAACAATAGTCACAGACCGGCAATTTTCGATTCTAGTTCATTCAGTTCACAGACACCATCATAACTCCTGACCCTTAGGTTTAAGACTGGCGAACGTTCGCTCTATCCGATCTAGCTACCACGATTAATTAGCCGCCCGGGTACGGTCGCCTCTCGCAACGACTTAACTTAACTGGTGCAAATTCTAGTGATTAATGAGTTACTCTAGCAATGGATCAACCCTAATCGGTTCCTACGAAAGGCACACTCCAATTATAAGGTTGATTGTTCGATTTGATGTTTTAAAGTAAGGCGAGCGTTCGCTTCTATCCTTAGCTTAACAAGAATCTAATCTAGGTGGCCAAACCAGACAAGAAACACAGAAAACGAAGAACAAATCAAACATGCAAGATGAAACTGAATGAATTTCGAATCTAATCACCGCCGATCCGTGACTGCTTTAAGCCCTGGGTCACTTAGGGTTCATCTAATCTAAGCTACACGAGTTTATCTACTCATACTCAATACAGAAGAATCGAAGACAGACAAGAAATACATCTCAGGTAAGAAGACAGAGAAGAACTGCAAAACCTAATTTTGATGCTTCCTGACAGTTTCAATCTGCTGAATCATCAACTCCTAACCCTGGCTCTCCGAGATGGATGGATGGCGTCACGATCCGTTCCTGCTCCTCGAGCTCTAGTTACTCGTCCTGTCTCTCTCTCTCTCTCGTCGTTTTTATGTGTGTTGTAAAAAGTGATGTCGTTAAGTGATTGTTTGTCCCCCCTTTATAATAGCCCCGAGTTCTCTATTTATACCAACCCGATATTCTCCTGAATTCAACTGAAATTTTCGCCAAAAATAGTGAAGGGATTTCGGCGAAAATTTCTTCATACTCGAAGCGGTTGATTCCTTCCTACGGTTTCGGAGAAATCTCCATAGTACCTTCGCCGAAATCTTCCTCTCAATCGGCCAGTGGTTTCTTCTTCCATTTTCGGCGAAAACCAAAGGGTAGTTTCGCCGAAAATATGTGTATAAACTGGGCAGAATTTGTTCGAACTTGAATGGCTTCTTTGACCGATTCCGGTTCAATTCCTCGAGGTTCCAATGCTTCAGACACATCCATGGTTACTTTATTTCACGGTAAAAACCTGTGCTTACGTAAAAACACTAGAAAACCATCAAATAGACCCGAAACGGGCCAAGGTAACACAAGTGGCATGAGATAGGGCAATCGATTGATTATTCGTCATTCTACCCTAAAAACAATGTCTTAAGCAAAGAAATGTCGCTTAAATGAGGCTGATAATCACGTCAATTCGAGTGTCATCAATCACCTAGATTAGATTCTTGTTAAGCTAAGGATAGAAGTGAACGCTCGCCTTACTTTAGAACATCAAATTGAACAATTAACCTTATAATTGGAGCGTGCCTTTCGTAGGAACCGGTTAGGGTTAATCCATTGCAAGAGTAACTCATAGTAATTCCACCAGTTAAGTTAAGTCGTTGCGAGAGGCGACCGTACCCGGGCGACTAATTAATCTTGGTAGCTAGAACGGATAGAGCGAACGTTCGCCGGTCTTAAACCTAAGGGTAAGGAGTTATGGTGGTGTCTTAGAATTGATTGAATGAGAATCGAAATACGCTGATCTGTTGATTGCCAATGGTCTGGGGAACGAAGGGGGATTCAAAGTCTAAGTTCGTCTGTTATCTCTGTCTTAATCAACCAATTTCCATTCTGTCTTTGGTTTAATTTTGTAGTTTAAATTTCTCTGCATTCCTTAGAAGTAGAAGTCGTGGAACTCACACCACGCACGAAGTGTTTAAATCCGAGTAATTTGCCAGCTTATTTGAGTAGTCAATCATAGAAGACCCGTGGAATACGATCTACCCTAGCTTTGTAGCTTTGTTAGTTATTTGTTTGAACCCGAACAATGATCTTAGTGCTTCACCAAATTGGCGCCGTTGCCGGGGACTTCTTTTGATTGGTTGAAAGAAGAATTGACAATTTATTCTTCTATTTTCCATCTTTCACTTTTCCACCCACTTCGATTTTACACTAGTTTTTGTTTGTTTTTGTTATTTGTAGGTTGTTCACAGGTGTATGCATCGCCGCCCTTGGACTCGCTCCCAAACCGACAAGGCTAAGAGTATGGAGAGACCAAGCAGTTCTGCTCCACCTCGACAATCACAGATTCCAAGGAGAAGCAGAATCAATCCACCTCCACCCGTCACTCCGATTAAGATTGAGGAACTGAAGGATAGTCCCTCATCTTCACCTTTACCATCACCTACATCCGTTTCATACACCGAGTCACTTTCACCTCCTCCATCTCCTACCATGACTGATCAATTACCACCACCACCACCACCAGGCGGAAATCCACCACCACCGTCGCCTGCACAGAAAAGTCTAGCCGATTACAACAAGCCGAGCGCGACTAGCGTTCGATCTGCCATTGCCGTACCGCGCATTGAAGGAGATCCTGAATATGAGATCAAGATTCCATTCTTGACTGTGATCTCTAGGGATATACAGTTCAAAGGCAGGCCCCTAGACAACCCGTGCACTCATCTTGCAGACTTCCTTGATCTCTGCAGCACTTTTAAGAACGGAAACCTCGACAAGAATACTCTTTGTTTGAGAGCTTTCCCGTTCTCTCTGAAAGGCGCCGCTAAAAGGTGGCTTACTGGCAAACCACCTCGATATTACACTAATTGGGATACTTTGGCTTAGGACTTCGTTGAAGAATACTTCCCTCCGGCCAGAACAACGGCCATCAAGGACAGCATTGCCAGATTCTCCCAGAAAGAAGGAGAAAGCTTATATGATACTTGGAATCGATTCCAAGAACTCCTCTACAACTGCCCTCATCGTGGATTCGAGCAGAGGCAGTTAGCTGAAATCTTTGGTCGAGGTCTTCGAGAAGAATCTGCCAAGTGGGTCAATTCTCTAGCTGAAGGGGATTGCACTACGCTCACACCTGAAGCTGCTCTTCTTCACTTCGCAAACTGTGCTTCCAAGTCAAGGAACTAGGAACGACAATCTGAAGGATCAAGGAGTAAGCTCGATCTTGAAGCAGCTATCAAGGCAGAAGTAGAGAAGCATTTGAAGAAGTCTACCACACCAGTTAAATCGCCGACAGCTTCTGTCTATGTTGCCAATTGCGAATGGTGTGGAGCTTGCGCACATAATGGAGGCCGATGCCAGAATTTTGGTAAGACAGAAGTCTGGTCCGCCGAAGAGGTAAATTTCGTTCAACAAGGCTTCGTTAATAATCAGAATGGTTATGCTGGCTACCGCAACTTCAGGCAGCAAGGGAACTATCAAGACAGACCTCCCTACAATGCTGGCGCCGTCCATAACCAGAACCAGAATAACCGCCCGGCTGGTCCAGCTCAGGATCAGAAGCCTAACCATCCGCCGGCAGGTGTCTACCAGCCGCCGCAACGCAATCCGGGTAACTATGGAACTGCTCCTGGCAATCGCCAGAATCAATATTTGAATAACACCTATCTAGGGCAGCAGTACCAGAAGGAAAACAATGTCAGTGACCTGGATAAGAAGCTTAGTCAGATCATCACCAGACTCGACGATCATGATAGTCAGTTTAAAGCTCAAGCTCTTCTCAATCAAGAACAGATAGCAGCCGGTCAAAGAATTGAGCAAGCTGTGAACAACATCTCGAGCATGCTAGCATCTGGTCGACCATTTGGCCAACTTCCGAGCCAGACAAAGCCGAATCCGAGAAAGGAGCAAGCCAAGATGGTATCTGTTAGAAAATTTCCAAGCTTATCTGCTGATGCTTGTGCTATTTTACGCAGGATCGCTGAAACTTCGGAGAAGAAGGAAGCACTACAAGTGGCGCCTAAGGAGGAAGATCCTCCTCTTGCACCGTACATCGTGAAGCCTCCTTTTCCAAGAGCATTGCTGCCGAATGCAAGGATCGAGACTGGCATGAAGGGGAATAAAGAAGGATATCCTGATGCTCGTATGAAGAAATCGTCCTCTCCATATCCAGCTAAGTGCTCTGATCCTGGTTCTTTCACTCTACCTCTTGTTATTAATGATGTTGAGATAGAACGTTGTTTGGTTGATCTGGGCGCGTCTGTTAATGTTATGCCTATGAGTCTATATGAAAAATTGAACCTAGGAGAACTTGAACCTCCTAGTATGCAACTTATCTTTGCTGATAGATCACTTAAAACCCGTAGGGGAGAAATCAAAGACGTCGTTACTAAATGTGGTCCTTTCACGTCTTAGCTGACTTTGTTATCATTGACACTAGTAAGGATGATTCTACCATTCTCATAGGACGACCTTTCATGGATACTACTGGAATGCAAATTAACGTTCCAAATGGTTCTTTAACTTTGAGAGTTGGTAAAGAAACTGTCACGTTCCGCCTTAAAGACGGAATGAAATATAATCCTAAGAATGAAGAATTTCACTGTTTAGCTGTTGAAACTGTGGAGTTGACTCCGGTCAACTCCGTTACTGATGTCTCTCCTAGTGTGCCTAGATCAATTGTTGTTGCAGGTGCTGGACAGATTACCATGCAGAACCCGAAATCTGTTCCTCAAAAGCCGCCAAAGAAGAAGGAACTGAAAGCCTCTTCTAAGCCACCGAGCACAAAACCTAGCAGACCTCGGGGAAAGAACAAGAAGATGAAGACTCACATGGTCTGGAGACCAGTTGTGCCGCCACCGTCTACCGAGCCAGCTGAACCACCAATTCGTTCCAAGCTACCGGCGCTGGAACAAGTATGGAAGGAGAAGCCAAAAGCGTCTCCTAAGGAAATACTGACGATCACCGATCCTAGTGATATTAAGCTGGAGGTCAAAGTAAAGAAGGAGCCGATCGTTCTCATTCCGTCCACTGTCTTTCTTGTAGAAGATGATCCTTTGACAGAACTATTCGGACCCTTCACAATCACTGACCACCTTCCCGATGGACGTACCAAGCTCTTACACGCGAACGGGAAGAAATTCATGCTCACCGGAGAAGCCCCGAAGCTCTACTTTATGAACTCCGATGCTAGCATTAAGGAGAGTCTGAGTTGGGATGTCTCCTAATATCGTCCAGGTATCATCCAACTCAAGGACGTTAATAAAAGAGCGCTTTGTGGGAGGCAACCCACGGCTGGAGTCAGTTTTTGATTTGTGTCAACCTCAGTGTTTTAGAGTCGGTTCGGGGGAGCCAAAAGTGTCAGTTTGTTTGACTTCATATTTTTTGTGTGTAGTCTGTGTGTCATAGTGTCAGTTTCAAGTCATTTGAGGTCTTTCTGATTTTTGTGGATTTAACTGTGATTTTCAGAAGTTTGCCGAGATTGCGAAAATATTTTCAATCGTAGAGTTCAATATTTTCGGTGAAAATTCTCTTTGAAATCACACAGAGTTTTCCAAACGTTCCTGTTTCATATTTTCGGCGAAAATAACCCATATTTTCGGCAAAAATTTCTTTTGAAAATTGGCAGTACTTTTTAACTAGAATTTTCGGCGAAAACTTGCACTTATTTTCACCGAAAATTTCTTTCAAAACCAACCAACTATTCACTTTAAAATCTGGATTTCAGCCTCTCTTTCCTCACCTTCTATTTCCGAACCAAACCGAAAAAAAACCCATCCCCTGTTTTATTTCAAACCCCGCCGACGCCACCTTTCATCGCTGCCGCCGACCAAAGCCGACCGCCGCCGCCATCGCCGACCGCTGCCGCTCCCTCCCCCTCCTCTTTCCGATCAATCCAAGCCCTAGAACAGCCGAAACGGAGCTCTACAGCTCCAGTTCACCCAAACCCTAAAACTTGCGATTTTTCACCGATTTCTCCCAATCCGTTCACTTTTAGCATCCATGGCTTCAAGGTAAGTTGTAGAACTTTTCATTACGAATCTTTTGACATGTTGATTGCTGAATTTCATCAGGGTTGACTTTTGGTTGACTTTTCGGTTTGCCTCTATTTGCGTGCCGACTGATTTCGTGTGAACTAGGTTAGTTGAACTTGTTGAACTGTTCTAGCATGCTTAGGGAGTTTCGTGCTTAATTTTCATATCGTTTGATCATGTGTTGCTATTCCTAAGTCCTATTCCTTGTGATGTTGACTTTTAAGAAATGTCGGTTTGACCGTAAACTGTTTTTGATCATTTGGCTGCCCTATGTGTTCATTCTCGTTCAGATTATTGTGTTTGTCATCCGAGATCATATTATACTGTCATTTCTCGCTTTGTGATAGCCTTGCCATGATTAGGGTTCAATGTTCTACTATGTTGACTTTTTGAATATGGGTTTGACTTCTGAACTCTGATTGTGCTAATCCGTTTAGGCTGTTCCTGAGCATGTATTTTATTTTTCATGATTACCGGTTAATCTGCTTTGCTTACCCCCACTCGGTTTTTCTCATTTCTTTGTGAAATTGAGTTTTTCGACTAAGTGTGGGGTAGGGTTTTAGTTTGACTAATCTAGTTTGTTTTCTTGTTTAGGAACACCACTTATGAGCGCAAGACCAAGGCACGACTTAATGGTGCCTTGAGCTCCGGAGCCCCCGCTCCCGTCACACCCGCCGTTCAGGGCCCTCCACCAGCTTTCACTGACCGTGCTGGGTACCACCGCACCGTTGCTCGCCTACCCCCGCACTACTTTGCACGCTACCAGCGGTTTGAGCACACCCGTGGAGCTGATGTTCGCCCTCTTTCCATGGAGTCGCTCTTAGAGCACGATGATGACTGGTACCGGAACATGCTCGATGCACTGACCCATTCCGGCTTGCTGGAGCTGACCACGCTCGCCGCCGACTTCCCAGACATCGCTATCCAGGAGTTTTGGGCGACATTCGAGCTGGACGAGCACAAGAGGAGGCAGCACAGGAAGGTTGTCACCTTCTATCTAGGCATCCCCTACGAGCATTACCACGATCATCACCTCGATCATCACCTCGGCTGGGGCGACGACGACGACGAGGAGTACCATGCGCTCTGGAGCCACATGACTGGAGTGCCCGGTGATCGCCTCGGGGACCATAACTCAGTTAAGTCGATCTCTCACCCTTTCTTTAGATACATTCATATGGTTTGGCGTAGATCGCTTTTATATGCTCCAGAGAAGGACCACCACCATATCAGCAAGGACGAGCTTCTTCTTCTTCGCGCCATCCTGGAGCGATATCCACTTCATCCTGGATGGGTGCTTGCTCGCCTACTCCGTAAGAAGACTCAGAGATCAGGTCGTCCCCGCTCACTCCTGGGAGGCAACTTTGTGGGCCGACTCATCATCTCCTTCGGCCTCAGCCAAGAATATGGCCCGAACATCCCACGCCGCAGAGTACGCACCGTTGGAGGAGATTTGGCGGTCGAGTACAACCTCGATCTGGACATCAGCCCCCTGGTAGCAGCGGATCCTCCTCTCGAAGACGAGGACGAGTCAGAGGACGAAGATGATTCTGAGCAGGAGCAGCCCTAGCCGCAGCCAGAGTTTCATGACCATATACCAGCCGCCGCCGCACATTCCAGATCCATACTAGGCGCCTCACCCTCAGCACCGACCGCACCCCACGGACATTGGTGAGCTGTATGAGTGACTGCAGGAGTGGCGCATCACTGACAACGCCACTAAAGAGGCAAGATGGACTACTATGCAACACCATATGCACCGCGCTGATAGTCGGTATGAGGCACAGATGGAGTGGCAACGTCAGCTCGGTGAATTCCTCCACTTTCCACCTCCCGGCGCGCCTGACCAGCAGTGACCGGGTTGTATCCTCTTTCTTGTCCCTTCTTTTTATTTATTCTTTTTGGATTTCGATCCAACTTTTTTCTGTGTGGATCCGGGGCGCTTGTCCCGGTTTCCTTTTTATGTTTCATTTGTTTTTGTTTTGTAGGCAGTAGGGAGATTCCCTTTGCTTCGCTTGGGTAGATTCCCTCCGCTCTGAGGACCCGTGCTCATCCCCTACGCCAACCATCTCGGTCCAGGTTCTTCTACTTCACTCTGAACTCTAGAATTAGTCCTGTGAGGACACAGTCCGATTTAAGTGTGGGGTAGGATGCTAGAGAACCTTGCATGAACTTGATTGCCC
This sequence comes from Linum lewisii, assembly GCA_034768395.1. Lineage (NCBI taxonomy): Eukaryota > Viridiplantae > Streptophyta > Magnoliopsida > Malpighiales > Linaceae > Linum > Linum lewisii. The sequence goes on from CM068297.1 coordinate 22,105,887, forward strand.
TTGATTGTGTTTTTTGTGTGCCTCGTGATTCCATTCCAGTCTCTCTAGCATTAGAATGGCTCAGTTCTTGATTTTTGATGTTAAGTTGTTGTTCAGACTTTCATAATGATGCTTAGACTGCTTAACCTAGAACTTGAGAACCAACTTGTATACTTTGATGCTAAATTGCCTGGTCATAACAGAATTTTTAAAATCACACTTGTAGTTTGTAGCCTTGATTGCATGAAAATGACCGAATCCGACTAGCAAACCAACTGTGAGCTTTTGATCCATTGCACGTAACTTGCAATTTTAATTCTTTTTGAGTGGTTTTCTGTTTGCTCGAATGAGTTAGAATTTGCATGAGACCTACTCGAGACCACACGATGACACGAGTTCTAGAATGATAGGGGCACCTAGATTCAGCTACTAAACCATATAGCCTACCTAACGATATAATCCATTAGGTGTAGACCCTTGAGCTTGGCCTGTTCTTTCGGTTCGATAATACATTACAGCCATTTCCCATTCTTTCATTCCCTGTTGATCCCCTGTGGTTGTAGTTCTAGATTGACCTACCGGAAGTCGGTTTGTGGTAACCTGCCTATAGCCATTAAACAGGTGGTCTTAGCTATTATGTCCAGACGTGTAAACCCCTCTAGCAACTAAAAGAAAAATTGGCACAAAAGAAAAAAAATAGAAAAAAAAGAAGAAGAAAAGAAGCAAGTTTCGGAAAAAAAAATGAAGAAAAATCAGAAAAGCCGAAAAGGTTTCAAGTTTTAGTTCAATAAAACGTTCTTCTCCCTACAAATGGAAGAACGAAGTCAAAAGAAAAGTCAAAAAAAATTGTGTAAAGAAAAATAAAAAGTGCTAGGTTGCTTGAGGGTATCATAGGACGAGCGTTCATTATTCCACCCGTGTCTGGTTAGACGGTAGGAAGCCATAGGCTAGATTCGAGGGAAGTTAGTCGAAAGCTACACCGCACAAAGCCATCATCATACATTCCCATCATCCATCGCATCATAAACCCAAGTAGTGTAGAATTCGTTACAGTCCTAGCAGGGAAGTCCTTCTTGACTAGATACTCGTGTTGTCACAGTGGTGGAGATGTGGTCGAAATGCAAACTTATGACAGAATTCAGTAACAGAAAATGATTGAGAGCAGAAACACGTCATTAAACACAGAGAGTGAGAGTTTCCATTATACTAAATATATCCTGTGTGAGGAGTCTGGTCGGTCAGGTCAAATTCGTGCATAATTGGTTGCTACTACTTGTCGGGTGCAGATTATTAGTGAGACTAGGTAGTTTGGCTGATCTGTATGCATGTTAGGTTTCTTGTTCTAGGATCTATCTGTCTAATAATTCTTTGTGTTTGATTGAACTCAAATTTAATCGATCTTATCATTTGTGAACATGAGTGTTTCTATTCAGTTTGCTTGAGGACAAGCAAAAGCTTAAGTGTGGGGTATTTTGATGACACTCGATTTGACGTGATTATCAGCCTCATTTAAGCGACATTTCCTTGCTTAAGACATGGTTTTTAGGGTAGAATAACGAATATTCAATCAATTGCCCTATCTCGTGCCATTTCTGTTACCTTGGCCCGTTTCGGGTCTATTTGATGGTTTTCTAGTGTTTTTATGTTAGCACAGGTTTTTGCCATCAAATAAAGTAGCCAAGGACGTGTCTAAGGCGTTGGAACCTCGAGGAATTGCACCGGAATCGATCCAAGGAGCCAATCAAGTCGAAACAATTCCTGCCCGATTTATAAAGGAATTTTCGCCGAAAATACCCTATCATTTTCGGCGAAAATATCAGCACAAAATCACTGATGTCGACTGAAGGAAGTGGTCGGCGAAAATGTTAAGTTTTCGAAAAAAAAACTATGGGACTGAAATTTACAGGAGAAATCAGCCGGCGGACCATCCAATTACAAAGGAATTTTCAATAATCACTTAACCGGCGGCCCAATATTAGTTAAAATCCGGCTGAATTAGGGTTAAGTATAAATACTTAACCGGCGGCCCAATACAAGAGACCTGATAATATACTTTTTCAATAATCAGAATTTAGAGAATCCTCTCAAGTTCTGGAGCAACGAGTTAGAGTTCGAAGAGCCGGAAAGAGATCGTGACGCCATCCCTTCCATCTCGAAGACTCGGAGCTAGGATTGCAGTCTACCAGAAGATCGAAGTTCTGCCGGAGTCGTCTTAATTAGGTTTTTCAGATTCTTTTCTGTTCTTCCTCTGGATGATGAACTCTTTCTTTGTCTTTGATTCTTTTGTGATGAATATGAGTAGCTAAACTCTTAGAGCTTAGACTAGATGAACCCTAAATGACCCAGGGCTTTAAAGCGGTCACGGATCGGCGGTGATTAGATTCGAAGTTCAATCAGTTTCTCTTTCATGTTTGATTTGTTCGTCATTGTTCATGTTTCTTGTCTGGATTGATCACCTAGATTAGATTCTTGTTAAGCTAAGGATAGAAGCGAACGCTCGCCTTACTTTAGAACATCAAATTGAACAATTAACCTTATAATTGGAGCGTGCTTTTCGTAGGAACCGGTTAGGGTTAATCCATTGCAAGAGTAACTCATAAATCATTAGTAATTCCACCAGTTAAGTTAAGTCGCTGCGAGAGGCGACCGTACCCGGGCGACTAATTAATCTTGGTAGCTAGAACGGATAGAGCGAACGTTCGCCAGTCTTAAACCTAAGGGTAAGGAGTTATGGTGGTGTCTTAGAATTGATTGAATGAGAATCGAAATCCGCTGATCTGTTGATTGCCAATGGTCTGAGGAACGAAGGGGGATTCAAAGTCTAAGTTCGTATGTTATCTCTGTCTTAATCAACCAATTTCCATTCTGTCTTTAGTTTAATTTTGTAGTTCAAATTTCTCTGCATTCCTTAGAAGTAGAAGTCGTGGAACTCACACCACGCACGAAGTGTTTAAATCCGAGTAATTTGCCAGCTTATTTGAGTAGTCAATCATAGATGGAATACGATCTACCCTAGCTTTGTAGCTTTGTTAGTTATTTGTTTGAACCCGAACAGCGATCTTAGGGCTTCACCATCAATCAACTTCTTCAAGGATAGCGGTTGAGTGCCAAATAGCACTCCAGAAGGATGAAGATGTTGCCGGTGATGTTCAAGTAAATTGTGGTTCTTTTTGACTGATCGTTTCTTCTCGAATTCTCCTGCTGGAGGAGGAAAGAGATAGTACGGTGTGTCGCAATCAATGAGCTCAGTCTTCTCCACCCGATGGTCATCCAGGGGTCTCTCAGAGATGAGCACATATGCCTCCAAATTTATGACCTCCTCGATTTCCATGTGCTCATCTCTGGTTTGAACTACAGGTTGGCTCGACGGAAGCGTAAATGAAGATATCTCCTCGATTGCCACATGCTCCTATTCAACTTCAACTACACGACGGATAAGCTCAACATCTTCGTCAACCACGTCTGCTAGTGATTCTTCATCAGATACCTCTAGCTCACAATAGTCATGGGCTAGATTATCATGTTCGTCTTCGAGCAACTCTTGAGCATCTTCTTCCATCAGTTGATTTGATTGCTCGAACTCGCCGCCCACCGCATCAGGAGCTTGTAGCATTGAAGTGAGCTTCTCCAAGAGGGATTTTATTCTCGATGCCTATTTTTGAAACTGATGGACCTGTAGATATCCTACTTTGTGATCCTGCTGGTAGTGTGTAGCTTCTGGCTCTTGCCAGGACGGCAAGGGTGAAGGTTCCTCATACCAGCTTGTCGTAGGTGGTTGTTCTGGTGTATACAATCCTTGGTTGACCTTAGCATATGGTATTTCATTGGTGTACCATCCTTGGTACTGGTCATCCCACCTGGTATCCTGCATCTCAAAACTCAAGAGCACTACCCAGGTGAATCATGAAAAAGATGGGGAAAAAAACAAATGATAAGATGGAAAGGTAGAAGAATAAAATGCCACCTCTTCTTTCAAACAATTTAGAAGAGTCCCTGGCAACGGTGCCAATTTGATAAACGTTGTAAACAGGTTTATCAAATAACTAATCTACAGAAGTAGACTAGATTGAATCTCTCGAGGTTTCTTCCAATCGACTACTCAATGAAGTTGGCAATTTATTCAGGTTTAAACAGATTGTGCGTGGTGTGAGTTCCACGACTTCTAAACTATAAATCAAGGAAATTGAAATGAAATTAAAAGACAAATTGATTGAGTTTTGACTAACAAGATGACAGACAAGCTTAGACTCGAATGCCCCTAAGATCCTAAGATCACCAGAGCATTGGAGATCACAAGAACAACAGTTTTCAATCCTAATTGATTCATTTCTCAGACACCATCATAACTCCTTACCCTTAGGTTTAAGTTCCGCGAACGTTCGCTCTATCGGATCTAACTACCAAGATTAATTAACGTCTGTACGTTCACTTCTGCAACAGAGAACTAACTAGTGCAATTACTTGTGATTAATGAGTAACTCTAGAAGCGGATTGACCCTAAATGGTTCCTATGAAAGGCACACTCCATTAAATAGGTTAATTGATTGATTTGATGTTATGAAGTAAGGCGGACGTTCGCCACTATCCTTAGCTTAACACGAATCTAATCTATGTGATCAAGCTAGACAAGAAACATAGAAAACAAAGAACAAAACAATCATGCAAGAGAATTTGTCTGAATTTGAATCTAATTACCATTGATCTGTGACCGCTTTAAAGCCCCAGGTCACTTAGGGTTCATCTAATCTAAGCTCTACGAGTTTAGCTACTCATGACTATCACAAAAGAATAAAAAACAACAAAGGAGTTCATCGTACAGAGGAAGAACAAATAGGAACTGAAAAACCTAATTCTGACGACTCCGGCGAAGCTCCAATCTATGGCAATCTTCACTCCTAGCTCCGAGCACTCCGAGATGGAAAAACGGTGTTAAGATCTCTCCGGGAACTCTTCGACGCTCTCTAAACTCTCTCTACTTTCTCTGAAGTCTCGGAATTGTATTCCTAAAAAGTGTGTGAATAATTGATCTCTGCGTCGTCTGTTAAATAGGGTTTGTGCAAAGCTGTCTCGGAAAGAAGGGACTTCTTGGCGAGATCATTGAAAGTTCTCGCCGAGAACTTTAGTGCAAATTAGCTATGTTGCTTCGCCGAGATTTCTCCATGCAATTCTTCAAATGTTCTCGGTGAGAACTATAAAAGTTCTCACGGAGAACTTCTGTATAAATTCATCTTTTCCTTTCGACGAGACTCCCAGTGGAAATCTTCAACAGTTTTCGGCGAGAACTCGAGAACTTCAGTGCAAACTCATCAAAATCTTCGACGGGAGTTGGCTCTTGATTTCTGCACAAATCTTCGGCGAGAACTACACTTGATTGATTTCTGGATTCAATTCTGGGCAATTCCTTGAGGTTCTATTGCTTCCCCAGTACGTCCGTGGCTACGTAATTGATAGAAAAAACCTGTGCATTCACAAGACTAGAAAACAAATCAAATAGAACTATAACGGGCCAAAGTAACCAAAACGGTAAAAAAATAGAGCAATTGAGTGAAAACACCCTAAACTACCCAAAAACCGTGTCTCAAGCAAGAAAATATCGCTTAAATGAGGCTGATAATCATGTCAAATCTAGTGTCATCAGCGTGCCATAACCTTATATAAAGACAGGCTGTCCAGACATACGTCAAGGTAAAAAGATACTCACTCATGCGAAACGTTGAGAGAAGTTCACCAGGCACAGTCAGATGACACATGCCCGAACTGCCCCCTCCAAGAAAGAATTCACAAAACGAAAATGTATCAACCTAAAGACGTCAAAGTCCATAAGGCTCACACCTCAAACTAGGGGCACAAACGCCAAGGTTACCACGTATCGCACAAACGCCACTCGAACAACTCATTAGACCAACCCAGAATCTTTGGGACGGAACAATATGTTATTGCAAAAACTCTTTTCCCTCCTCAATAGATGTTGATTCCATTTTTATTTATCACATAAAAGCTAATTTCTCCTCCTCCCTCTTCTAGTCTTTAGAGTTGTTCCATCAACTTAAAAATGTAAATTGAGTTTGAGCTTAAAATTTCTTTTAATCAGAGTCTTACATTTGATAATTTGGTTAAGGTTAGATTTGTTTACATTTTTTTATAAACTCTTATATATGTTTTGTTCTTTAAGTTGAAATTTGAATTGTCTATTAAGAATTATAAGTCAGATTTTGGTAAACTAGAAAACAACCGAATTTCTAGATTTCCAAATTCTCCACAAGAAAGAGAACAAAAGAATTGGGAAAGGATGAGGAGTCTCTCAAAATTGCTTTTCATGTATAAACAAACGAGGGAGCATTGAACGTGTATCTAAGAAGATTCCAAAATAATGCGACTTTAGATATTTATATGCATCTTTGGAAAAGATGTTCAATGGATTCTTCCTCCATCCCACAACTAGGACATTTTGCTAAGAGTTTCATGTTTTTTTTGTTTTTTTTTTTTTTTGAAGGCAAAAGGTCATCATTCATTAATTGGTAGTTTTTATGCAAATACAAGAAAGTGCCTCATCTAACCATCTCGGAGGTCGTTCATCCATAGTAGGGGAAGCGAAGTTACGAGACTGCCTAGCCAATACATGGGAAGCAACGTTCCTATCCCTCCTGACAAAAACAATCTTAATGCCATGGCCAGCCAAGCTCTTACAGCGTCTGTCTGATCATGTTGTCTCCCATATTTGTCATTGCCAAGCATACAACCTGTGAGTCCAACTCAATTGTTATCCGCGCAATATTAAGCTCACGAAGCCACAGTAAGGCGTCAAGTAGTGCCCGAGCTTCGCATTCGTTTGCGTCTGGGTAGCTGCCTGCAATACTTGTATTGAATCCCACCACAGTGCCATCCTCCCTTCTAATTATCATCCCTGCGCCATGTTGATAGCTGTCCCTGAAAAGAGCACTGTCGACATTACATTTGAGCTCTCCAGTCTCAGGCGGATGCCACTTTGGGCATGGTCTCCGTCGAGGCTCACTGTTCGTCTTTGTGCCGAGGTTGTAATATTGCCATTCCCGAGCTTCATCTAGTGCCAGACGAGCTGTTATAAAAGCTAGTTTGTCGTCATCTCTCCATACTCTATTATTCCTTTCACGCCATATTGCACCAAGACCTGCAGCCACAACTTGGAGCTTCTGTTTGGGGAGATTCTGAATAGCCCAAAATAACCAGTCCTTGAAGGAATCCGATTTATCACGGATCCTTTCCACATCCACAAGTAGTCCCATTTTTGTCCAACATTCTGTCACATACTTGCAGGCAACAAATAGATGCCATGGATTCTCCCATAGCGTATTGCACAGGCCATAAGTATTTGACACATAAATACCTCGATTTGAGAGACTTTCTCTGGTTGGTAGAACATCCCTTGCCAATCGCCAAAGCATTACCTTTATCCTAGGGGGAGTCGGTAAATCCCAAAGTTTTAACCAATCCCCTTGGGAACATAGGTGTGTTTGGTTGACTAATTTGTCCATTAGAAGGTGGTAGGCCGACTTCACTGTGTATTGTCCATCTCTTTTCCACCCCAGACTCTCATATCTCGATCTTGACTCTGATGAAGGGGAATCGACAGGATTTATGTGACATCGCAGTGTTCAAAGACTCCTTCGATAAGCTCCAAGTCCCACTCTTTAAGTCCGGGAATAAATAAGTCACAAACTTTCAGATCCTCCAAACCATCAGTCATCTGAGTTTCCAAGAACTTGTTTTCCTCACACTTGAGCCACGGTTGGCGCCAGACATTAATATTCGTTCCATCTCCAATTTTCCAGCGTGTTCCTTCTCGAACAATTACTCGAGCTTCCCAAATACTCCGCCATACCAAACTCAGATTTAGATCAGGGTCTGCCGACTCAAAATCTCCCTTTGGGTAGTATTTGGCTTTGTAGATTCTTGAGACAATAGTATTTGGGTTGGTTTGAAGTCTCCAACCTTGCTTCCCAAGTAGTGCTAAGTTGAAATCGTGGATATCTCTGAATCCCATCTCATCCATGAAATCCCTCTACTCCCATCACTCTTCATGCCCCACTAGAAAGAGTTGATCATCTGTTGAATGTCTTCTACTAAAGTGATTGGTACCAGAAAGACATTCATACAGTAGATTGGGATTGCTTGCGCTACAGCCTTAACCATCACTTCTCGACCTCCCATGGACATTTGTCGACCCAACCACGAGTGAAGTCGCTGCCAAACTCTGTCACGTAAGAATCCGAAGACTCTTTTTTTTGTTCCTTCGCACCAAGGCTGGCATGCCTAGGTACCGACCCGTATCGAATTCTCCAAAGACCCCGAGGATGGTAGAGATAGCGTCCTTCAGCATCGGGTCAAGATCCAGTGTCATAAACACTTAAGATTTCATGTAATTAGTGAGCTGGTCGGACGCATTTGCATAGGTGTTAAAAACTTGTTTAATCTTTCTAGCCTCCTGTATATCCGCACGACAGAAAAAGATGTTGTCGTCAGCAAAAAGAAGATGGGAAACTGTTGGTGCTCTCAGACAAGCCTTAACTCCATGAATTTCACCCTTCTCCACCACATTCCTCATGAGTACCGAAAGTCCTTCTGCGTATAAAATGAACAAGAAAGGGGACATAGGGCATCCTTGACGGAGACCTCTGCCCGGGTTGAAACTGGCCGATCTATCTCCATTAATAAGGATATTATACTCAACTGACTTTACACAACACATAATCAAATCAATCCACCGGGTAGGAAAATCCATTCTTCTCAGAACCGCTTCAAGGTAGCCCCACTCAACCTGTCGTAAGCTTTGGATATATCCACCTTGAGTGCGACATTGCCAACTTTTACTCCTTTGCGCTTTTTCATACTGTGGGGGAACTCGTAAGCGATCGTAATGTTGTCTGTTATTAGCCGGCCTTTAAGAAAAGTTGGCTGCTCCGGTGCCACAAGTTTATCGACACACATTGTCATCCTGTTAGCTATAGCTTTTATAACAACATGATACAACACCGAGCAAAGAGAAACAGGGCGCATATCTTTCATAGTAATCGGTACATCAATTTTAGGAATTAAAACAATATTTGTCTTGTGTACCTCTAGTGGGAGATTCCCCGTCTCGATCCATTGTATGCATGCCGCAACTACCTCATCGCCAATCACCTTCCATAAATGTTGAAAGAATCCCGGATTTAACCCGTCGGGGCCGGACACCTTGTTCGGGTCCATACTAAAGAGTGTAATTCGAATATCTTCCTTTTCAAATTTTTTGGCCAGCCACTGTTGCTCCCCACCTTGCAACCAACTATTTATAACCAGGATCCACGCTACATTGTCCAGCAATAAATAGATTAGTGAAATATTCCTTGGCCAGCGCTTCGAGGTTATCTTGGCCAATAACTCGATCTCCCATCTCATTTTGCAGTGATTTAATTATGTTCCATCATTTCCTCATAGTGGCCGAGGCATGAAAAATCTTTGTATTCTTGTCACCGTCACGGAGCCAGAATTTTTTTGCCCTTTGATGCCAGTACGTTTCTTTTTCTTGCGGAATTCGAATGACCTCCTCCTGACATGCCTCATACTCCGTCTCTCCTTCCTCATCGTCACGTTCACGAAGCTCCATCATGCGCTTTGAACCTTCTTTGATTCGGTGCCGAAACTGCATGTGAAATTCCAATCCCCACTGCTTCATGACGTTTGAGCAATGATTTAGTTTTTCCCATAAGCTCATACCTTCACAACTCCTCCACGCCTCAGTTACCAATGATCTGAACTCTTCCTCTTGAACAGCTTTCATAGCAAAAACGTCGATGTGTGTACTGTTGGGGAATGCCCTTTGTATTGAGGATAATGGGTGTATGATCAGAGATAGGGGCTACCGAGTTGGTAAGTGTAGCCTCGCTAAATCTTTCATGCCACTCTTGATTCGCCATTGCCCGATCAAGCTTGTCCTCGGCCTTCTCCAGCCCCCTACCCCGATGCCAAGTGAAGGGATAGCCGTCAAGTTCAATATCAGTTAGGCCACAGTCGAGAACCGCCTCACGAAAGCCTCTCATTAACGCAGGCGGGTGTTCTCGTAATCTTCGTTTCTCATTTCATGAAGTAGGTCATTAAAATCTCCCATACATAGCCATGCACCCTCACGTTGACCTGCTAGCCCTCATAGCATGTTCCAAGACTCCTGGCGTCGGGTCCTGTCAGCCAAGCCATAGAAACCTGTGAGTCTAAAAGTCTCATCCTCATCCTCATATATATGATCCGTCCCTTATCTGCCTCCTTCCACAGAATTGCCACTCCCCATTGTGGCCCACTGCATCAACTGCCAAACACGCTTCCAAGCTGATTGCCTTTCGCACATCCTCCATTCTTGCTTAATTCACTAACGTCTCGATCAAAATAACCACATCCGGCCTATGAGTTCTGACCAACTCATTTAGCGCCTGAATTGCTCGAGGTTGGCCCAATCCTCGGTAATTCCAGCTTAGAATAATCATGGTTGTGGGCGGGTCCTGCTCTTCGGCAAGCCTGCCTGTGGCACATTTTTATTGGACGTGACTTCCTTTCTTTGGAGACTTTGATGGTTTGCACCTGCATTTGTATCCTATCCTTTCATGTCCCGAGATTCTTTTCAACGTCTCATCTTTTTTCCAATCATGGAGCATCATCAGTTCATCCTCATCTGCCACAGCCTTCTCCCATAAGGTATTTTCATCCTTCAGTTTACTGACTTGCCCTAGGTTACGAGAAGGATTCAATGTTGCTCGGTCTCACTTTCTTTGGTGTGGCAGGAACCTCATTATTACCCCAACTTCCATTATCCCTACGTCCACCCGTAGAGCCTGAGCCTGCCTCTAGCACCAATTGGTTCAATCTCCTCTATCAATCCATTCTTGTCCTAAAAGAGCTCTATTATCCTTGGTGGGGCACGTAGATCCTTTACTCCAGAGTCACACTATCTTCTATCCGGGACTTGAAACAGTACTTCACAGTAGCGATCTATGTGTTCCCAACTTCCCACAGATGTAACATAAATTTGGTAGGCGTTCATACAGAAACGACACTTCACACTCTCTCTAGCTTCTTCCCTAATATTTTTCTCCCGAGGCAGTGGTTTCCGGGTGTCAATCTCCACCTGTATCCTCACGAAGTCTCGATTGTATGGCAACATATTCCTTTCATCATAGTCAATAACTTTCCATTAGAAGTGTGGTTGAAATTTTTCTACTTTTTATTTCTACTTTTTATTATATAATAATTTAATTCATATGTTGGTAAAAAATTATAAATTTGTTATCAATTGTTGGGATATAATAAACAAAAGAATTATAGTTATGCTTTCTTGTTGTTACGTTAAAAACAATGCAACTTTTCTTTGATTAAATAGTAAACTACTTCAATTATTGGGTGTGGCATTGTTGGTTGTTCACTTTGTATCTTAACCATGAGGTTGAGAGTTCGATTTTTGTTCGTGAGAAAAGAATCAAAAAGTTTTGTTTAACAAAATCAATTTTGATCCAAAATACCCTCATTTTAAAATATACTATGGTGGATCTCACTAAACTTTTTGCCACATAAGCTCAATCTCTAACCACAATTTTCCACCTCATCAACTTATTTTATATCAAAATTACATTTTATGTATCATACTAATAAATGCACTAACATTAATGTGTTTATGAGTTATGATATATAAAGTTTAATACTATATAAATACACTAACATTAATGTGTTTATTAGTTATGAAATATATCCAAACCTTAACTATACTAACACAATAACACTCATCTTTGGTATCAAATTTATTACTATACATTTTTATGTTTAACAATATCATAAATATGTTTACAGAATTATAAATTGATATTAGTAAAAGATTCAAAATGAACCATACTTCGTATTAGGTACCACTAATATATCGAAATGTTGTACCTAAGTTCATCATTCATTACTATAATGTATATTATATTTAAATTAGTCAATAATTTGTTAGTATGATATACTATTATAATAAATATAATAAATAATCATCGGTTACTCATAATGATTTAAAAATATGATAAATAAATAAAAATAAATCATTCTCAGTTATCAATTCACAAATATACTATTTTTATAATAAACTTTTTTCTTGAATTTTACTACAAGAGACCAAATAAGAAAATTGTGCATTATAAATCTTTTGTACTATATTATTAATATTTTTAATTAATTATAATTTGCCTTATAATCACATGTAGTATACATATTAGATGAGAATATTTTGGTCAATATACCAAGGGTGAGTTAATAGGCCTGGCAATTGGTACCCGAAAATAAAATACCCACCTAAAATTTGATCGATTTGGACGGGGATTACCCATTTTCAGAGTAAAGTTGGCGGGTATGGGGAACCTATTACCCAGTTTGAGCGGGTAACAATCTGCGGGGACCATCCGTTCTTTACGAGAGATGAGAGAGAAAGGGGGGAGAGAGTGAGAGAGCGGGTGAGGGGTCGGGGGGTTCAGGGGTTCTCGTCGGATGAACAAAATTTTAGTTTCCAAACTAGGGATGCCTGGATTGTCCTTGAAGCTTCAAATCGTTTTGCGCCGGTTGACTTTAGATTGGTAGACTCTAGGGTTCTTTCTCTCATTTCGTGTTTCTGGATGTGGAGGAGTTGGTGTGGATGAAGAGTGTGCTTGAGGTGGCAGCCCCAAATCAATGGAAGATTCCTCAAGGCTGCTGTTTTGCAGGGGGGAGAAGGAAGGTCAGGATGTCCTGCTTGTCAAAGGGGGCATTCGTTTCCTGAATGTGGCGGAGAGATGTCGGAACGGACGCCGGTTTTTTGAACGTTCCGGGTGAAGGATCTGGGGCCGGCTGGCCGGCTTTGTTAAAAGTTTTAACTGAAGTGACATGCGAGAAGGTTCCGCCGCCGCCATTGTAGAAGGGTCCGAGGAAGACGTTTGTGGAGATTTTTTCGGGTCCCGGTTTAAGTCTTGAAGGGCAGTGTGGGATACGGGAGGCGGATGTCCGGGTGGAAGCTAGAGGGGAGCCTGAGAGGATGCTGTTTCTCGAAAGATGTCTTTGCTTCCGCTTCGTGCATAAGAGTCCAGAGGTGGTTAACAGGAATGTTCTCCGATCGTGGATGGTGGTCAACTGGGGTTTACCTCGGCTTGCTAATATTAATTTTTGGGGGATGATCTGTGGTTGGTTGATGCCCGAATAAGGAAGCAGTGGATCGTGTGGTAGCTTTGGATAGATGTCTTTATGGTGCTTCCCTTATTTTTCCCGATCGTTGGACGACTGGGGCGGGTCGTTCTGATGTTCTCTTGAAACAGTGGATGGCGTGGGTGTTGTGCCAAGGTATCCCCTTGCATCTTAGATCGGTGGAGCTGTTTCGAGCTTTGGGGGAAAGGTGTGGAGGTTTCCTGGACTACGATACCAAGCTGTGTCCACTAATTTGGTGCGGATTAAGGTGGTAAACTCAGCTTCTCTGCCAGAGACTGTGAATTTACACTTTCTAGCGGAGACGTTTCCGGTCAGAGTTTGGAAGGAGTCGTTAGGGGAGGCGAGGCCGGAGGATCGTAGGAAAATATTATTGAACAAGAGGACGATGGGGGTAGCGGCGTCGGTCTCGGGATTGGGTAATTGGAGAGCTAGTTTGCCAAAGGAAAATCTACGGTGATGGAGTAGGGAGAGTCGTTGACGGCGGCGAATAGCTCAGAGATCGAAGTGATCGTGGATAGGTCCGCGGCGGGGACGGTTCTGAGTGAGGAGGGGATAGGGGGTGGTGTTCCCCAAAAGGGGTTTTTGCCTGCTGGTCTTTTGGGAGAAAAGAAGGGTATGGGGTCGCTGAGGGAGTCGGGTACGACTGAGGTGATGTGCTTATTAGGGGGAGACCGATAGGGGACTCAGGATGTCAGGGGACATTTTGGTGTCTATGCAGGTCTTAGGATAAGGGAGGAACTCGGTTTATGTGTGGCGGTCAAAAGGTCTTCTCCCTCCAACTCAAACCCTCGAGTTGGTTGTTTTCTCTTTATTTGGCCCCTTAGTTGGGCCTAGAGAAATGGGTCAATTTCAGGGCCCTTGGGCCAGTCGGAGGAGAGGACGGGGTGTTGGGAGTGGATTTGGATGCAGGCCCTTCGTTTTTTACTCATTCTGAGTTTAATGAAACGGTGGTAGAGGTTATTTCAACTGGAGTAAATGGATGTGTCACAGAGAGCAGGGTCGAGGAGTGCAGGACGGAAGAATCGGAGGTTTTACAAATAGTGGAAATGGTGGCCCAGGTGTTAGATCTACGACTAGCAAATTCGTCGGTCTCCACCCGGGAAGTAGTAAGGAATTAGGCTGTAAAGGTACTTGATCGAAGAAAGGCGTCAGGGGGGGAAATCAAAAACAGAGAGGGAACTGGCCAAATTGGGTACCACAATGGAGGCGGCTATTATCTCTCGCCCGAGAGAGGCGGCCGGGTATGAATTTATCCACTTCTTTTCCTATGATGTTTAAATTACTATCTTGGAACGTGCGTGGTATGGGTTCAGCAGAAAAGCGATTTCAGATTAAGAGTCGGTTCCAGGGGTGTATTCCCTCGATTGTGTGTATCCAATAGTCCAAGTTGGAAGTTATTGATGATGGTCTCCTCCATAGCATCTCGTTTTGCCCACGTTTTCATTGGACTGCGAAGGCTTCAGTGGGGGCGGCTGGGGGTATCATTTCAATCTGGAATGCTGATCTGTTCTTGGTGGAGGCTCAATGGACTGGTAATTTCTGTGTTGTGAATGTTTTGCGGAATTTGGAAACTTCGTTCTGCTGGTTGCTAGTCAATGTGTATGGGCCTTGTGTTTGATCGGACAAGCTTGCGTTCATTTTTGAGCTCAAAGAGGTGTTTGAGTGGTGGCATCTTCCTGTGTGCATTGTGGGGGATTTTAATTTGATCCGATGTAATGAGGAAGCGGTAGGTCTGCCCGCGACTAGCGTGAGTTGGATTTATTTAATGAGTTCGTGGATGAGGCGAGTTTAATTGAACTGCCGTTAGGGGCTGCTAACTTCACGTGGTCCAACTCCCGCTTGTCTCCGTCTTTGTCTAGGATTGATAGGGTGTTTATTTCGAGCGAGTGGGAAGAGGGTTTTGAAGGGTGTTGGGGGCTTTGCCAAGGTCATGTTCTGACCATTGTCCAAGCATCATTCAATGTGGATCGGGTGAGGTGATTAGACGACCATGGCGCCTCGAACTGATGTGGTTTCTCCACGAGGGTTTTGACTCTAAAGTTAGAAGGACTTGGCAAGGGCTCGTGACTGGTAAGAGTGGTTTTATTGCGGTTGCCTCAAAACTGAAACTTCTCAAATCTAGTTTGTCAGTTTGGAACAGGGAAGAATTCAAAAGGGTGGAGGCTCAGATTGTTAGAGTGTTAGATAAGATTGTGGGTTTGGATTTGCAGGAAGAGAGTGGTGAGTTGAATGAGGAGTCTAGAATTTAAAGATGCAAGCTCAAGTGTACTCTTCTTAAACTTTGGCGGCAAGAGTTCGTCATGTGGAAACAAAAGTCGAGGGAGAAGTGGCAATTGAATGGGGATAGAAATACCAAGTATTTCCACAAAGTTGCTAGTCACAATCGAAGGTGTAACAAAATTGAGGGATTATCGGTGGACGGCGAGGTGTTTAGAGGTCAGAGGGTATTCTCTAGGGCGGTTCCGAGTTTCTATGAAAGATTGTATTGTGAGGACATCTTGTTTCGTCCTTTTCCTCAGGGTATGAGTTTTAACCAAGTTAAGAGAGAGGAGGGCAACCTACTCATTCAACCTTTCTCTGAGAAGGAAATTTGATATGTGCTTAAGACGTCGGCTGGTGATAAGGCGCCAGGCCCTGATGGGTTCCATATGGAGTTCTTCAGGAAGTTTTGGGATCTGATTAAAGCTGAGTTTATGGAGGGTATGTTTGAGTTTCACAGGTCGGGGAAGCTTCCTAAGATGGTTGGGTGTACGTTCATCTGTTTGATTCCCAAAAAGGACTCGGTTGACGACATTAAGGATCTTCATCCAATTAGTCTCGTCAACGTTATCTATAAGATTCTGAGTAAAGTCCTGATGGAGAGGCTGAAGAGTCCCTGAAACGCCTTATTTCTCATTTTCAGTGCGCCTTTGTGGGGGAGAGGCAAATTCTGGACGCCTCACTGATTGCTAATGAGACCATCGATTCGAGGTTAAGAAGTGGTAAACCAGGGCTGGTGTTTAAATTGGATATAGAGAACGTGAACTGGAATACGCTGCTTGTGGTGTTGACTTGTATGGGCTTCCCAGAGCGGTGGATTATGTGGATCAGGTCGTGTATTTCTTCGCCGATGTTTTCTACCCCCGTTAATGGTGAGGCGGCAGGTTTCTTTCCAAGCTCGCGAGGTCTGTGTCAAGGGGATTCACTCTCGCCGTTCCTGTTTATCATTATTATGGAGGTGCTTTTGAGGATTCTTGTTAGGTTGCAAGATTTGGGTTTGCTTAGAGGTTTTTTCATTAATGAAGCTCAAAGGGTAGGAGAGGTGTCTCATATCCTGTTTGATGACGCAATCATTTTTTGTGATGCAGAGGTGGATCAAGTGCTCGTCTTGCTGGCAGCCCTCATCTGTTTTGAGTGTATCACCGACCTCAAAGTAAACGTCCATAAAAGCTCTCTTTTTGCAGTTGGAGTGGTGCCTAATGCGGCTGATTTGGCTCTTGTTTTTGGGTGTAGCCTCGAGTGTTTTCCGACTACTTATTTAGGTTTACCGTTGGGGACCAAGGCAAAGTCTAACGCAGTCTGGGAACCAGTGATTGCCTTGGTGCGAAAGAGGTTACAGGGGTGGAAGGCTCGCTTGCTATCTTTTGGTGGGAGGGTGATTTGGCTGAAAAGCGTTCTTTCGAGTCTTCCAACCTACTTCCTCTCCATCTTAAGGGCGCCAGCTGGGATCATTGCTAAAATTGAGAGTTTACAGAAACGGTTCCTCTGGGTGGTTCTGAGGAGAAGAGGAGGCTTCATCTGGTGAGTTGGGACCTTGTTAAGACCCCGATCCATAGAGGTGGTTTGGGGGTGATGGATTTGGACGTTTTTAACAAAGCTCTTCTTGGTAAGTGGGTGTGGCGGTATGCGTGCGAGAAAGAGGCATGGTGGAGGGAGTTGATGATCATGAAATGTGGGGAGGGTTCCTCTAGATGGCAACCTGTGTGGAGTTTAATCGGGGCGGGGATTTCGATGTGGAAATGGATCATCAAGGTGAACTCTTTGTTTTGGAGATTTGGTTTTGTTGATCCGGGGGGTAGGTGGGTCGGTTTTTGGGATGATTTTTGGGTCAAGGGGGTGAGGTTGAGAGTTCTTTTTCCTAGGGTGAGAGCTGTTGCGATTTTTCCAAAATTCTTGTCTATTCGATGTTTTTCCTATGTGTCTCAGGTCCGGATGGGAGTTCCCAATGCAGTTCCCTCTCTGTGGTGGAGCGTTGGAGGAGTACCGGAACTTTCTGGCATTTCTGAGGAGGATTCCGGTGAACACGATGTCGGAGGGTCCTCCCACGATTTCTTGGATGCTGACGTCTTCGACGATGTTCTCGGTGAAGTCGATGAAAGCTCAATTGTCGGTTGAGAAGTTTCCTGGAATGGACGACGTTCCTTCGAGCACGATTTGGAGCAAGGCGGTGCCGTTGAAGATTCAGGGCTTCATGTGGCTGTGTTTTCTTGGTTGAATTTTGACCCTCGATGTGTTGAAAGCGAGGGGTTTTCAGCTCCCAAACCGATGTTCGTTATGTCTTCGCCATGAGGAATCGGTTAGTCACATCTTCCTTCACTGTTAAAGTGTTGCCGATTTGGAGTAGGATCAGTTCGAGACTTTCCATCTTTTGGCCGATGCCGGCTACGGTGGCTGACTGGTTCTCAGGATGGAAAGGGCTGAACTGTGATGGTATGTTCAAACCGATGCGTTTGGTTGTTCTTCATAGCTTCCTGTGACATGTATGGTTAGAGAGAAACGATGTCATTTTTAGGGATGTTCTTGCTTCGGCGTCCCGGGTGTTCTTTCGCTCCCTAGTCTCGTGCCTGGGGTGGTTAAGGGTTCATGCTATTATTACCCAACATGACTTTGAATGTTGGATGAGACAGCTCACTGCAATTTAGCTGTTTGGCTGTTTTTTTGGGGTGTGACCTGGATTCTGAAGGTCTCTGGACGTTGTTCAGGGGTTTTTTGGTGGTTTTGGGGTCTGTTAGGGGTTTTTTTTTGGTTTTGGCTGATTTGTTAGGCTTGCTTGGGGGGTTTTTGTGTTTGGTGGGGGAAAGGGGCTGTGTGTTTTTGTACAGGGGAGGCAGGGCCCTTGTCCCTGTTTGCTATTACTTTTTTCTTTGATTGTTTAATTCATTCAATTATAAAAAATAAAAAAAACAATCTACGGGGACGGGTTTGGAAGAATCTGCCTGATACTCAATCTTATGGGTACCGAACATGAAATGACGTTACATTAATTAGTCACAATATATCATCTATGTTTAATAGATCATACCCAATCTCTCCTTTAGTCAATAAGTTATTTACTTCAACTCATCGATTAAGCAGTCTATCATTTTCTATCGAAACCCTAATGATCTAAAAATCGTAGCTCCATCTCGAAAATCTCTTTGCAATCCAGATGCAAAGAGATTTGGGGTTCACCGAAAGGGTAGCGGGTTTGAAATTTGTACCCGTTTAGTCTCGCAGGGCGGGTATATGTAATTTAATAAATTTGACCAAATTAGCATGTGACCTAATGGACATGAGTCTCTTCATTCTATTGTCTCGATGGTATGCATATTATTATATATTTTACATAATTAAAATATTCAAAAATTTAAGAAACTCTAACCCATAGGCTTAGCAACGGGTACCCACTGGTCTGGAATCCACTCCCCATCCATATATTTGGGGTTAACCCGAAGGATAGCGGGTTTGGAATTCGTACCCGTTTAGACTCGCAGGACTGGTACTTGTAATACCCATTTAATCAATGGATGGGGAGTGGATATTTGGTTTCCATACCCGTTGGTACTTGTTGCTAAGCCTATGGGTTAGAGTTCCTTAAAAATTTTAATATTTTAATTTTGAAAAAATATAATAATATGTATACCATCGAGACAATAGAATGAAGGGACTCATGTCTATTAGGTCACACGCTAATTAGATCAAATGTATTAAATATCCGTGAGTTCATCACATCAGCTACACATGTTATATGTTGTTCAATTTTAGTTTAACAACAAACACTAGAGAAATTAGGTTAGAAGAACAAATTGACTTTTCACAACCTTAATTATTTTATGGTTGCTCCTAATTCAAATCCAATACTGTGTATAATTAATTGGTGATTTTTTTAGTTATCCTTTATTAAAATTTTAGAAAATCTATTTCTTAAATTTATTAGTATATATAACGTAAGAGAGAATTATGTCGATATCATCATAAATTATATTTTATAAAAGTATATTAAGAGATTATAATCTAGAAATCAGGAAACTTATTTAATTTTTTTTTCAGACTTGACTAAACTTCAAACAAGTTATACAAATGAATCAAAATAAATCAATGATATTACAATTTTATAAGTCATATTCTTATTGTTACTATTTAACTTAAGACAAACCATATAAAAGAAATTACATATGCACGGCCAACCGGCCGGGTAAAAAACTAGTTCCTAGAATGAAGGAGAAGCTCTAAAATGTTCAAAAAACTGACGTGTCAACTGAAAAAAAAAGAGATTCTACTTTAATATAATATAGATGTTTAATATTATTGATGACACGCGAAATGACAAGTACGCATAGAAAATACTAGGAAGAAAACTCACAAAAAATACATAAATGTATGATATTGATTGACCATACCAAACCACTAATTATTTCTAATTTATGTCTAAATGTACGGTCTTGGTAATTAATACACATTTATATTAATTTATACAAATTCCTGTAAAATTGTTATGAATTACTAAAGTTAATTTACAGGAATTTCTAAAATTATTTGCATGAATGACTAAAGTTAATTTACACGGATTCTGAAAATAATTCATACGAATTACTAATACTCGATTAATTTCAGTACATACCATCAAAAGTGATATAGTTAGATTTATCATTTGGGTTAATACACTTTTTTACCCCTCTACTATGCAAAGTTAACAAACATACCCCTTTACTATTTTCTAACCGATTTAACACCCTCTACTTTGAAAAGTTTAACAAATATGGCCCTCTGTTTAATTTTTCATCTATTTTCCATCCGATGTGTTGATTGTACATGCCACGTCATATTATTTGTACACCTTATCGCTGATTGGAATGTTCACAACCGAAAATTATTTAAATTAGAAAGAAAAATAAAAGGGAATACCACAAACACCTCCGTACATAATAGTGATTATAATGTGCTTTTCCTTTATCATTACTTTTGAATTTAAATATTTTCACCTTGTGAACATCCCAATTAGTGATGTTGTGGACAAATAATATGATGTAGCACGTATAATCAACTCATTACATGAAAAATAGATGAAAAGGATAAATAGAGGGGCATATTTGTTAAACTTTTCAAAGTAGAGGGTGTTAAATCGGTTAGAAAAAAGTAAAAGGGTATGTTTGTTAACTTTGCATAGTAGAGGGGCAAAAAAGTGTATTAACCCTTATCACTTAGTAACAAAACTTTTGACTTTAAAATGAAAACTAATACAAAATGAAAGAGATATGCTAAGTTTTATAATTTCATGTGAGAAAATCAATTCAAAAATAACAGGTTATTTTTTGCATGGAAATGAATTGTAGTAGAATTAAAATTCAGAAGGGATATGATTGCTGAGGAAGGTCCTAATTCTTTCTAGATTTTAATTCCTTTTTTCCACTATACAATGACTATATGAATTTCACATAAAGGACCACAATTATGATTAAACTATCCTTCCTATTAATCCCAACAACCCCTACATTCTTTCTACATCTTATTTATGCCATTTTTTCACAAAATCCTCAAAATATTCGAGCAAACGATTTTTAAAAACTATTCAAAATTTCTAATTCGACCAAACAATAATATTCAAATAGTCACCATTATTCTACCTAACAACAATATTCAAAACAGGTATGTGAAACTCTATACTAGCAATTGAACAAAATAAACTCAAAAAATAATATTCGATATCCTCTTTAACAATTCCAAAATCCAACTGTTTTAGAAACGTTTCAAATTAAGAACATAGAAGAAAAGAAATTGTGGGTAAGTTTGGCAAGATGAAAAAATGGGTTGGGGACCCTCAAATCCGCCCAACTCCTTCCTGTTTCAACGGGAATTAAAAACCCGTCCGGAGGTGATTTGAAAGCCTGTTAGGAATCTCCCCTAAATTTGAAAGGGCTAAATGGACCGAAAACATGAAATTCGGGGAAAAGAGAATTTTCACTAAATTCAGACCCCAAAACCTATCCTGAAAACGACTCAGGGAAAACCACTTTTCAATCATTTTTTACTAGAGTGTACTTTTATCACATATACTTTTCCTTTTCGTGTTTTACATTATACTCCTAACCTTCCAAACCCCAACTATTAGATTGAGGGGATCTCCTACAATGTGGACCACTTACGGTGCCTTCAAGTCATTGTAAATACAATGACTTGGAGTTAGTAAATTATGTTACGTAAGAGATACTATTCATCATGTAAGACTTACGTAACAGATAATTATCTTACGTAACACGCTTAATTTGACATGTTACGTAAGAATACTCTTCATTATGTAAGGCTTACGTAACAGGCTTAATTTGACATGTTACATAACAATACTCTTCATTACGTAAGGCTTACGTAACTAATAATTTTAGCCAAAAAAACGTAACAAATCATTATCTTACGTAACATACTTAATTTGACATGGTACATAAGAAATATTATTCATTACGTAAGGCTTACTAACATGTGATTATCTTACGTAACGGGCTTAATTTGACATGTTACGTAAGAATACTATTCATTACGTAAGGCTTACGTAACAGGCTTAATTTGACATGTTACGTAAGAAATATTCTTCATTACGTAAGACTTACGTAATAAGTGATTATCTTACGTATGTAAAAAACTTAATTTGATATGTTGCATAAGAAATATTCTTTATTATGTAATAGATAATTATTTTAAGTAACAAAATTTGAAATTATCATAGTTAAAGTTAGTCATAATGGTTCGTACAATAAGCTTTTGGAGAGGCTGAACCAATTAGATGGGATTTTGGAAAGCAACTAAAAGAGTACTTGATCAAGTCATAGTCAATTAAATTAAAACCTCAACATGGGACAATGGGAGAGCCTTCCATATTGGGAATAAAGCCAAACCAACTTTTTCCAGTGAAGTGTCAAATTATACACAAATATGGGATACGAATACGATTAAAGAAATAAGAAAGCGATTACTTTTGGGAATCTGTATCAAAACCATAAGAAAATAACTATTGTAAAATCAACTTTACTATTGGCCAAGACTAACTTTGGGTAGTGTGGTTAGGAATCAGTCTCTTTAAGAGATAAATTAATATATCTCAATAAAATAATGAAAAACTATTCAATATTTCAAATTAAACCAAACAAAACATCTTTATCACACCTTTTAAACATACACGTATTGATTGTGCTGTTGTCTTGATGACACTTTAAGATTGAATGGCTCTTATTTTGCTTGACTACCTAATCGTTATTAATGCTACATATTATTCAATATTTTTGGATTTCTGTAATCCTTATCCACAAATAATTCAGGAAATTAGTTTTCAGAGTCTCATTTGTTGGAGAGTTGTAAGAAATCGTCTTATTTGTATGAAAAAAACAAATCAATCTCATACGTTTAAAAATCATACAAAATCATCTTATCAACCTTTTTTTTTACTAAATCGCCTTGTTAGTATGTCGTGTCAGCAAAAAAAAAGTACATGTGGAAGATCCAACAACGCTATTAACCTAATCGGTCATGTATTGAACCTACCAAAGCCAATCCACATCCCCTAAAAACCAGACTAAAAGTCGATCAGATTTGGGTAGGGTTCAATACATGACTGATTAGGTTAGTAGAGTTGAGTTGGAAGTTCCAGATAAACTTTTTTTCCTGACTCCACAGGCTGACAAGACGATTCGGCCGAAAAAGTGATTTGATGGGATGATTTCGTACGCTTCTTTAACGTATAGGATTGATCGATTTTTCATATAAATGGGATGATTTTGTACAAATCCCAAACGAATGGGACTCCTAATGTTAATTACCGCAAATAATCCACACTTATTCTGAATATAAAGGCAAAAGAAGACAAGACGACAACTTTTGATTATTAGTTAGGGAAAATGGTACTTTGCCCGCCGCTATACTTTTCAAGTTATCAAATAGCTCCATATACTATGAAATGATCAAGTTACCCCCTCCTACTATAGCCAACCTAAAAAACAGCCCCTTCTTACCAAAAAAAAAAACAGCCTCTTCCATCCAAAATTTCGTTAAGTGATGACTCACCAATATGAATCATGCATAATTAATGACAGTATATTGCCACATCATCGGCTTTCATCCATATTTGTTAGTGACTCGACTAAATTAAAAGTAAAAAAAGGGAAATAAAAACACAATTTTGAATTTGTAAATTAAAAATATATTTTTAAAATTTATTATTTTATGGATTTTTTTTTTATTTTTTCAATTAAATTTAATAAATATTTTTATTTAAAAAGTTCAAAGTTAGACCAAAACAAGTTCAAATTTATTCTTAGGAAAAAGTTATATTTATTTTAGAAAAGAAATTTATTTTATGTTTTAATATTAAAAAAATGATATACTAAAAAATATTTTTATTCTATATTTTTATTTATAAATAATTTAATTCTTTTTATAATTTTTATTTTCTCTTTTTAGTTTAGTTGAGATGGATGAAAGTCGATGATATGGCAACGTGCTGTCATTAATTATGTATGAGTCATATTGGTGAGTCATCACTTAACGAAATTTTGGATGAAAACTGAAGGATTTATGTCCATCGGTCCAAATCCGCATAGGAACTAGTTAAGTGTTGGACCTGATTAATAGATTTAATTCGGGCCGGTTAGGGATTAATATGTCTTGCTAGAGACCAATATTAATCAGTGGTTTGGGCCACGGCTAATCGGACCGGGTCCTACAAGGTCACACGCCTATAGTATGGACCGGATCATTAATAGGCCCAATCCATGGTGGATTGGGACTACTGGGCTGGCGGCCCATTAGGGTTAGGAAGGGATTAGGGTTTCTACCCTAATCCTATAAATAAGACTGCTAGGGTAGCAGGCAATCCGAAGCCTCACACACTTTCTCTCGGAGAAAAGCCTAGCTGCCATAACCCTAAAAGCTGTTCTTCGACCAAGAGTTCTAGCAAGCTTTGGCGAGGAAGATCCGGATCCCAGGTAGCGTGGACTAAGTAGAGGAGCTACATTTGAAGCTCTCTGGATCGATCTAAAGGCTACGGGAGCTACGGGAGGTATTAGTTTTCGAGCTAATATCACGCTTCAAGAATGTGAGTTACGATAACCCTTGTTATTTGTTTATATGCAATCGAGCTCATTCTAGGTTGTTAGATGTTGATTCGTATTTCCGCTACATTTCTGGTTTACCATCTAACGATTTTCATCAGTGGTATCAGAGCCCCTCGTTTTGCATATTTTTTATAACAAAACGAATTGTGTTCTTAATAAAATTATTCAATTAAAAGATGAGATTATGTCGTGTTAATATTTTCGTTGAAAATTGTGTTTTCAAAAGTGTTCATGGATTTTTCTGAGTTTATGTATTAAACTGATTTTTTTTGCTAGGAAGGTGGGTGCAGGCACCCAATTTATTGATTAATCAGAGTAAACCGGGGAAAAGAAGCCCCACAAAAGTCGTCCCAAATCAACTTATCGACAGAAGAAGGGTAAGAACAATTAAAGTGAACACCTAGATCAAGCGAGTGGCCGTGGTGGGCGAGTTGGTCGGCAACTTTGTTGCCTTCCCTAAAAATGTGGGAAATGGAAGTATCCCAGTTCCGTTTGCGAAGGTCTGCAATCTTTTGGATAGTGAGGCCATGGCGGGAATCATCCTCCGATGAACCTGTGATAGCAGCAACGGCCGCTTGGGAATCCAATTGCAGGTGATCTCTGCGAAAGCCAAGGTTCCATGCTATACGGAAGCCAATCTCGGCTGCTCTGAGTTCTGCACGCATGATCGTACAGGTACCCAGATTACAAGCAAAGGTTGCAAGTTTCCGTCCAAGCCAATCTCTCAGGATGCCTCCAGCAGCCGCCTGATTAGTTTGATGGAGCACCGATCCGTCAGTATTAATGGTGACCCAATCTTCCGGGGCAGGAGACCAGCTGATGAGGGTTTCCTGTCTTTGGTCGGCAACTTTCAAAGAAGCTTGCGAGTCCGCTTTCATTGTCTCTCGAACCCCGGCGATCCAATAAAGGACTCGTAGGCGGAGCTGATCGCTTGTCGCAAGCTTGTTTTCGAAAATTGCCTCATTTCTAGCCTTCCATAAAATCCAGATAACAATTCCAAACGTCAGGCTGAAGTTCTGACATTTGAGCCCTTGAAGAAGCCAATCATGTAAATCTACAGAGAAGAAGGAATTGATAATGTCAGAGGGAATGAAGAAATGCCAAACCGATTTAGCAAGTTGGCAATCCCTTAGAACGTGAAGAGCATCTTCAGTAGTTCATTGGCATCGGTGGCAGGTGTCATTAGTAGTAAGGTGCCTTCTGCATCTTTCGGCATTTGTTAAGATTCTGTTGTGGGAGAGGAGCCAGAGAAAATGTCGAATTCTGTTGGGCCCAACCCATTTCCAAACTGCCTTCCATATATCCCTGTCCGCGTCGCTAGTGCATTCCATAATTTCATAGGCCGATCGAATGGAGAAGCGGCCACGGGGATCAGGTCCCCATATCATTTCGTCTTCGCCACTCTCCCTGCTAGGAGGCGTCATTCCGGCTACAAGATTGCAGATGTCATTTGGGAGGTAGTTGCGAAGAAACGTCCAGTTCCACGAATCATTGTCAGTTGCAGCTTCAGCAACTGTCCTACCAAGCTCGTCTTCAGTCAGGTCCAAGGTTGCGTGGTCGGCCATCCTGATGTCACGATCCAACCAGTGGGAGGTCCACCTTTGGCCACCTTCGGGATTAAAACGATGATGGTGGCATTCAGCTTCTCCACAAGCTCAGGGCACCTGAAACAACGAGCAATGAAATCAGCAGTATCTTTTCCAACCACATCCCAACAATTTTGAAAAAAGATTGGGTGGAAGCCGTCCTTCCCGGGGGCTTTTAGACTTCCCATATTCTTGAAGATGCTCAAAATTTCAGACTCAGAAGGAACCCTGCAGAGGTGGCGAAAGGCAGAGGTGTGAATCGGATTGTCAAAAGGCGTTGAGTCTGGAACGAGCTGAAACACTGGCTCAGAAGAGAAGAGCTCGCGGAAATGGTTGAGGGCAACGGATTTCATCTCTTCATCCCCAAAAATCCAGGACCCATCATGCATCTTGAGACCTTGGATTAAGTTTGACTTCCTGCGGCGGATTGTGGAGAGATGAAAGAATTTAGTATTCCGGTCGCCATCTCTAATCCATTGCACCCTAGATTTTTGAAGCCAGAGCATGTATTCTTGCCAGAGAGTTTTTTCTAGCTCGATACGGACTGCTTCTTCTTCTTCAAGGGCCTGTCTCGAAACTGCAGCATGAGAATTGAGTTCAAGGCGGTGAAGCCTATTCTCAAGGTTTCTCTTTCTCTTGAAGATGTGTCCGAAGACCTCCTTGTTCCAGATGATGCACCTTTCTCTCAGTTCCTGCAACGACGAACAAAAATTCCTTCCTCGTTTCCAGCTAACATCAAGAAAAGCAGGGAAATCATCGTGGCTAAGCCAGGCGGCATTAAAACGGAAGGGCCTTGGAGACCTTGAAATGACAGATGAATTAGAGATGCGTACCAAAAGAGGCCGGTGGTCAGATTTAATGCGTTCGAGATGGTAGTTGGTAGTGTCCTTGAAACAATCAAGCCAGGCTGCATTACAGAGGCATCTGTCTAGCCGTTCCCGAAGGGTTCCACGGAACCAAGTGAATCTTGGCCCTACGAAGCCGGTATCGAGAAGATTGCAGTCTTTGATGCAGTCTCTGAACTCTTGAGCCTGAAAATCATTGAAATGCCCACCACCGAGCTTCTCAGACGAGGCCGTCATTGAGTTGAAATCTCCAAGGTTAAGCCACGCCTGAGATTGAGGAGAGATGTCTTGCAGGTTCTGCCAAAGCGTGCGGCGGCCGATCAGCGAGGGCGAAGCATAAACAAACGTGACGAGGCATGTACGACCTGACTCCCATTCAATCCTCGTGTGTATAAACTGATTGGTGGAGGAGAGAACATTGACTTTGATATTACTGTCATTTCAAAGCACCCAGATCCCGCCTCTAAACCCCACAGCATCGACAATGGCAGAAAATTGGAATTTGAGCTTAGCACGAACAGCTTGACCAACATCGCCACTGATACGAGGCTCCAGAACCACGACAAACTGAGGACTATGCTTCTGCAAATAATGGTTAAGGGCAACAGTAAAAGCATCATTACCGGCGCCGCGACAATTCCAAATGAAAATACTATCCATAAAAAAGACGGTAGAGGGAGGAGTAACACCACCTGGCAATTAGCAGGTAGACGGGCAATTAAGGTCCCAAGCTCCAGGTGACCCCGTCAAAGGCGAAGCCACGAGAACGGGTTGGCTGAGCGATGCTGAGTTCTGGTCAGAACAGGAGGTCAGGTCCAGCGCCATGGGGTCTGCAACGGGCTCCTGCGGGGAAGCAACAAGCTCTGGTGGGTGATCCGAATTGGCCGCCATGGCGATGCCCGTATCAGCCAGAGAGGTGACTTTCGCAGGGTCAGGCGCCATCTTTGTGACCGATTCAAAAATTCTCTGTTTGGTTGCGTCTTTAGAGATGCCCGAAGAGCCAGAGCGCCCAACAGACTTTGCGGCTTTGAGCTTGGAGTTAAGCCGGGAGCTTCCTTTGGATTTGGATTTGCAGAATCTTGCGGAAGATGTGAGAACAAGCCGATCCTCGTCGGAAGGATTGGGAGGAGGCGGAGTAAGATTGGCGAACAAGGCCGAGGTGGCAGTGGGGGTCGGGTTCTGATCTTGCCGGCCCGAGGCATCTTTGGCGGGGCCCTTAGACTTTGAGCCCGAAGTCAATTTTGTGGCTTTCTCCTTAGCATCCGGCTTAGCAGACTTGTTGGGCTTAGTGGCAGGAGAAGAGGCATTGGGCTTCTTCACAAAATCATTAGATGGGCCGGAGGTGGATGTCGAGGGAACAGCAGAGGCCTTACCGTTAGTGGGATTGCGCAAATCTTTTCCCTTGCAACGGTCCTCCGATGGATGCGGCAAAATGGAGGGAATCTTGGAGGATTTCCCTCCAATCAGACTTTCCTTATTCCGGATTGGCATTTTTGTAGATCCTTGATTGGCTGCAGCCTTGGGATTTGCAGTTTCCTTAATTGACAGACCTTCCTTTTTTGAACGTTTGGAATTTCGGGACACGAGCATCCAGGGACCGAATGGCTCCGATGCCAACTCCGGCGCCGACGAGGAAACAGAAGGGGTCGTTGTCGAGATGCAAGCTTGCTGGGTGGCTAGGGTACGGGGGCAATGGTCTTTCGTGTGGCCGATTCTTCCACAATCAAAACAAAGGGTAGGCAGGTTCTCGTACTCAATCTTCTGAAGGACTCCGTCGAGAAATATTACCGGTGGGAGGGGGTCATTAAGATCGATTTCGATTGCTAACCTCGCAAATTTCCCACGTTCAGCTTTCTGCGTATTGAAATCGATCTTAACCGTCTTTCCGATCAGATTGCCAATAGAGCTCAAGACCTGTCCATGATAGAGATGGATGGGGAGATGAGGGAAGCGGACCCAGACGACCATCTTCCGAGGCATGTCGCTAGAAACCCTGAAGGTTTGATCCCACTGGTGGACGATGAGATAGTGATCGAGCAACATCCAGGGCCCTCCAGTCAGAGCTTTGAAATAGTCTTGTTCAAGCGAGAACTTCACCAAAAAACAGCTTCGATCAAGGTCCACAATATGCATCTGCCCTGCCGGTTTCCACATAGATTTGAGGCGGTGGCAAAGGAAGTTATAGCCAATGGATTTGCCAAGGAGTCTGACAACGACCGAATTAACCCAAGGTTTGCAGAGTTTGTCCTTGAATTCAGAGGAGAGAGTGAGGGACTTGATGCCATTTGAGATCGACGGGGTGATGTCGTTAACGCCAACTGGAATCCATGCTTTACCAAAGGAGGACGAAGGGTCTTGGGGACCTTGCAGGGCACCGACATATGAGCGGTTCACGGGGAGACCGGACGAAGAAGAAAAGATTCCCCCTGCAGCGGTACCGGGGGATGAAACCGCAGCGGATTCCTCTGGTGGTCGGACCCGATGGTCGTCAACCCGGGAAGGCAAGGGGACGCCGGCGGAAGGGGACGGCGAGGTCATAGAGAGAAAAACAGTAAGCTAATAATTGATTATTGGAAAGTTTTTTTTTACTGTTCTAATAATTGATTAAACTGATTTTAAAATAATATAAAAAAGTTTTTTTTACTGTTCTGTCGCCGGCGCCGCCGACCGTCGACCGCCGCCGCCGCCGACCGGCGGGGCAGCCGCCAACGACAGGCGCGCCTCAGCGGACAGAAGCATGCGGACGATGCGACTGCTATGGTTTTGTACCCAGCGCCGTCTTCCTTCCCATGCAAGCCCAGCCCATGGTCGGCCCGTTTGGTTCGGGTCGGACCGGGTTGAACCCTCTAGTTCACCCAGTTCGGTCCGACCAGTTTTGATTCGGATTAAATTTTTTTTTTATATTCTGTTTGGGACAGATTTAATTCGATACGATTTATGGGCAGTTTTTTTATTTTAATCATCAGTTTGATTAAGTATTGAAAAGTTTTAAATTCATAATTAATTTCCTATCTAATTTTAATAATGAGTTATTAAATTGAGAGGGAGTTTTAATTGATGGAATTTATGGGCAAGTTTTGAAATCTATATCCACGATATTTTCAAATATTAACGATAATCTCTATAATTGAATGAATTTTATAGTTGAAGCAATTATAATAAAGGAGTTTATTATTAGGATTTAATTAGAATAAAATTATTTTATTCATAATTAATTATCACCTTAATTAAAATTGGTTAATTAGGGTTAAATCTATCAAGCATGCTAGATTTAAGGTCATTCACTCATGCGGTAGTGAATGAATGGATGTTATATGCATGTGTTATTGTGTATATTGTGCGTTTTGTGGCAAAGCGTGCAGGTTCTTGGTGATGGGATAAAAGGCCCCAACCCAATTTAATTTTATTATTATTTTATTTTGGGAAATACGGTCTGCGTACCGTTTATTTTGTTGTAATTTTATTATTTGTAAATTAATAAGATAGATTAGGAATCTTGTATTTAGTTTACAAAAATATGTAATTACAACAAAGGAGGGATAGACGCTAGTAAAAAACTCAAGGATAGGAGATCCTTTGATGATGAACATGAACCGCTTTTCCAAGACTAAAGGGGGGCAAGATCCGATCACCTACAAGCGTTAATTGTCTGAATGCTTAGCACCATATTTTAGGTTGTTGTGTTCACTAGCAAACGTAAATAAAAACACATCACCTAAAATGTCCCCAAAGTAAAATTGAGGCAATGCTTTACCATAACGAGACCTATGATGCCTTTACAAGAACTAGGCCCTTTTCTGCCAAAGTAGACTATGGACCTATTATTGCACTGGATAGCAAGGGTGGATCTTAGGGGTCCATAAGTTCGTTTTTGGTCGTACTCAACGAATACAAAAGACAAAATTTTGGTTCGAAGCATAGTCGATTTTGTGATTATCACATAATCAACCAAGAGTCACAAAAGGTTTGTGATTGACCAATGGGTTGGTCTACCTAAATTTCAAAAATTTAGTGGCAATGCCAAAGTGCGGCTAACTTTTTGATGGATTTAGGATCTTGGGAAGTATTTCATTCAAGGGGACACACTTTTGTGTGAATGAAGTACACATATACTCTTAATTTTAGAGAAAATTATTGAGCTATGTATATTTCAAACAATAATAGCTTTTG
Source organism: Linum lewisii (assembly GCA_034768395.1). Taxonomy (NCBI): domain Eukaryota; kingdom Viridiplantae; phylum Streptophyta; class Magnoliopsida; order Malpighiales; family Linaceae; genus Linum; species Linum lewisii. Next base: position 22,137,006 of record CM068297.1, read on the forward strand.
CACTTTATTTTTGTAGAATTATGGTTAGTCAACTCGTTTATCCTATCACCAAATGATTTTATCCTTATGAAGGAGAAAATCAAAGCATTGTGAATGCTAAAGGCTTTTGAAGCCCTCACCACACATAGAACAAAGTAGTGTTCTTAAGGAAATGTCCTTGAAATCCATACTTTAAAATTCAAATAGTCACCTCATATGAGGAAGAGAAGACTATAAGTGAATTTTAAAAGATAATAGTTGATTGTCATGTGCCACGTGTTGTCATTCATAGAACCACCTGGAGTGAACTTTATGAATGCATACTCTATCTTTGGTACCCCAAACGACCAAATCTCTCCCAAAATTCATACAATGACTGCATGAATTAAGTGGGAGGAGAACTAGAAGAAATGATTGCTTCTCGTCCGTAGTTGGCTGGTTTACACACATACTTGTGAACCACTTCGGATATGGTGTTAAGGGTAGCCGCGTTTAAAGTATTAAACAAAGGAATGAGAGGTGTGATACCCACAAAGCACTATACGAGCAAGAGATCGTAAAGGAAAATGGATTTCAGACAGAATAATAGTTGTAACTTGGAAGAAGTTAGTGGCAGAATAAAACTTCGCATTGACAATGATGCTAGGATGGCATGCATTCAAGTGGGAGTTTTAGTTCCAATAACACCAAGAAGCAATAGACAAACTCATAATCCACAAACTTTTGGCATTTAGACACATTAGTTTGCTACGCATGAAACAACTTTAGACAATTGGTGTTTCAATCTCATTTTCTTGTGAGAGTTTTGTTACATGTGAAGCTTTAACTAGTGGGAAAGATGACTAGGTCATCGTTCTTCTGCCAAAGTGAAAGAGCAAGTGATCTTTTGGCCCTCACACATACTGATGTGTATGGACCTATGAGTTCAATGGCTTGTGGAGGTTTAGATACTTCATCACTCTTACTGATGACTTAAATAGGTATGGGTACATCTACTTAATGAATCAGAAGTTTGAATCTTATGAAATGTTCAAAGATTCACAAAATGAAGTACAAAACCAATTGAAAGGAAGATAGAAGCCATTCGGTTTGACCGAGATGGCGAATATCTTAGCCAAGAGTTTTTCTGATCATCTTTGGATTTGTGGAATCATTTCACAAACTCACTCCTCTCGGAATGCCATAGTTGAATGGCGTGTTGGAAAGGAGAAATTGAAACTTGTTAGACATGGTTCAATCTATGATGAGCTTCGCTAATCTTCCAAATATTTTTTTATGGGGACATGAAACTACTGCGTTTACACTGAATAGAACTCCGTCTAAGTCTGTTGAAAAGACACCATATCACATATGGACTGGTATGGTACCGGTGATATCTTTTCTAAAAGTTTGGGGTCGTGAACTTTATGTTAAGCGTATGCTTTTCGATAAACTAGCACCAAAATCAGACAAAGTGCCTATTTGTAGGTTATCCTAAAGAGACGAAGGGATATTACTTCTACAATCCTAAAGAGAACAAAGTGTTTGTTGCTCGTGATGGTGTCTTCTCGTGATGGTGTCTTCTTGGAAAATGAGTTCATTTTCAAGAAAACAAGTGGGAGAAATATTCATCTTGAAGACTCTCAAGATGATGAGCAACAATGGATACTGATCCAATTACATCTGAGAACCCGATTGAATAAGAAATTGTTCAAAACAGTGAAGATGTAGAGGAAACGCCAAAGGAGGGCGATATACTCAAGTTGTTGTTGTTCACTCCAAATTCGTTAGTCTAAATGGACTAGAATTTTTTTTTTGATGAATTAGTGGTTTCATTTCATCAAAAAACTTTGAAGTACAAACTCCTATCTAAGACTCTATACAATCATCGAAAACTAGAATCCTAGAATTCTCAAAATTTTCCTATACTCCCCATGTCTACTAACTTTTAGAGAAATTTCTTCTCTAATGTACCTCACTATATCATCTATACTTTTTCTATCATTCGTAAAGACCCTATTACAACGCTCCTTCCAAACACAACTTAACACCATCTTCCAAGCAAGGGCTTTACTTCTCCTCTTCAATGAACTTCTTCTCAATTCCCTTAGAGCAAACTGAAAATGACTGTCCCAAGAGCATTTAGGAAACTCTGGGATGAATTCATTCAACACTGCAGCAGTGAAAGAATAATCACCAAATATATGCTCCCTGCTGTCCATTCCATCCGCACACAATAAACAGTTCACATCAATGGACAATCCCCAGTCAACCATACTACTTCTGGTAGCCAGCATATCTTTTACAATAAGCCATACCTGAAAGTTATGCTTGGGGTAGCTCAGTCCCTTCCACACCAAGTGATACCAATCAACAGTCGGCATCTTAACCCTTATAGAGTCCCAGACAGTGGAAAGTTTAAACTTCTGCATTCTACCTCCATTCCACAGCAACTCACCATCACTATGCACAGAACAATAACCTGCAGCTAAAGGTCTCAGCTTCATCACACGTCTCAACACCCAAGATCCACTTTGCATATTCATCGGCCAAATATCTCTACTCTTAATCTTGTACTTATAGACCCAAGCTACCCAAAGTGATCCACTCTTAAGCAACAAACTCCATAAGTGACGAAGAACATTGGCCACATTCCACTCATACAGGTTCCTTAACCCTATTCCACCTTCTTCTTTAGGGTAAGCCATTTTTATCCAGCTTATTTTTGCTCGTTCACCATCTTCTTTCCCCCACAAGAACCTATTACATATTTGCTCTATTTCTTTCAGCAAGTTCTTTGGTAGCAAAAACACCGACATCCAATATTGCAAGATCCCCCCAATGACTGAATCAATCAACTGCAATTTTCCAGCATAAGAGAGGTACTTGGATTTCCAATCTGAAATCCTACCAGTAATCCTCTCTAGCAGAAGACGACAGTCCTCTTTCTTCAGCTTACCTGCACTCAACACCACACCAAGATATCTAAAAGGTAGCTTCCCCCTTGTAAACCCACATTTCAAAATTTCATCCACTTCTGCATCCTCAACCCCAGCAAGATAAATCTCACTTTTGTCGGGATTGAACTTCAGGCCTGACATGGTCTCAAACTGCTTCAGGATATCAACTACACCCTTGACTGCATTAGCTGAACCCTTAGTAAGCACTATAAGGTCGTCTGCAAACGAAAGGTGAGTGACATTTACCGCTTTGCACTGAGGATGTAGCATAAACTTCCTATCCTTCACTACTTTGTCCATTAACCCCGAGAGTACCTCCATAGACAACACAAACAGGTAAGGCGACAGTGGGTCACCCTACCTAAACCCTCGGCCTGCTGGGAAATAACCACTCAACGTACCATTCACACATACCAAAATCATAGTAGTTTCCAAACAAACCTTAATCCAGTAGACAAAGCTCATAGGGAAATTCATAATCTTCAGCACTTCTATTATAAAATCCCATTCAACCGAATGAAATGCCTTCATCAAATCAATTTTTATAGCACATCTAGGGGAAATGTTTTGCCTACTATAAGTCCTAAGAAGCTCATGTGCTAACAACACATTATCACTTATCAAGCGTCCCTTAATGAAAGCAGACTGAGCTTTATCAATAACATCCGGCAAGACATCCCTAAGCCTCATAGCAATTACTTTTGATATAATCTTATATATAACGTTGCAACAAGAAATTGGACGGAAATCCTTAGCATGGGCAGCATTCACTTTCTTAGGAATTAATGCCAAGTAAACACTATTCATAAAAGAAGGAATCTTACCACTTGAGAAGAAGCTAAGGACCGCATCAACAACATCTTGCCCAACCAAACTCCAGCATTTCTTATAGAAAGCAACACTAAACCCATCGGGTCCAGGACTTTTCTCATTCGGCATTGAATCCAAAGCAGACTTAACTTCTTTAGCAGTAACTGGTCTTTCTAATAACTCAGCTTGTTCATCACTAACTTTCAATCGTATCACTGACTCCAGCCCATCAAGACAGCAACTAGACTTCTCTCCCAAAAGCTTCTTATAGAAGCTCTCCAAGACACCAGCAATATCATCATGTTTATCCACTTTTTCCCCTGCTCATTGTAAATCAACCTAATAGTATTACAGGCCTGCCTAGCTTTAACACTTTTGAAGAAATACGAGGTATTGCTATCCCCATTTTCCACCCAAAGTGCTCGAGCCTTTAGCCTCATAATTTCTTCCTCACTTCTTTTCAGCTCATCTAGCTCCATCTTACTATTATGCACTCTTTCAATATTTGCTGCACTAGAATCCTCATTCATTTCCATGAGAAAGAAACTGACTTCAGTAGCTTTACTTTTCACCCTATTCTGAATATCTGAGAAGCATTCTGCATTTAGAGCCTTAAGCTCTTTTTTCAAGTTACGGAGCTTACCATACAACCTATAAAAAGGTTTATCACTTGTTCTTACCATCCAAATCTTCTTAACAATTTCATCAAACTTTGGATGCCTGATCCAACTACTGAAAAACTTGAAAGGTTTTGGTTTTGAAGCAACCATCCCTTCCATGTTAATCACTAGAGCACAGTGATCAGACTCACTACTAACAACTACCTCCACCTTGCTACCTGGGAAAGAACTTTGCCATTTCAGATTCACCAATATTCTATCCAACCTTCTAGCTATAGGATCATCCACCCTATTATTAGTCCAGGTAAACCATGGCCCTAAAGCTGAGTGCTCATATACTTCAATCTTCTCAATGAAGTCTTTAAAATCATCCATACCTGCAAAACTCGATACTTGATTTGAGGCCTCCTCAACAGAAAGAAAGGTATTAAAATCTCCTCATACTAGCCAAGGCAAGCCTCTCACCCCAAGCGCAGCAATATCAGCAAACATCACTCTTCTCTCTGCACAAGTAGTTGCTGCATAAACCACTGTTAAGTAGAAAGGATCAACCAAATCCACCCGAACATGTATAAACTGACTAGTCTTCTTCAAAACAATCACCGGGATTCCAGTCTTCCACAACAGCCAAATCTTTCCCAAATCTTTATCATAACAAAACTCCCCATGCCAACCAGGGAACCGCGAGCTGAAAAGGTCTGAGGCATTAATTAACCTGACCCTAGGCTCCAAAATAGCAACTACATCTAGATTGAACTTGTAAATAAAATTCTGCAACTCTTTAAACTTATTATACTTATTAAAACCTAACATTCCATACCAAGGCCCTCATTCTGTAATTTTCGACATCTGCCTTGTGACCACACCAGGATCACCCATTACACTTTGATCAATAAATGCAGCCTTCTTTTTACGATTTCTCCTTTTAGATTTCTTAGACAGGACCAACTGGAAGTTCTCCTCAGAAGAACTAACCTCCTTGTTCTCCTTACTCACTGGACTCCGGGGCTCTGAACCACTACCTTCATGAATGCGCAAGGCCTTCTCTACTAGAGAACTTACAACAGTGGGACCACTAGAGCTTTGCTGGCCAGCTAAACCCTGTACTACTAATGAACCTTGCGGCAGCTCATTCTCTCCAGAGCCTACCTCCTTAGTTTTCACTAATTCAGTAGCACACCCTGAAGAAGAACCAGCCGCCGCAGGTAATGTAGTACCAGATTTCTGACCAACAGGCGTCGACACAGCCCCCTCAGGTGTCCCCTCCTTGGTTTGAACCAATTCAGGGACATTGCCTGAAGAAGAACCAGTCTTCGCAGGCATAGCCCTAGTCCTCCACACAGCAGTTCCATTTGTTTTCCCATAAGTACGGACTACCGGATACACAACATCTATGTTAATCTCACCGTCATTCCCCATGAGAAAGGTTAATCTCTCCGGCTTAGCACTACGCTGCCCAAATAACACACAGACCTTAACATCAACACCATCACGAACAAAATTACTTGCTGGCTTCCCGATTTGACTAGCTATCCACCCAATCCCTTCTTGCGAAATGAGTTGCGGGGGAACATTCTTAAACGTAATCCATACAAGCTTCTCTCCGGCGAGATCACCACCGGTTCGATCCCCTTCTGCCACCGTCTCAAAAGCAAAGCCGAGTGGTGAATATGCCACGACCTACTCAGAATCCACGAACTAAGCTCCATCGACGCAGGCTCTATCAGGAAGAAGCCCTCAGACAGCTTCGACACTTGAACACTTCCTTCATATCCCCATAATCGATTAACCATGGTGACGAACACTCAGTACGGCGGAATCGGCCCTAGGAATTGAGCCACTAGTGCCGATTCCAATCTCTTCACTCCAATATCCACGAAAGCTTGAGGAATCTTGACAATTCCCCCCACCAGATGCTCCGGAGACGATTGCACGTAGTCTAGAACACCGGCACCCACAACGAAAACCCATGATTTAGCGGTCGAAGAAGAAGCAGACATGGCGGCGAACCCTAATCGCCTCTACACATTTGAGAGAAAATCACGCGCGCGCGTCTATTAAATGGACTAGAATTCAATCTAAGAAGATTTGTAATCTTCATTATGAATGGAACTCTAGACATATTGCTTCTTGAAAGTCAAGAACCAATAACCTACAATCGAGCAATGACGAGTTCAGACTCCTAATCTTGGCAAGAGGCTATGATTTAATCCATTCGGATTATCCCATCGATTGCTGCATTTCATGATTATGAATATGGCAGTTGGATATCAAAACCGCCTTCCTGAATGGATTTTTGGAAGAGGATGTGTACATGACACAACCAATAGGTTTTTAAGATACTAAAATCTTGGGAAGATATGCAAACTTGAGAGATCCATGTATGGACATAAGTAAGCATCAAGGAGTCGAAACCTCATACTTGATGAAGCTGTCAAGGAAATTGACTTCATCTTATGTATAGAGAAAACTTGTGTCTACAAGAAATTCAGTGGGAGCAATGTAGTCTTTTGGTCTTGTATGTGGATGCCATATTAGTCATTTGAAAATGTGTTTTCAATGAAAGACCTGGGTGAGGTAGAGTACATATTGGGCTTTAAGATCTATAGAGATAGACCAGGGAAGCTCTTTAGTCTATGTCAAGAGACTTATACTGATAAGGTCCTTGATAGGTTCAATATGAGGGAATCCAAGAGGAGATACCTTCTTATGAACCACGACATACATTTTAGCAAAGAATCGTGTCTTTAGACATAAGCTGAAAATGAGATAAGATGAGTGTTCCACATGGTTTGGCTATAAACTCATTATGTATGTCATGACATGTACTCGAAGAGATGTTGCATCATGTGCAACAGATTCCAATCGAATCCATGTGATTTTCCACTGGATTGTTGAGAGCATCCTTAAGTATCTTGCTAAAGACTTAGGATTATTTTCCTGTGATTGGAGGTGAAAAGGAAGTTGACTATTTAATGGTATTGTGATGCCAACCATTTAACTAATCGTGATGGCACGTAGTCATAATCCAGATACGTCTTCATGGAGATGAAGGAGTAGTATGCTGGAAGAGCACCAAATGGATTTTGGTGGTTCAATCTGCTACGAAATCATAATACATAGTTGTAGTAGAAGCGACAATGTAAGCTATGTGGATCAATAAGTTATTGATAGAGCTTGATGTGGTTCCTTCACGTCAAAAGGAAGTAGGTCTTCATTGTGACAACAATGAAGCCACTTCTCGTTTGAAGGAACCAAGCCCCAAAGGCTGGGTCAAGCCACATTGATATGAAGTAATGTCTACTTCAAGGCTATGTGAAGAAACACTTGATCAGATTGTGCAAAGCTTCAACAGATGACAAGTTGGTCGATCTGTTGACTAGGCCTCTAAGCAGTGCTAAGCATAAGTAGCACAACTTGGCAAAGGACTCGGACAAGTTGTTGGAGATTGTCTTGGAAGACCTTGCTTAGATTTGATGTATACATTATGTAATAGAGTTTATTACATGAGGTGTATGACATTGGAGTTATTGTTTCAACAAAAGGAAATAGTTTTCCTTCTCATTTGATTTTGGCTTAGAATCGAATGAAATGTTCAATAGTTGAGTAGCGTTCAATGGGATCATCACCACAAGTCGCTGATGCATGAAACCCCATAAGTGAACTGAACCTCTCAAGCTATGTTTTGTCCCTAGTATGGAGTTGTTAAACTGAACATAAACGAACTCCCATAAAGGACTAGTTTGTATGATGGTTGTCATAGTCGCGAGTTTCACGGACTATATAGACAAAGTGTTGTCCTGCCATGTACATGGGTATGTATAAGTGTTGCATACTGGACATGACCTACTTTGGAAAGTAACCCAAGACTTTCTAAAGATATACACTTCTAGTGGATTCCTCCGACATGAGTATGGTATGGTATGACCTCATTCAATGAGTGACTCACCTTTGATTCTGTCAAACTCTCACCTGAATAAGGGAGTTATAAAGGCATTGTTTTCGGGGTAGTCATGATTTGAGTGGGAGCATGATCGATACAAGACTGGAAATGTCTCTCTTGCTGCAAAGTAGGATACGGTGACTCGGGCCCCTTGTAGAGTGAGAACTGTGGAAATGCATGGTCATGCTCAAATGGATTGTTGTTACTATCATTTGTTTATTTAAAACAGTTCAAGAATCTCAGTGACAAGAAGAAAGATTTTGAGCTATAAGCGAGTAACCGCTCCATGTTATCACGTTCTCAAAATGGTCGACCAGGAGACACAGGAAATCTTAACGTGCGGACTTGTCCCTCGGCCAAGTGGGAGACTGAAGGATTTATGTCCATCGGTCCAAATCAGCATAGGAACTAGTTAAGTGTTGGACATGATTAATAGATTTAATTTGGGCCGGTTAGGGATTAATATGTCTTGCTAGAGACAAATATTAATCAGTGGTTTGGGCCACGGCTAATCGGACCAGGTCCTACAAGGTCACACGCCTATAGTATGGACCGGATCATTAATAGGCCCAATCCATGGTGGATTGGGACTACTGGGCTGGCGGCCCGTTAGGGTTAGGAAGGGATTAGGGTTTCACTAAAAAAAAGGCCTTTAGCGTCGCTCGGAGGGGAAGTATTTAGCGTCGGTCAGTGAGGAACAGACGCTAAACCCTTGACTCGCGTTTGACCAAGGGTTTAGCGTCGGTCGCTTATCGACCGACGCTAAAACATGTCGATAACCGACGCTAAATTTGGTTTTCGGTCGGAAACGAAGCCAACCAGCTTTAGCGTCGGTTACCGACATGTTTTAGCGTCGGTTACCGACCGACGCTAAAACAACCGCTACCCTAACCCTAATCTCATCTCTCTCAGCCTTCTTCTTCCTCCTCCAACCTTCTTCTTCCTCTTCCATTTTCTTCCTTCTTCCTCCTCCAACCTTCTTCTTCCTCTTCCATTTTTTTCCTTCTTCCTCCTCCAGCCTTCTTCTTCCTCTTCCATTTTTTTGACCTTCATTCTTCTTCTTCCTCTTTCTTCTTCCTCCTCCAGCCTTCTTCTTCCTCTTCCCTTTTTTTGACCAACCTTTCTCTTCTTCCTCTTTCTTCTTCCTCTTCCTCTACTTCCTTTTCTAGATCTCCAGATCCACCTTCTTCCTCTTCTTCCTCTTCCTCTTCCTCTTCTTCCTCTTCTTCTCCTCTTCTTCGTCATCGTTGCCATCGCCATCGCCGTCGCCGCCATCATCGTTGCTGCCACCGTTGCCGCCGCGAGCACAAAAAAATGACCTAATAAATCTAAAAGCACCAAAAAAATATGACATAATAAATTTAAGTGACCAAAAGGATGACCTAATAAATCTAAGTGACCAAGATGCATAACTGGAAAATGGAGTGACCAAATCTGAAAAGTAAAATATAAAATGAATATTAAAAACAAACAAAAAATTGGGTTGGTCAGCGATTCATTTCGGTCAGCTCAATATTAGCGTCGGTCGTGGTTTAATATTAGTGTCGGTCGTGGAAGAACCGACGCTAAAATTTAGCGTCGCTACTTTTAGCGTCGCTTGTTGTAAGCGACGCTAAATATTTTAGCGTCGGTCAATGACCGACGCTAAAGCGCGGTTTCAACCGACGTTAAACTCTCGTTTTTTTGTAGTGTTTCTACCCTAATCCTATAAATAAGACTGCTAGGGTAGCAGTCAATCCGAAGCCTCACACACTTTCTCTCAGAGAAAACCCTAGCTGCCATAACCCTAAAAGCTGTTCTTCGACCAAGAGTTCTAGCAAGCTTTGGCGAGGAAGATCCGGATCCCAGCTAGCGTGGACTAAGTAGAGGAGCTACATTTGAAGCTCTCTGGATCGATCTAAAGGCTATGGGAGCAACGGGAGGTATTAGTTTTCGAGCTAATATCACGCTTCAAGAATGTGAGTTACGATAACCCTTGTTATTGGATTATATGCAATCGAGCTCTTTCTAGGTTGTTAGATGTTGATTCGTATTTCCGCTACGTTTCTGGTTTAGCATCTAACGCTTTTCATCAAAAACTGTTTGTTAGGTTGACTATAGTAGGAGGGGGTAAATTGATCATTTCATAGTATAGGAGGCTGCTTGTTAACTTGTCAAAGTAGAGGGGGTCAAAATACAATTTCCCTATTATTTAAGTCCGATAGTTTGTTATGAAAGTGATGGAGAACTATGAAGTAGAGATAAAAAGGGGAGAATTGTTTCTTGTTGGTAATTACATCTTTAAACAACTACTTATCTGTCATCTTAGCCACTATTTATAGACATTTATTTTTGTTCCTGGTATATTTTTTAAGAGGCATGTATATATGCTTTTAAAAAGAATTTACTCTTACCAGGGCATTTTTCTTTATTGGACTCTACCACTATTTACATATATTATTTTCTACTATTTTGCTATCTATGGGATTTGTACCCGGGTGGTTTAAGGAAATGTGCTAAGTTCTTAGTTCTTACCACTTGGCTCAGGAGTACTTACTGTGTTCCAGCCTCGTCGCCTGGCCCAATAAGGGAAGCCCAAGCCTGTTGGTCTTCCGGGGGTGGTGTACCTCGTAAGTGATGAAATGAAGGGGGTAGTTAGTTCAAGGAAAAGGGAGGCGATCAGTTTAAGGAATGGGAAGGGAGGCGAGTTACGTACCGCGGAGCATTTGTCCGCTGGGTAAAAGTGTTGTCCCCCAGTTAATGGGGTGTACGGGGGATATTTATAGTACCCCTGTCTTGGTCGCCAAGGCTGAATCCTGGCCACTCGTTTGTAGCTCTCGTAAGATGCCGACACGTGTTTGCTTTGTCTTGGAACCCTAAGTGTCGCCGAGTAAACCCTAGGAGTCTGCCGGACTGGGCCGTCGCTTTGGGCCCCCCTCCACTACTTGGGCTTGCTGGCTTGGCCCATCTGAATTATCGCTTAGGTCCAACCCTCCAGCCCTAGCCGCTGTGTTCAGGCCGCCATGTGGGCCACTATGTGGGCCGCCGCTTGGGCCCCTGGGATTCTGGCGGGTCGTGCCCATCAATTGCCCCCAAGCCCTTAGTCGAGCTTTGCTTGGCTGAGGGCTTACTCATAGTTCGGACCGCTTGTCTTGTGATCGCCACAGGAGAACCCATCAATTACCCCCAAGCCCTTAGTCGAGCTTTGCTTGGCTGAGGGCTTTTGGCCGCCTATGCCGTGTCGCTTTGTCGCTTTGCCGCTTTGCCGCTTTATCGCTTTATCGCTTTGGTTTCTTGGCTCTTAACCCTCTATTAAGTCGCCCTTGTGCCCACGTTTTTATCGCCTTATCTCTTTTATCGCTGCTTCCTATCACGCCCATTTTTCGTTTCTCATGCGCCCCTCTACCGCTCAGGGTACTATGGTCTTTTACTCCCTAGCTTGCTGGAGAAGTTGGGGAAATCGGGGTATTTCAGTAATTGCCCAAAAAGTCATCATTACCTTATCCTTCCAGATGTCACTTCAGCCGCGCGTGTCCCCAATGAAACGTCGCGACGGTTCCGTTTCCCGCCAGCACGTCCCCTCAGCCGCGCGTGCTCCCCACTCATCAGCCACGACGGTTCCATTTCCCGTTCACTGGCCTTCCTATATAAACCCTATTCTTACCGTCCTCCTTCCCTTTTTTTACTCCTCCTCTGCCGCCTCGTCTCCCTGTTTTTACAGTCCTTTTGCTTCCACTGTTTCCTCCTTCTTCCGACGAGCCTTCAACTGTTTCCTCTTTCTTCCGACGAGCGCTCCACTATTTCCTCCTTCTTCTGACAACCGGAAAACGTTCATTCCTCCTCCTTACTCCTTTTCAGATGTCTGGAACTCCCCGACGCCCACCTGGTACGTGACTCCTCCTTTCTTTCTCACTCTCGTTGCAGTCCTGCCGTGTGTTCCTTTTTCTTCTCTGCTTCTTGTTGTCTTTCTTGAACCATGGATTCCGACACCGATAGCCAGAACCAAAGCCATTCTTACTCCGCGGGTACCGATCCTTCCCCTTCTCCTTCATGCTCTCCCTCATCTTCCAGCCAAACCCCTGAACGGGTGCCCCTAAATCCTCCGCCCTTGGCCGAAACCTCCTCTGCCCAGATTTTCGACGTGGCAGAGGAAACTTTTGATGAATCTACCACCCTTTCTTTCTGGGTCCCCATCAAAAAAGATTCGAGCGGGCCCGCCATGGGGTTGAGATTGACCCTGAGGCGACCAGGGTCACCGGGTCTTACTCTATCGTCAACTGGCGGTCCATGTCGCAAGGAACTACTTGTGACGAGCGTACGGTCATTGGCCCTGGCTACTTTCCCTCAGGATCAGTAGAGAGAATCGCCCGCGTTCTTCCGTTCGCCCTGTTGCCGTCCTCCTGGAGGTTCGCCGTGGCCTCTCGGCTCTCTACCATTGGTAATTGCCCACCTGGGTGGTACGGCATCTGGACTGAGGCCTTCACCAATGGTCTTCGCCTTCCACCCTCATCATTCATGATTGATCTGCTTCAGTGTTTTGGTGCTTCTCTTGGCGCCTTCAATGTCGGGTGCTGGGCCTCGGCTTCTGCCTTCGAGTACAGTTGTGTGGCCAAGAAAATTGCCCCCACTCTTCGGTTGTTTCAATTGATTCACTATGCCAAACATACATCAAATGGCATCAGCTTTGTTCGTCGGACTGATCTTTCTCCAAAGGGCACTTATTCATCTCTGAAACCTCGCCCCACATGGTATCATTCGTTTTTCTACTTCTGCCCCAGCGACACGGATCGCCACTGGGCTTCACTGCTCCCCTCATCCTGGTCTTCTGGCGACGTGAGCTATTTCAACACCGAGCTTGATCCTACCCTGAGGAAATACTCCTACGTCGCCAGATCCTTCTTGACTGCCATCACCTATCGTCCACCTCTGGCCTGAGAAATGCTCAGGCGGGGATACGAGGAGGTATATTTTATGCCTAGGCAATGCTGATTGTTTTCTACTTTTAGCTAGAGTTGCCTATCTTGTGCGATTAAGTCGCCGAAGTCAAATCCCTAGGAACACACAAACTTCGCATTACCGCCTACCCTTTCTCTACCACCTTTATGTGTTTACACCCTCCTCATTTTTTTTTATGCTAACCCTTGGTTTTTTTTTTCCCAGGCGCTGTAAGCCTAACTGGATGCCTTCTCACTACCGCCGCACGCGGGCCTATCGGTGAGACTCGCCCTAGTCAATCTGAGTCTGTTACTGTCGCCCCTGCCTCAACTCAGCCTCCTCCTCAAAAATCTAAGGGGAAGAGGAAGGCGACCGAGAAAGATGAAGGCCTTTCTTCCTCAAAAAGGAAGAAAAAGGTCGGGGCTTCCAAGCCGAGGAAGAAGACGGGCGAGAGTTCCAGTCGTCCGCTGCCACCACCCCAATCGGTGGTAGAAGTCGAGGATGATGATGCTGACACTGAAACTCCCCTCTGCCGCTCTCGCCGCCAATCACCCCCGGCAGATAATAATTCTCCCGCGAGGGAGCCTCTTGGCCAGCCTGCTGGTGAGGATGCTCTTTCGTACGACGATTCCTATCTCTCTATCGAGCCCATCCCTCCTCTTACAGACCCGGTTGATCCTAAAACAGAGCTAGCCGCGGAGCTTGACCCCCGCCCCACGGAGCCTCATCGCGACCATTCTCGCCCCCCGGTGGTCAACATCGATCGCGCCCGCCGAGCTAACTGGTCCAAGCGGGCCAATAACGTTTTTGACCGTCCTGCTCCTGCTGGTCGGGAGGGCGAGGGGCGCTTTCGTATGTCGTACTTCGCTGTTGTCCATCCGGTGGCATCCCACATATCGCCCCGGATGGCGAGTGATATTGCGGAGGACTTCTCCCGGGGCATCTACGAGGGGGTGACCGCCCCTGGAGAAGGCTCGGAGATTTCTGACCTTCACGGAGCGGCCTCTTGCCGGCTTCTTCAGGTATTGTAAAATGCTTTTCCATCCACATGCTCGTTTTGTTTCGTTGCTACAGTTCGGTGCTTTCCTCTCTCTCTTTTTTTATAATTATTCTGTCATATAGGCCCTTGCCGAGCTCGGCGACCTGTCTTTTACATGTAAGCACATGCAAGAGGAAAATCTGAGGCTGAAGGAGGAGGCGGAGAACTTACGCTCCCTGCGTATGGATCTTACTCGTTATCACAACGAGGAGAAGGTATTTATCTGCCTGCCTCTCTTCCCCTTTATTTATTTATATTTGTTTTTTATTCCCCTCCAGACCATCGCCTCGCGATCCTACTGAGACCTTTACTGTTTATTGATCCTAGCGCCGAGCGGACGCGGCGACTTCTGCTGCCGGCTCTTTGAAGGAAAGCCTGGCCGAGGCGACTGAGCGGATCAGCCAACTGGAAGGGTCCAGGAGGACTTACAGGCTGCGAATGAGCGTGTTGCCGCTCTTGAAGCCGAGCTAGAGGAGGAGCGCGCCAAAGTCGCCCAGGTGGAGGAGATAACCGCCGAAAGGGATAGTGCCAAAGAGCTGCTTATCGACTCCCTAGCGGCACAATCGGCAGCAGATCGTGACCTAGCGGCTGCCAAGGCTCAGTATGACGAGATTGTGGCCTACTATACTCATGCTCTCGGCGAGAGTATGCGTGTGGTAATGCGCAGTTGTCGTAATGAGTTTTACGAGCTGTTTCCCAACAAGGGTTGGCCTGGGCGAAAAATGGTTCGTGCTGTCATCCGAGGCCTTAACCGCCATAACCTTGGGGTTCCTGACCTACCCGACGCCGAGGAAGAGGCTTATTTTCGAGACGCTGCTCGCTTGGAGCGTGAGGTAGTGGCGGCAGATGCTGAATATGTGGCGGCCACTCGCCGCAGCCATGGCTTGCCTGATTTGAATCCCAATGGCTCGGTGGTTCAGCCGCCATCCTCTGATCAAGCTCCCTCGACCAGTGGCAAAGACCTCGACTCCGCCGTTGATCCTTCAAAGACTGGCGAGAAGGGCTCCAGCGCCAAAGACCCCTGATCCTGCTTCTGACCTGTTGTGATGACTGCTTTCCTTTTAGACAATCAACATCATGTTTTTGTTTATTGTTGCTACTGCTCTGTCTTTCTCTCTCTCTTTTTTTATAAAATATGCCACTTAGCTCCTTTTTGTGCATTTTTAACCTTGGTCCTATATCTTGTGACGCCTTTTCTGACCGCTTTGCTTCTTTCCATTATACCGATAGTTTCGCTACCAGTAGGTTATACACGGCGATTTATCAATGCCCGTAAGTCTAGCAATTCAATGCCCTTAGGTCTTACACAGCGATTTGTTAATGCCCGTAGGTCTTATATAGCGATCTCAATGCCCTTAGGTCTTACATGATAATTTTGATGCCCTTAGGTCTTACACAGCGATTTGTTAATGCTCGTAGGTCTTACATAGCGATCTCAATGCCCTTAGGTCTTATATGATAAATTTGATGCCCTTAGGTCTTACACAACGATTTGTTAATGCCCGTAGGTCTTACATAGCGATCTCAATGCCCTTAGGTCTTACATGATAATTTTGCTGCCCTTAGGTCTTACATAGCGATTTGTTAATGCCCGTAGGTCTTACATAGCGATCTCAATGCCCTTAGGTCTTATATGATAAATTTGATGCCCTTAGGTCTTACACAACGATTTGTTAATGCCCGTAGGTCTTACATAGCGATCTCAATGCCCTTAGGTCTTACATGATAATTTTGATGCCCTTAGGTCTTACATAGCGATTTGTTAATGCCCGTAGGTCTTACATAGCGATCTCAATGCCCTTAGGTCTTACATGATAAATTTGATGCCCTTAGGTCTTACACAGTGATTTGCTAATGCCCGTAGGACTTACATAGCGATCTCAATGCCCTTAGGTCTTACATGATAATTTTGATGCCCTTAGGTCTTACACAGCGATTTGTTAATGCACGTAGGTCTTACATAGCGATCTCAATGCCCTTAGGTCTTACATGATAAATTTGATGGTGAAACAGCGTTTTCGGGGTTAGGTAACGAGGCATCTGGTAACTTCATTAAAACCAATATTTGCTTACAAGTACTTTTTTTTCTTTTTTTTAATCATAATACCGCCTAAGATGCATGGAATTCCATGTTTTAGAAACCTTTGTGCCATCCAGCTCTGCTAGCTTGAAGGTATCGGCCCCTATTACTCACCGTACTCTATACGGTCCCTCCCATCCAGGATTGAGCTTGGCTGCCCCGACCGCCGGCCTGAAAATTTTCCTCAGTACTAAATCATTGAGCGCGATGTGATGTGGTCGGAGCTTTAGATTATATCGCCTGGCTAGCTGTTCCTTTTCAGCGATCAGCTGCATCTGCGCTTTTTCTCTTCTTTCCTCAATCATGTCCACGTTAAGCATCAATTCTTGTTCGTTGACCTCGTCCCTGTACTCCTGTATCCGTATAGATGGGATTGAAATCTCCACCGGGAGGACCGCCTCAGTCCCATATGTCAATGTATAGGGAGTCTCGCCTGTCGCCGTTTTATAAGCCGTACGATGAGCCCATAGTACGTGATCAAGCTCCTCGACCCATACACCCTTACATCCATCCACTCTTTTCTTTAAACCTTGCAGGATAAGTTTGTTAGCCGCCTCCGCTTGTCCGTTTGCTTGTGGGTAGGCGACTGAGGCGAATCGTAGATTTATCTTTAAATCATCGCAAAATTCTTTAAAGACTTGTGAGTCGAATTGAGTACCATGATCACAGATAATACTTTCTGGTATGCCGAATCTGGTGACGATATTTTTAAACGTGAACTTTTGTATCTGCTTAGCGGTGATACTTGCCACTGCTTCTGCCTCAACCCACTTGGTGAAATAATCAACCGCCACGATGAGGAATTTCCTTTTTCCTGAGGCTTCTGGGAATGGGCCCAGGATATCCATCCCCCACCTCGCGAATGGCCATGGGCTGACATTCGCCTGGAGCGCTGTTGCTGGCAACTTGTGATAACTCGCGAATTCCTGACACTTGTGGCATTTCTTCACCAGGTCACCAGCCTCCTTTCTCATTGTTGGCCAATAGAAGCCCTGGTAAATTAAATTCCTTTCTAAACTTCTCGTTCCCAAGTGAGTGCCGCACACACCTGAATGTATTTCTTCCAGAGCCCAAGCTGCATCCTCCACTCCCAGGCATCGCAAGTAAGGACCCATGGCTGACTTTCGGTACAGCTCACCCCCTATTATAGTACATCTTCCTGCTTTTCGTCGGAGTTTGGTCGCCTCTAACGGGTCGCTTGGTATAGTGTCGTTATCCAAGTATTGGATAATAGGTGTTCGCCAGTCGCTTTTCCCAATTCCGTTAATCATGTGGAAACACTGCTTCATCCTTGTTTCCTTCTCCACTATGACCATTCGCCCCTCTTCAAAATCTGTCGCCGTTGCTAATTTCGATAATGCATCTGCGTGGCAATTTTCCTCCCTAGCAATCTGGGATATAACCATCTTTTTGAATTCTGATATAAGCAGTTTTACCTCATCAAAATAGGGGAGGAGCGACTCCTCCTTTACCTCAAAGCTCCCATTAACTTGGTTGACTACTATCGCCGAGTCTGAGAAAACTTTGATGTTAGTAACTCCCATACTCTTAGCGATTCGTAAGCCAGCCTCCAATGCCCCATACTCAGCTGCGTTGTTGGTTCGATTAGTTGCGAATCGCAATGCGACCTCGTGGAGGATCCCACCAGGAGACCTTAGGACTATCCCCGCGCCTGATCCTCCCTTACTCGAGGCGCCGTCTGTAAATAACGTCCATTCATCGCCTTCCTCGTTATCTTCTTGTACTGCCCTTTGACTACAAAGTCCGCAAGGACTTGGGCCTTGATCGCCGTTCGTGGCTGGTATCGAATGTCATACTCGCTTAACTCAATCGCCCACTTAGCTAATCGCCCTGCCACGCTCATAGATCTTAACGCATTCTTAATCGGAAGATTCGTGAGCACATGTATTGTGTGTGCCTGAAAATATGGTCCCAACTTTCTGGCCGCGCAAACCACAGCATACGCCATTTTTTCTATCGCTGGATACCTTGTTTCAACGTCGACTAAGGTTTTACTTGTGTAAAAAACAGGGTGTTCGGCTTTGTCCTCTCTTCAAACTAAAACCGCACTAACTGCCTTTGGAGAGATTGCGATATAGAGAAATAGATCTTCATTTAACTTTGGAGATGCAAGTACAGGAGGGGTAATTAAAAATTGCTTCAGCTCTTCAAAAGCCTTGTTACATTTGTCACTCCATGCAAACTTTGATGCATTCTTCAAGGTCGCAAAAAACGGAGCGCAGCGGTCGGCGATCCTGGGAATGATTCAATTGATTGCCGTCAGTCTTCCAGATAGAACCTGAACCTCCTTCACGGTCTTCGGGGGTGCCATTGCTGTAATCGCCGCGATCTGCGCTGGATTAGCTTCTATTCCTCTCCTGGTGATGAGATATCCAAGAAACTTTCCTGATGTCGCCCCGAACACACACTTCAAAGGGTTTAGTCTGAGCGAATATTCCTGTAATGTGTTGAAGGTTTCTCTTAGATCGCCAAGATGATCATCGAATTTCTTACTTTTGACCAAAAGGTCATCCACATATGCTTCCAAGTTTCGGCCGAGCTGCTTGACAAAGACTGTGTCGATCATTCTCTGGTAAGTCGCGCCAGCGTTCTTGAGCCCAAATGGCATTACTCGGTAGCAGTAGTTCGCCGTGGGCGTCATGAAAGCCATTTTCTCTTGATCCTGCTTGTTTAAAGGTATTTGATGATATCCTGAGAACATATCCAGAAAGGATAGCATTTCATTATTCGCCGTTTCGTCTACCAGCTGCTCTATGTTGGGTAGAGGATATGGATCCTTGGGACAAGCATCATTAAGGTTGGTGAAGTCGACACACATTCGCCATGCGCCTGACAATTTCTTCACAAGAACTACATTAGCCAACCACTCAGGATACTGCACCTCCTTGATAAACCCTGCCTTCATAAGCTTTTCTACTTCATTCACCACCGCCTGCTGCCTTTCCCTACAGATGTTCCACCGCTTTTGCTGGACTAGGCGACTCCCGGGCTCGATTGCTAGAGAGTGTTTGATGATGTCTGGAGCGATTCCTGACATATCACTTGGTGACCATGCGAACAGGTGCCAGAACTCTCGGAGCAACTTGACCAACTCTTGCTTCTTGTCATCGCTTAGGTAGGACGACACTCGAACTGTCTTACTTTCATCTTCTTCGAACAGCGGTATTGGGACGTCTGATTCCGCTGGTACGACTCTTTCTCCTTCGTTTTCCGCTTCCAAGCTTATGGTGAGGCAAGTGCTCTTAGTCGCCGCCCTGTAACACCTTCTGGCGATGTCCGGGTGCCCCCAGGCAAAACCTATCCCTTCTTTAGTGGCAAACTTTAACACCTGGTGCACTGGGGAGGAGATTGCCTGGAAGGCGGCGAGCGCCGGTCGCCCGAGGATCATGTTGTACGTGGATTGACAATCCATGACATGGAAGTCGATGGATCGGGTGACCTGCAAGTCTCCGTCCCCAATGGTTATCGCCATCGTTGCTATTCCCTTGATGGGGACTGTGTGCCCTGAAAATCCTGAGATGGTAGTTTTTGTCTGCCTGAGCAAGCTAGCTGGCAGGTTCATCTTTTTGTACAGCTCCCAGAAAATGATGTCCGCCGAGCTCCCTTCGTCAACCATTACTCGCTCCACTCGGCTATTGTGTGTGATTACTTGAATTACCATCACCTCCAAACTTGGGCCTCCTACCCGGGCCATGTCTTCCTCTGAGAATCCCAATGTTGGGCGACTGATTTGATCTATCATCATTATTTCCTTTGTTTCCTCCTTTTTGACTTTCTTTGTTGGGCAACTTTCCCCACCAAAAATGGTTTGATAAACGTGATTCACCTCAGGTCGAGGCTTTTTCTTGCTATCTTCATTGTCCAGAGGTTCCTTAAGCCGGGCGAAGACATCACCCTTCTTGTCTTGTGATTCTCCTTTCCCGCGGCGATCATCTTCTTGCGGCTTTTTTTTCCGCTTTGAGCTGACAATGAAATCCCTGAGACGTCCTTCGCTTATCCACCTTTCGATCTCATTTTTCAATTCCCTGCAATCTTCAGTGGTATGCCCATGAGAGTCATGGAAATCACAGAACTTATGGCGACTTCGCTGATCTGCTCTCTCTTGGTATCCTCTCTCTTGATAACCCCTTTGTTCTTCAAGGCGATATCTCATGTATGGCGGTTTCTCAGAGGGCTGCCATTTGGCCTGCTTGTTCCCGGTAACGGGCTTTTCTTCCCTCTTCGCTGCTCCTTGTAAAGGCTCTTCTAACTGCTCCTCAATCAAAATAATTTTATGTACCCTGGTTTCCAAGTCGGACAGCGACTTCGGAGCCACCTGTAGAAGCGACTCTCGCAGTCTGCCATTATGGGTCGACTGGAATAGACTTGCCGCAGCGATCTCATGATCTACCCTTTTGATGGATTGGACGACCCCAGTCCACTCGTCAAAGAATTCCTTCAGCGATTGGTTCGGCTTTTGCCTCAGGCTCACCAATGCTTGCAATGGGACCGTCCTTGTTTTCTTGCACTCATACTTCTGTGAGAAGATCCTTGCGAAACCTTCCCACGACGTTATGATGCCCTCCGGTAGATTCATGTACCACTCCCTAGCTCGCCCCCCAAGCGTCGCTGGAAAAGCCCTGCAGTATGCTGCGTCGCCAGCCTGCTGCATTTGCATGGCGATCTGGAAGGCTTGAAGGTGCTCGTCCGGATCGCCTGTACCTACATACCTATCTAGGTTGGGCGGCACCAACCCTTTTGGTAGTGGCTCAGCGAGTATTGCCCTGGACAGAGGTTGGCGAACTGCCAACTGTGCAGGTGAGATTTGAGTAGCCGGGAGGAACTGTTGTAATACCTCAAGATGAGAGTCCTGCGGCGACTGCCTGTCCCGAGTGTTGGCCCCAAGGGCTTGAGCTTGCTGAGCGATCACCGTCTTCAACATTTGGGTAAGCTCAGCATTTTGTTGCTCGAGGGACCGGAATCGCTGCTCCAACAGCTCATAGGCATCATCGGCCGGAATAGTACTTCGAGACTCCGAGTCGCCCTCGAATTCGCGCTCCATGTTTCTAGTGAGATTTGGGTCTGCACGGGAACCTGGGTTGATGTGCTTGACCGGTGTTACTCCATCTCCTCCTTCACCATCCTCGCCCATCAGAGTGGGAATCGCTGATGAAGTCATTCGCCTTGAAAAGTCGCCTGATTGCCCCTATCTGGCGCGCCAATTGTTCCAGCCTCGTCGCCTGGCCCAATAAGGGAAGCCCAAGCCTGTTGGTCTTCCGGGGGTGGTGTACCTCGTAAGTGATGAAGGGGGTAGTTAGTTCAAGGAAAAGGGAGGCGATCAGTTTAAGGAATGGGAAGGGAGGCGAGTTACGTACCGCGGAGCGTTTGTCCGCTGGGTAAAAGTGTTGTCCCCCGGTTAATGGGGTGTACGGGGGGTATTTATAGTACCCCTGTCTTGGTCGCCAAGGCTGAATCCTGGCCACTCGTTTGTAGCTCTCGTAAGATGCCGACACGTGTTTGCTTTGTCTTGGAACCCTAAGTGTCGCCGAGTAAACCCTAGGAGTCTGCCGGACTGGGCCGTCGCTTTAAGCCCCCCTCCACTACTTGGGCTTGCTTGCTTGGCCCATCTGACTTATCGCCTAGGTCCAACCCTCCAGCCCTAGCCGCTGTGTTCAGGCCGCCATGTGGGCCACTATGTGGGCCGCCGCTTGGGCCCCTGGGATTCTGGCGGGTCGTGCCCATCATACTGATATATTTTGTGAAGTTTTTAAATATAAATTATAAAACTTAATGATATGGAGAAACTATGCGAAGAAAAAAATCAAAATTAAAAAAAAAGGGTTAATACACCTTTTTGCCCCTCTACTATGCAAAGTTAACAAATATACCCCTTTACTATTTTCTAACTGATTTAACACCCTCTACTTTGAAAAGTTTAACAAACATGCCCCTCCATTTATCTTTTCATCTATTTTTTGTCTAATGAGTTTATTATACGTACTAATTCATATGATTTGTACACTTTATCATTGATTGAATGTTCACAATCCAAAATTATTTAAATTAGAAAGAAAAAGAATACCACAAAAACACATCTGTACATAATGGTGATTATAATGCCTTTTCTTATTCTTTTCTTTTTAATTTAAACAATTTCACCTTGTGGACATCCCGATCAGGGATGTCATGGACAAATAATATGGCGTAGCACATATAATCAACTCATTAGACGAAAATATATGAAAAGATAAATTGTGGGGCATATTTGTTAAAATTTTCAAAGTAGGAGGTGTGAAATCAGTTAGAAACTAGTAAAAGGGTATGTTTGCTAACTTTGCATAGTACAGGGGAAAAAATGTGTATTAACCCTAAAAAAATGAAATTTTTTCCTTACTCATTATTAGAAAAGAAAACCGTTAACGTTTATTATATATATAATTAATTATATATTATCTAACATTTATCTATACAAAAGAGTACAAAGTTTACAAGTTATCTACCTTTACAAATTTTAATCATTCAACATATAGAGATAAATCAATTATTTGCCTTTAAGCTAATCATACAACCTATAGAGGCAATTGTAAATTATCTGCATCTAAAAAAGTTTAATCATACAACCTATAGAGGCAGTTATAAATTGTCTGCATCAAAAAGAGTTTTTTTGTGTAAGACAAAAAACTTATAGAGGCAGTTAAAATTATCTGCCACTATATTCATAGGTAAATCGTAGGCTAAAAATACATGTAATAAGCTCACATCAAAATCACCTACGACTAACCTAATGCTTGTCCTCAAGCATTCGAGTCAATCAAGATAAGTGCTCCTACTTACACAAACCGAGACAAAATAACCTTAGTTCCTAGAATGATGTAAATGGCAACCAAGTATTACCTAAGATAGGATAGAACCCCACACTGAGATTGCACGATAATACAAACCTCCATCTCTTCTAAAACAGTATAGGAGTAGCCAACTCTTAGAAAACTTGCAGAATTAGAAAACTCAAGCTTTGGGAGAATGACGCTCTTTTCCTTCCCACATACTCTGGGACTTGGAAAATAAAGGTTTGGATTAGAGCTCTTTCTAAAGGTCTAATTACTTAGCAAATGGGGGAATATGGTCTAGGTCATGACAAGATTTGCATTTGACCTCAACCAACCACCACCCATGCAAGTTTGCCAATGAAATAAAAACATTTGAAAGCCATTTGAGAACTCTAGTCCGAACCTTTGATTTTCTTTTTGCAACAAGCTAGAGAAATCGGAAAAGGAAAGATAGACCACATTCTCTCAAAAACTTTGGGTCAAAAGTGTCCCAAACAAAGCAAGTTATCTATCCTCAAAACTTCTAAAAGTTGGCTCCTCAAGTACTAGGAAACAAGAAATGTGGGGGTGTAACATAAATGTGGAAATTCGAACAACCTACTACGGGACTCGATCACCTTACCAAAATCACCAAAAATGAAAAAAATCGACTTGAATCAACAAAATTTAAAGTAGCAAGACGATTCGAAGACTTTCATAAACAAGCACCACTAAGCTCAACCATTTGAAGGACTACTTAACAAAATTTGGTTTCAAAAATCGGAAAGTAGTGAACGAGCAATAAAAAAGTATGCATTCACCATCCAAAAATGGGCAAAACACTACCAAATACCTTCGAAAAAGCATCACATCCAACTCCCCTACGACTAAGCACGTGTATTGTCCTCAATGGACGAGAATATAGGGAAGAAAGAACGAGTATACCGACGATTGGAGAGCAAAGACAAGATCAGTGGTTCATGAGCTAGAGCCTGACAATCACAATAAACAAACAACCATAAAAAGCCATATGAAGGATAAAGATCATTGGTGATGAGTGATTCTCAAGTCCATTCCAAGCGTTATTTGAAAATCTAAAAAACACAATAACCAAAAGGAGACAAATGTCTCACCACCAAAATCATCCCAACGTTCAAAAGCAAATAAAAGTGATAAAGTAAAGATAGCATGGGGCGCCTCCCATGAAGCGCTTCCTTAACGTCTATAGCTAGACGATACCTGTGTTTGCAATCCAACTTAGCACCTCATTGAAGTCCATTAGTTTCTTCCAAAATGAAAATCGAGTGCCTAGTAACACTTTGAGTGAATGGTAAACTAGCCAATGAATAATGCTTCAATCCCATTTGTTACCTTGAAATGGCTACCCTTGAATTTAGAAACTTTAGGAAGAAAGAGGTAGTATGCTGGGGTATCATAATTGAGCTCCATTATCTACAAGTAAAAAATGCCACTCAAGGAGTCCTTCAGGTCAAGTAGATGGGGCTCCACTCTCAAGATTACTTTAGGAGGGGTCGAGAGCATGTGTCATTCGTTTCTTGACACAAGTACTTCATGATCAAACAAGAAGTTTGAAGAGTTATCTTAGTCTTGTTCGGTGGCACCACAATGTAGGGGTGATGGTGATGTTGTATACTTAAGTGCTCCACTCTAGGTGCAACCTCTTCATGGAGGGTCTTCAAACCATACTTCACCACATTTAAAGTGTCATCATCTTCAAATATCCTTAATTCTTCTACCAAACACCATAGTCATTTCATATGTCCTTAAGAAAACTATATTCTTCAATCTCCTCCACTATCAAATCTTCTTCCCTATTGGTCACTTCTGACTCACAAGTATTATCACCATCCCCATGCTCCAAATTGTGGGGGTGACTTTCATTTTCAAGAACTTCCTTGATGAGCTTCACACTTTGAGCTATGCGATCAACCCAGATCGCATAATCTTCAACAATCTTCAAGTTTCCTCTATCATCGAAAAAGGTGGAGAATGTCGTTCATGGCTTATGAAACTCGCTTGAGACTACTCCAGCAAGATTTGATGGTAGAGTGGAGGTGGAGAAGGGCATTTCTAATTCCAAATTAGTGTTGAAGTTTGTTCACCTTGACCCGACCATTGGCGATCTGCCTCAAAAGTCTCTTGGTAGTAGTTTGATGATGTATGATGATCATAGTATGGGTTGGAATAAGGATTCCAACCTTGATAGGTACCATCATTATAAGTTCCACGACATGAGCTCATTTCTCTTGTAATCTTGTATCATAAAGCTCAACAAGACAACCAGGGTTAAACTAGCAAAAGCAAGGAAATAAAAGGAAGAGAAGTAGACTACAGAAATGTAGCAAAACTAAAATGTAAGGAAATGACTAGATCGACACCATGACATCCTTGGAAAATCCCACATCAACAAAGCACGGGAGAGATTCATGGGCTATGTGGAATAATCCAATCTTAACTGATATGACGCGTTTTGTGGTGTAGTGGTAGGGGATTGATCATGAGAGGAGGAGGTCATGGGTTTGAATCCCACCAACACCCAAAAACAAATCCATGAGGGTTGGGCCCAAAGCGGAGAATATCTTGTCAGAAAAGGTTGGGATGTTACAAGTGGTATCAGAGCCTCTCCCCGTCCCTCTTGAACGATGGTGGGGAAAACCTCAATGAGGACGTTGAGTCCCTAAGGGGGTGTATGTGACATCCTAAGAAAATCCCACATCGACAAAGCACGGGAGAGATCCATAATTGACATGACGCGTTTTGGGGTGTAGTGGTGGGGGTTTGATCTTGAGAGGAGGAGGTCATGGGTTCGAATCCCACCAAAACCCAAAAATAAATCCGTGAGGGCTGAGCCGAAAGCGGAAAATATCTTGTTAGAAAAGGTTGGGATGTTACAAGTACACTACTAGAATTTTTCATAGGATCGAGAGAGTCTATGTAACGGCACCAAAACCTTAACACAACCTTATTAGGGGTTGTATTAAAGTGTCATATCCCACAAGGATCCCCTCGAATGGTTACTACTCAAATCTCTCGCGTATCGTCTAATCTTTTGGAAATTGGATTTTGGTTCATTCAAATTCAATTAATAACTACTAAGTAAGCAAGAAACGGAAAATGGAGAAAGGGAATTTTGAAATCAACTAGGAGAGAAAGTCACTAGAATAGATTGTTAACAAAGCTCAAACGCACCTAAACTCGAGGAATTGGACTAATTGACTTCGAAAGTAGAGAATGACCATACATTTACCTTAGCTAGACTCGATTGACTCTCGTGATATCGAATCCCTATCCTCAAACCACTCGTATTCAGCTCTCTCACTCAATTCGAGCAAACTAAGGATGCACCAAAGGTGTTCGACGAAATGCCAATGAGTTTCAATCACCCTAGAGACCTCTAACAAGGATCACAACATTAATATGTTGCTAATCAAATACCTTACACTCACCCAAAGTGATCAATTGGGCAAAATGTTTGATGCCCGCCAAGTGTTCCGTGAAAGTCCTCTAAGGGTTTTCAACACATATGGTGGAAGAATGGTGCCCAATCTCTTGGTACAACACTCCTACATCCTTCTAAGCTAATACGAACAACACAATAGTACTTCACACAATCACAAGACACAGTGAAGGTAGGATCAAGTTATCACGAAATCAACTCAAGCACGGGCTCAAAGAGAATGGAAAGTGGGGCTGACAACAGAGCGAATCAAGCACGCACAAAGACAAAACACAAAGTGAATGAAAGAGATGAGAGATAAAGGTCAAACAAGCTTTCCCTTTCGGGTTCAGGAATCATGATTACACAACCTTCGATAGAACAATCATAACAAGTCAAATGAGATCTTTCAACACCAAATCGACACGTATCCTAAGCGCACGTGTCAAGAGATTTATGACCACGCATAAACCACTAATAAAAAGGGCATTGGTCACCATTTACAATGACATAATAGAATGGGAACATAGTGTTCGATGAAATGCTTATGGGTTTTTCAACCTAAAGAGGCATAGCTAACAGTCTCTCTTTCGAGTTATGTTACAAACTACACTCATTCTAATGAATATGATGAATGGAAATCTCATGGGTGAAGACAATCTCCAAATCAAAGTATAATCCTAATTATGCATCTAGGAAAAAATAAAAAAGGTCTAGAAACATATTGAATATGAATTAAACTGAATTAAATCCAAGGTTTGAGTGTGTAATCAATCATAAATTCCCCTAAGGTTTCACTCACTCGAACCCTGGGGTGTTTAGTTACAGCAATACATAGTGGAGATATGAGAAATACAACCTAAGAAGAAGATGAAAAGCTCCACCAACTTCTCCGTGTATGGATGAATCTTGATCTTCGTTTGCCATTTCTATGATGTAGGAGAGGAAGGATGATGATGGGATGATGATTTCTGGACTCTGAGAGAGTTTTCCAAGTGCTAGAGACCAAGAGTGTTCGTCAAAATTGAGCTTGAAGAGAAAGATTTTCTGTTTCTAAAATTTCCAAATCTGAATTTATAAGCTGCCAGGTGTCGGCGTGTAACTGGGGTGTGTGCCGTCTACACGCCGCCTCTTGCTGACGCAACGCAGACTTCCCTTGCGTTGAGTTGTAATATCGCAAGAGTGACCTTGCACTGCTTTAAACTTAAAACTTCAATATTTTTAGCGTCTAGACTCCGATTTGACCACCGTTTGAACTCGTGGCTTCATATCGACGTGCTCTATCACGGAACCATACCTTAAAAATTAGAAAAAAAATCCTTTGAAAATGTGAAAATGGACCGCAAGGATCTCAGGAAGCAAATTAAGATGAATATTCATTTAATTGATCAAAACCATTCAAAAGACAACATTAACACTCATATACCACACAATTATGTATTAATTATAGGGAGTTAAACAAGAAATATTTCGAGTCATCAAATTACCCCACACTTAAACATTGCTTGTCCTCAAGCAAAACTCAGAACAACAAATACACCTATGCAATCATGTGCAAATCAAGAACATCATGAATCATAAACCAATGTAATCCGTGTCTTAAGTCTGAGTGAACTAGGATATTATGCTCGACCACACACTTTAAACCACACAACTTCCTGAAAGTAAGAGAGGAACTAGATCTAATTAAGCTAATGACCAACCAACTTCAAAGATGGCAAGACAATATAACCTCCTGTACACTTACTCTAGGACACACACACTCGCTAGATATATAAGGGATAAAAACTCATCATTATCAATTAAGCACTTGCCTTTCTTGCTTTTACATTAACTTTTCAGTGAACGGTTGTGAATACTACCATGTATGGAGCAGCCGAGATCCTTTTTGAATCCCACGTTATCCTAAATCCAGCGACGATCAGGAGCGGGTTAGAAGAAGAATTCCACAATGAGACTTCCCCCGTTTGCGACTACAACAATGGGCGGGCACGTATGCCAGCTCGTACATTGATCCACAACCGACACTTTTTCACATTTTTGTACACTTTCTTTTTGGGAATCCCTTATCTCGACCGGCCATGGCATCAAACTAGCAATTTTGACAGATTATTAGACTAAGTATTGCACAAATCCAAGTCAACTATTCATTAAATCAATTAAACCAAGTCCCTAGACTACTAACAGGATGAAATAATGGGCGATGGTCATGCAGTGGTTCTTACACGATTCACTAAGCAAAGACACCACACTTATTTCATCAAACAATTCAAGAAAAATGGACACTTTCACAAGGAATTATGCAATGTAAGGAGTCAAAGCTATGAGGTGAAATGAGAAAGTAGTGATAGAATGAAAAAAAAATTGCCAAAATTGGCCACAATCACCACCCATTTCAGTCAAGAACTCGGTACAATTCTATACCGATCATGCATATCCCAACCCACACTTAAACACGACAATGTCCTCATTGGACGAGCACATATTCAATGCAAAGAGGAAGAAAAGGGGAGATGATACCAGGAAAATGATGTGGTTCTCACAGTGGAATTTGGAAGGACCATAAATCCGCTCTCAAATATGAATCCGAATACTTGAAGTTCTGTCTGATTCTTTTGTACCTTGACCATCCGCATAAAACCAAAATCAAAGCATCCATAATATCATTATCATCATAATACAGTCATCCAAATTTTCAGAAATGAAAAGAAATAACGAAAAACAAGGAAGTCTGAAATATGAAAATCAAATGCAGAAAAAGAAAGGATAGATGGAGTAGGGGTAAACCCTTCCTCATGGTGGGCCGCATTTCAAGAGGATCAGACATCCTCTGCGGCTCTCCCAGATGTTCCATCAGTCCTCCCACATCTCCTCAGATCCTGTGATCTCTCCTGCGCTTGATGCATTGGTAGGCGAAAGTGCTGGAAAATGGTATCCAAACCATCACAGAGGAAAGTCATATCTGAATGGAGTTCAGTGATGCTTGCATCAAGCTCCCCCAAACGGCTCTCTACTCCACTCTTCCTTGCTCTGCCGAGGTCCTCCTTTCAATTTGGATGACTGTAATGGAAGGTACATGGGATAGGCCAGAGGCAGGATCTTGGCCTTCTCAATTGCCTCCAAGTTAATCATTACTGGCTCGATGTGGGAAGGTAATCCCTTTCCCCAAACTCATTGAAGAGCTTAAGTACCTCTATAAGTCTGCCCATGGATCCTACCCCCACAAAATAGTTCTTCATTGCCGGCCTCAAATTCTCAAACATGTCAGCCATCAGGGGAATTGGATAGAGCTTGACCCTGTGGTATATTGTGCATGCAATATCTAGGTCGTTGGAGGTGACACGACGAGTGCCCTTCTTGCAATGTGTGATGGTATTGCGACAAACAAGATGAGCAAACTTGTAGAAAGGCTGTCCCCATTTCAAGACATACGCGTCATACACATAAAAAACCTGCTCTGTCCCATTGTTCAGAATTTTCCAAATGGCATTGTGGTGATCATCAATTTCCTTTGCAGCTGGGAATGTTCCAGAAATAGGCCAGAACATCTCGGCTCCCTCTAGGTCTTCTTTTGTGGCAAGCCATATCTCAAGTGCACACTCGTCGAAGTTCCAAGGAATGTGCTTACTTCCTATTGAAAATTGGATTGCGGTGCTAGAGAAATGGAACTGCATGAGTTCTCTTAAAGGACAAGGGTCAGAGAGATGGATGAATACCCAAATACCAATCAGCTCCACCATTATCGAAGCTGCTTAAAATTCATCTCCTAAGGACTCTAGGTCCACAAAGCCACGATTGAGTCCCTGGTAGTTCTTCAACACTTCATAGGTAGCCTAGTGTGACTCGTTGGTGAAGTTGAAGAGGGGGTATTCTAAGGTGAAGGCCGAAGTTCTAGTTGTTCTCCTTGGTGCCATCCTTCAAAACAAACAAAATACACCAAACGAGATTCATTCAGACAAGCTTCAACAATTCAAAGCACAAGGGTCATGAACAATTTAGCATGGATGGAACAGGAATAGATTACGCAAAAGAACTCTCATAAGATCTCAATAGTCGACATATATTCACCATTTGAAAATCTAAGCACAATCAATCATCAAACAAGGTCCAAATCACATGCCAAATTCAATCACAAACCATGCCACCCCACACTTAGCATGAAAAGTACATACTAATCCTAGCACAAGATATGATATTAAGCACTAAACTCATATGCAAAAGTGTGTGGAATGGCTCAAATCAATAATTCAATGGCATTAGGCAAATACGAACAAAGAGTATAAGCATCTTCTACTTAATCTCATGCATCCTAGCCAAAGAATTCATCATGCAAAATCAATTAGATACAAGAACAAGCATTCACAATGTTAAAATCATCATCTTAAATCAAGGAAAAGGGAGTGTGTACCTTTGATGGGCAATAGAACGTCAAACCTAAAAGATCGAAATACAAAGTGGGCACAAACCGATATTTATGCTAACAATTCTAGAAAAATCATTCATCATGCAACAATCCAAACTCAGTTAATCTGAAGCACTATAATCATGCAATCAATTCAACTCAACAAGACAACCGATCAAAAAGTCCAAGAATCAAGTTCATGCATATCAACCTAGTTCTTCAACTGACAAAAATCCCAAAATTCAAGAATGACAACCTTAGCATGAGCCTAACCAACAATCAATCATCAACAATAGAATTCACATCATATAAATCATTAAATGTAGAAGCTTAGAGAAACTAACAACAAGCAAACTAACCTCAAAAAGCAAGTCAAAATTCGTGGTCAAAGGTGGGTTGACTTTCTTCTTCTTCCAAAATTGGGGATGAGGAAAAAGAGAGGTAAATTCATGGGGGAGGGTGGAGGTGTAATGGAAATCGAATTAGGGGAGGATTGATGGCGGTTTTATAGTGGGAGAATGAGTGGGATGAGTTGGGAAGAAGAAGAGCTCAAACTTTTTAGAACTTCTTCAATGGAGGAAGGAGAGAGAATGTATGTTGGGGATTTATCATTTATGGAAGAGGGGATGATGGATTTTGGGTAGGGAGGAAAAATGGAGGAGTGGAGGGGTTAGGGTTCATGAACTTGGGGTTTTGGAGAAGAGAAAAAGAGAGGAGAAGGAAGAAGAAAAATTGGAGAAGAGAAGAAGAAGGAAAGAAAATTGCTAATAATTTGAATTTTAAGGGAATTTTTTTTATGCATGCGCTAGTTCCACACCATCTGTGCCCCGTCTGCTGGGCAAATTCCAGCCCTTGTGAATCTGATAAAACAAATTTGTACTCACAATTTTTTATCCTGAACTTCTTTCTTTAATAAAAAACAACAATCAAAGAATCGAGCAAACATTGAACATTAGAACATCAAATAATGACACCCAATACCGACAAAAAACTCGAACAAAGTCTTCAAAAGCAGAAAATTTAAAAAATTGTCTTTATATACAAAAAGATCGGGGTGCCTCCCGAAAAGCACTAATTTCTCATCGTTATATCGACGATACCTGGAACGGAGTTCAAGGTACACTATTAGAGGGCTTCGAGTGATTAAATCTCGAATTCCTCTTCATCTTCTTTTCTTCGCCTACCGACAATGTCTTCTTCTTTCCTTTGCCATCTATCTTCACTTACGACTTCTCGGGCAACTACTTCTTCACATCCTTAGCTCCTTATCCTCAAAAGAGCTCCCCTAGTCTTGTGCTTCTCTCTCAATTGTGACAACCTCCTGTACCAACAAAGAACTTTGCACGAGTGAGGTGAACTTATCAAAATGATGAAGCCAAGCAGAAAAATTAAAATATGACTCCTTCTTGGGAGATGGAGGAGTAGAAACAACTGTTGGAGTAGCCATTTAAAACACGATCTCTTCCTCACCTAACCAGAAGGTTATTCTCCCGTTAAGCACATCAATGATGGCTTCAGAAGTAGCAAGGAATGGTCTACCGAGAATGAGGGGAGTATTGAAATCTTCCTTCATATCTAGCACAACAAAATCAATCGGGAAGTAGAAATTATTGAATTTAATAAGAACATTTTAAACAATTCCTAGGGTTTGTTTAATGCTCTTATCAGCTAGGTGTATGTCCATGATAGTAGAAACTAATTCAATTAATCCAAGGTATTGGCATAATGGATAGGACATCCCATTTATACTAGCCTCTAAATTAGCAAGTGCCCTATCTATGCAATGGGAACCAATATAGCAAGGAAAAGAGAAACTTTCTGGATACCCACCTTTGGAGGAGTTGGGAACCGTTCATCCCTAAGCTCACTGATGAACATTGTAATGCGTGCAATCAAATAAATTCTAAACTAAAAGTTAAGCAGATCGTATTCCACAGGTCTCTTCTAATCGTCTACTCAAATATGATGGCAATTTACTCAGGTTAAAAACACGTTGCGCATGGTGTGAGTTCCACGACTTCTAATCTAGTAAAGTAGGAAATAAAAGAAATGAAAACAGAAAACAATTGAACGATTGGTTGACTTAACAAGACGACAGATAAGCTTAGATTTCGAATCCCCCTCAGATCACCAGAACATTGGCGATCACAAGACCAGCGGTTTTTAATCCTGATTCTTTCAGTTCTCAGACACCACCATAACTCCTGACCCTTAGGTTTAAGACTGGCAAATGTTCGCTCTATCCGATATAACTCCCAAGATTAATTGATCGCCCGTGCGTTTGCTTCTGCGATGGAAAAATAACTGGCGCGATTACTAGTGATTAATGAGTTACTCTTGAAGAGGATTAACCCTAACTGGTTCCTACAAAGAGGAATTGTTCCAATGAATAGGTTAACTGTTGATTTGGTGTTTTAAAGTGAGGCGAATGTTCGCTACTATCCTCAGCTTAACTAGAATCTTAACTAGGTAATCAAGCCATAAAAGAAGCACAAAAGCAATTAATAACAAACCAAACATGCAAGAGAGACTGATTAAAACTGGATTTAATTACCGCCGATCCGTGACCGCTTTAAAGCACTAGGTCACTTAGGGTTCATCTAATTTAAGCTCTATGAGTTTCGCTACTCATAATCAGAACAAAAGAGTCAAAGACAAACAAAGAATACATCTTTAACCAGGAAGAACATAGAAGAACTGTAAAACCTAATTTCAGACGAATCTGTGAAGCTTCAATCTATTGGATCTTCAAGTCCTAGCACCGAGTTCTCCGACATGGAAGGATGGCGTCACGATCTCTTCCCGGCTCCTCGAACTCTCTAAACTCTCTCTCAAACTTTAAAGTCTGGAATTTAATCCACGGAATAGGTACATGTTGAATGTGGCCGCCGGTTTAGTATTTATAGAGTTTAGGATTCCAGCTGAAAAAAAGGAATTAGTTTTCGGTGAAAACTTGGGAGTTTTCGCTGAAGACTTCAGGTGACACTTTGGCTGGATTCTCCTGTCTTCGTCTGTGAATTTCGTGCATAGTTTTTGGCGAAGACTTTATTATTTTCGCCAAAAACTTCAGTTACAGCCAGAGCAGTGATTTCTTCTGGCTTGGTTGATTTTTGGATTGATCTCAGGCTATCCCTTGAGGTTCCTTTGCTTCCCGAGCTCGTCCGTGGCTATGTATTTGATGACAAAAACCTTTGCATTCTCAAAAGCACTAGAAAACCATCAAATAGACCCATAATGGGCCAAAGTAACCAAAACGACATGAATTAGAGCATTTAGGTGAAAACATGCTAAATCACCCTAAAACCCGATATTCAAGCAAAGAAATGTAGCTTAAATGAGGATGATAAACACGTAAAATTGAGTGTCATCAAATACCCCACACTTAAGCCTTTGCTTGTCCTCAATCAAACTGAACTAAAACGCACTCAGATTCACAAATGACACGATCGATTAAGTTAAGGTTCAAGCAATCACAATGAATTATTAAACTGCTACTTCTAGAACAAGTGACCTAACATGCTTACACGTTAGCCAAACAACCTGGTCTCACTAATTATCTGCACACAACAAGTAGCAAACACAAAATCATGCACGAATCTGACCTAACCGACCAGACTTTGCACACAGATAATATTTGGTACAAGGGAACTCTCGCACTCTGTGTTTAGGGACGTGTTTATGCTCTCAATCACTTTCTCGACCGAAGTATGTCATAAGTTTGCAAGTCGACCATAATCTCCACCACTTTGACAACACGAGTAACTAATCAAAAGGACTTTTGCAAGGGACTGTAACGATTCCTACACTACACAGGTTTATAATGAGATGGATGAAGGGATGAATGATGGAATTGGCTTTGGTGCGGTCCAATTTCGACTAACTTCCCTCGAATCTAGCCTATGGCTTCCTACCGTCTAACCAAACATGGGTGGAATAGTGTAGGCTCGTCCTATGATACCCTCAATCAACCTAGCACTTTATTTTGCATATTTTCTTTTTTCTGAATTTTCTTTACATTATCTTTTGACTTCGTTCTTCCATATGTAGGAAGAAGAACGTTATTGAACTATACTATAAACTTTGAAACTTTGAACTATTTCTCTTTTTTCGAATTTTCTTCTTTTTCTTTCTCTTTTTTCTCTTTTGTGCCAATTTTCTTTTAGTTGCTTGATGACACTCGATTTGACGTGATTATCAGCCTCATTTAAGCGACATTTCTTGGCTTAAGACATGTTTTTAGGGTAGAATAGCGAATATTCACTGAACTACTCTATCTCGTGCCAGTTGTGTTACTTTGGCCAGTTTCGGGTCTATTTGATGGTTTTCTAGTGTTTTCATGATAGCACAAGTTTTTGCCGTCAAATAAAGTAACCAAGGACGTGTCTAAGGCATTAGAACCTCGAGGAATCACACTAGAATCGATCCAAGGAGTCAATCAAGTCAACTCAAATCCTATCTTGTTTTACACTTGAGTTTTCGGCAAAAACACTTACGAGTTTTTGCCGAAAACTCCAGAAGAAATCAGCAGAGCATCACACGAAGAAGTTTTTGGCGAAAAGTCAAAGTTCTCGCCGAAAACTATAATCTCAAAAATCACAGGAGAATCAGCCGATGAAACCAGCCATTCTCTGAAGAAGTTTCTTCAGTTTTCGCCAAAAACTCCAGGCAAATTCGGCGAAATTAGGGTTAAGTATAAATACTTAACAGGCGGCCCAAATCAAATATACTTTTTTCATAATAGAACTTTCACAAGTTCAAGACGTAAGAAGTTGGAGAGAGAGTTTAGAGAGTTCGAAGATCCGTGGAGAGATCGTGACGCCATCCTTCCACCTCGGAGAGCTCGGAGCTGAGAGTTGAAGATCCAGAAGATTGAAGCTTCACGGATTCATCGAAATTAGGTTTTACAGTTCTTCTCTGTTCTTCCTACCTGAGATGTATTCCTTGTTTGTTTTTAATTCTCTTGTTTCTAATATGAGTAGCTGAACTCGTAGAGCTTAGATTAGATGAACCCTAAGTGACCCAGGGCTTTAAAGCGGTCACGGATCGGCGGTAATTAGATTCAAAGTTCAATCAGTTTCTCTTTGCATGGTTGTTTTGTTCTTGATTGTTTATGTTTCTTCTATGGTTGGTCGCCTAGATTAGGTTTATGCAAGCTAGGGTTAGTTGTCAGACAGCTTCCCTGCTTTGGCGCATAAACTTGTCTTTCTTGATCACCTAGTTTAGATTCTTGTTAAGCTGAGGATAGAAGCGAACGCTCGCCTCTCTTTGAAACATCAATTCATCCAATTAACCTATTCATTGGAGTGTGCCTTTTGTAGGAACCAGTTAGGGTTAATCCGCTTCAAGAGTAACTCATTAATCATTAGTAATTGCACCAGTTAGTTTTGTCGTCGCAAGAAGCGACCGTACTCGAGCGACTAATTAATCTTGGTAGTTAGATCGGATAGAGCGAACGTTCGCCAGTCTTAAACCTAAGGGTAAGGAGTTATGGTGGTGTATAGAAATTGAATGAATGAGAATTGAAAATCGATGGTCTTGTGATTGCTGTTGCCTTGGTGATCTATGGGGGATTCAAAATCTAAGCTTGTCTGTCGTCTGTCTAAACCAACCAATCATTCTGTCTTATGATTTCATTTTAATTTTCCTGCATCTTAGTCTAGAAGTCGTGGAACTCACACCACGCACAACGTGTTTAAACCTGAATAAATTGCCAGCTTCTTTGAGTAGTCGATTAGTAGAAACCCTGTGGAATACGATCTGCTTAGCTTTTAGCTTGGTAGTATTTGATCACTGTTTTGCAGCTCATCAAATTGGCGCCGTTACCGGGGACTCTTCTAATTGTTTGAAAGAAGAGTTGGCATTTTATTCTTCTACCTTTCCATCTTTCATATTCCATCACACTTCGATTTTACACCGGTTGTGTTTGTTTTTGTCTTTTGCAGGTTAAGAAAATTCAGAAGTAAATCACTTCCGATCCACTTTCCCCTACCGCAATGGCTGCTCAAAAGAGTCTTGCGGATTACAATAAGCCAAGTGCTACTAGTGTTCGGTCTTCCATCTTTGTGCCGCGCAATAAAGACGGTCCTGACTATGAGATCAAGATCGCCTTCTTGGAAATGATCTCTAGGGATCTACAGTTTGAAGGAAAGCCTCATGATACTCCATGCACACACTTGGCGGATTTCCTTGCTTTTTGCGAGACCTTTAAGAGTGGGAGCCTTGATAAGGATACCTTGTGCTTACGAGCCTTCCCACCTGGTCACTACACCAACTGGGAGGATCTTGCTCAAGAATTCATAGAGGAATACTTCCCTCCTTCCAGAACAACTGCTTACAGGGACAACATCTCAAGGTTCAGACAGGAAGAAGGAGTAAGCTTATACGACGCCTGGAATGAATTCCATGAACTCCTCTACAGCTGCCCTCATCATGGCTTCACTCAGAGGCAACTAGACGAGATCTTTGCTTGGGGTATGAACGAAGAGTCATCTAAATGGGTCAACTCTTTGGCAGAAGGAGACCGTACCATGCTCATACCAGAAGCTGCTCTTCTCCACTTTGCAAACTACACTTCCAAGTCAAGGAATTGGGAGAGGCAGACCGAAGGAGCTAAGAGACATTGGAGAATAGAAGAGCTTATGGAAGCAGAAGTCCAGAAGCGGTTGAAGAAAATCAATGTCTGTTCTGTAGAAGAGGTGAACTTCATTTCTGAAGGCTTCACCAACAGTCAACAGGGCTACCCCGACTACCGTCAGTTCAGACAACCTCCTCAACAACAAAGGAGCTTCAAAGAGCGTCCTCCTTAAAACTTTGGATTCACTAGAGAACAGCAACCTCAGAGATCTACATCAGGGAACACAAGGGATATCGAGGTAGACAAGAAGCTCGACCTGATCATGGCAAGGCTCGATGACTATGAGGAGAAATTCAAGTCTCAAGCCGTCTTAAATCAAGAACATGAAGCTCGAGGTCAACGAGTGGAGAGCATGGTGAATAACATGTTTAGCTTGCTAACTAGTAGCCCCCTCTTAAATCAATCATTGGTTCAAGACGACTAGGACGGAGCACGTCAAGGCCATCTCCACAAGAAGTGGCAAGCAATTAGCCGGTCCTACAGTTCCCGACCCGACCTTGGCTCCTGATGCCATAGCCATTGACAAGCCAGAGATCAAGGAGGAGGTGACTGCCCCACCCCCTGACAAAGACATCACATGCGGCACCTCCTCCATCATATCTGCCTCGAATTCCGTTTCCTAAGGATGCGCAATCAATGGAGAAAGATCATGATACCCGGTACAAAAAGTGGTATGGATACTTGCAGAACACAAATACGAAGATACCAGTTACTGATGCAATCCAGGTGATACCGGAAGCTGGAAAAATCGCAAAGGATCTTACGAAGAACAAGAAGAAGGAAGAGTTGTTGTCTGTCTCCCTCGAGGAAGAATGCTCCGCAATCCACTGCCAGATGACCACCATACCTCCCCCAGCTAAGTGTCGCGATCCCAGCGCTTTTACTTTGCCTTGCACTATTAATGATGTGAAAATTGATCGTAGTTTAATTGATCGTAGTTTAATTGATCTAGGTTCTTCCATTAATGTCATGCCTATCTGCTTGTATGAGAAATTGAACCTAGGAGAATTGAAACCGATTAGCATGCATTTAGTGTTTCTTGACAGATCTGTTAAATTACCTAGGGGATTAATAGAAGACGTGGTTGTCAGTTGTGGTCCTTTTACTATTCTGGCTGATTTTGTTGTTATGGATACCCGAGGGGAAGATGTCACTCTTGTCCTAGGCCGACCGTTTATGGCAATAGTCGGCATTACCATTAATGTCCCGAATGGCTCGTTCACATTGATGGTCGGCAAGGATACCATGACATTCCATCTCAAGGACTGTATGCAAGTCCCTGTCAAAGAAGAGGCGCATTGCTTATCTGCTGAAGCTGTGGAGTTGGCTTCGGTCAATTCCGTTACTAACGAAAAATCTAGAGTTTATTTAGAAATTTGCTTGCCAGGTGTCGGACAGGTCCCCAATCTGAAGAATGAGCTGTCGGCACAAAAGCCGAGAAAGAAGGAGGATCCGATGGCATCCCCTCATGAATCACCAAACGTTAAAGATCCTGGCGAGGTAAAGAAGGAGCGTAAAGAGAAGACGAAGGCGGTTTGGAAGCCGATTGCTCAGCCCTCGTCTACCGAGCCACCGGAGAAGAATGATCCTCTGAAGGACGCTTCTTCGAAAGAACTGTTCGGGCCAGTTGAAATTTCTGGTCATCTTCCCAATGGGCGAACCAAGCTAATTCACGCACACGGGAAGAAGTTCACACTTGTCGGAGGATCCCCAAAGCTATATTTCATGAACTCCGACTCGGGCCTAAGAGAAATCCTGAATTGGGATTTCTCTTGATCGCCGTCCAGGTATCGTCTGGCTCAAGGACGTTAAGCAAGAGCGCTTCGTGGGAGGCAACCCACGGCTGGAGTCCGTTTTTTAATTATTGAGTCAGTCTTTTTCGTGGTTCGAATCAGGTTCGGGGGACCAAAGTGTCAGTTTATTTCCTTTCGTTTTGATTTATTTTCCGTTAGGTCTTTGAAAAAAAAGGGTTTTCAAATAAATTTTCGGCCAAAACTAAAAGTTCTCGCCGAAAACTTTTGGTATTTTACAAACAGGAACGTCTTTTTTATTTTTGCCTATTTTCGAAGAAGTTTTCGGCAAAAACTTCAAAGTTTTCACCGAAAACTTGTGTCTGTTCTTAAAAATCAGTTTCCTTTTTTCGGTCCGATTCCAACGCATACTTGATCATCCAAATCAGAGCTCTGTATCTCCGGTTATCCCCGAAATAGGCTTTTCACGTTTTTGGCCATCTTCGTCGATTTCCGTCCATTTTCTTGAGTCATATCTTAAAGGTTAGTTGTTGGGTTTACCTAGTTTTGCGTGCCTGCTGTTTCGGTGTGATTTTTTTTCCTGAACTGTTTGAACTTAGATGTTCAAGACTTCTCTAGGAATGCGGTGCCGTGAATTTGTGTCCTTAAAAAAAGAGTCAAATATTTTCGAAAATCCCCTAAACCGTCTTTGTTCGACATTTATTCTGTGTGGATCTGGGACGCTTCTCCCGGTTTCCTTTTTATCTTTTCATTGCTTTTGTTTGTAGGAACTTGGGTAACTACTCCGCTCTACTTCGGACGCTCCTTGCTCATCCACTACACCGACCATCTTATTCCAGGTTTTTCGTATCTCTCTACTCTAGTTTAGTCCTGTGAGGACAAAGAACGGTTTAAGTGTGGGGTAGGATGCTAGAGAACTGTGCATGAACTTGATTGCCTTTAATTGTATGTGTGTGTTCTGTGGTGCCTTTCCAGTTTCTCTAGCATTAGAATTGCTCGGTTCTTGATTTTTGATGTTAAGTTGTTCTTCAATTTGTCATAATGATGCTTAGACTGCTTAACCGAGAACCTGAAAACTAACGTGTATACTTTGATGCTAAATTGCCTGGTCATAACAGAATTTTTAAAATCCCACTTGTAGTTTGTCGCTTTGATTACATAAAAATGACCGAATCTGACTAGCAATCCAATTGTGAGCTTTTGATCCATTGCACGTAACTTGCAATTTCAATTCTTTTTGAGTGGTTTTCTGTTTGCTTGAATGAGTTAGAATTTGCATGAGACCTATTCGAGACCACACGAGGACACGAGTTCTAGAATGATAGGGGCACCTAGATTCAGCTACTAAGCCAGATAGCCTGCCTAACGTTAAATCCATTAGGTGTAAACCCTTGAGCTTGGCCTGTTCTTTTAGTTCGATATACATTACAGCCAGTCCCCATTCTTTCATTCCCCGTTGATCCCCTGTGGTAGTAGTTCTAGATTAGCCTACCGGAAGTCGGTCTGTGGTAACCTGCCTATAACCATTAAACAGGTGGTCTTACCTATTATGTCCAGACGTGTTAACCCCTTTAGCAACTAAAAGAAAATAGGCACAAAGAAAAAAAAGAGAAGGAGAAAAAGAAAGAAAAATTTCGATAAAAATATAGAGAAAGTTCAAAGTTTCAAGTTCATAGTTCAATTCAATAACGTTCTTCTCCCTAAATATGGAAGAACGAAGTCAAAAGAAAATGTAAAAGAAATTCAGAAAAAAAAAGTGTAAAGAAAATAAAGTGCTAGGTTGCTTGAGGGTATCATAGGACGAGCGTACACTATTCCACCCGTGTCTGGTTAGACGGTAGGAAGCCATAGGCTAGATTCGAGGGAAGTTAGTCGAAAGCTACGCCGCACCAAAGCCATCATCATACATTCCCATCATCCATCTCATCATAAACCCTTGTAGTGTAGAATTCATTACGGTCCTAGCAGGGAATTCCTTCTTGACTAGTTCCTCGTGTTGTCACAGTGGTGGAGATGTGGTCGAATTGCAAACTTATGACAGAATTCAGTAACAAAAAATGATTGAGAGCAGAAACACGTCCTTAAACACAGAGAGTGAGAGTTCCCCTTTTACTAAATATTTCTTGTGTGAGGAGTCTGGTCGGCAGATCAAATTCTTGCATGATTGATTGCTACTACTTGTCGTGTGCAGGTTTTAGTGAGACCAGGTTGTTTTACTGATCAGTATGCATATTAGGTTTCTTGTTCTAGGGATTATCTGTCTAATAATTCATTGTGCATGCTTGAACTTCGATATAATCGATCTTATCATTTGTGAACTTGAGCGGTTTCTATTCAGTTTGCTTGAGGACAAACAAAAGCTTAAGTGTGGGGTATTTTGACGACACTCGATTTGACGTGATTATCAGCCTCATTTAAGCGACATTTTTTGGCTTAAGACATGGTTTTTAGGGTAGAATAGCGAATATTCACTCAACTACTCTATCTGGTGCCATTTGTGTTACTTTGGCCCGTTTCGGGTCTATTTGATGGTTTTCTAGTGTTTTCATGATAGCACAGGTTTTTGCCGTCAAATAAAGTAACCAAGGACGTGTCTAAGGCATTAGAACCTCGAGAAATCGCACCAGAATCGATCCAAGGAGTCAATCACGTCAACACAAATCCTGCCCTGTTTTACACTTGAGTTTTCGCCGAAAACTCCAGAAGAAATCAGCAGAGCATCACACAAAGAAGTTTTCGGTGAAAAGTCAAAGTTCTCGCCGAAAACTATAATCTCAAAAATCATAGGAGAATCAGCCGATGAAACAAGCCATTCTCTGAAGAAGTTTTTGGCGAAAACTTCTTAAGTTTTCGCCGAAAACTCCAGGCAAATCCGGCGAAATTAGGGTTAAGTATAAATACTTAACCGGCGGCCCAAATCAAATATACTTTTTTCATAATAGAACTTTCACAAATTCTCGACCTAAGAATTTGGAGAGAGAGTTTAGAGAGTTCGAAGATCCGTGGAGAGATCGTGACGCCATCCTTCCACCTCGGAGAGCTCGGAGCTGAGAGTTGAAGATCGAGAAGATTGAAGCTTCACGGATTCGTCGAAATTAGGTTTTACAGTTCTTCTCTGTTCTTCCTACATGAGATGCACTACAAGAAAATATAGATTTGGTCATTGTTTTTTAGTCACGGTTTTTGAAACCGTGACTAATTGGTCATGATTTTAATAAATCGTGACCAATTAGTCACGGTTTATATGTAAATCGTGACTAAATTAGTCACGGTTTCAAAAACCGTGACTAATTAGTCACGATTTTACATAAACCGTGACCAATTAGTCACGGTTTATATGTAAACCGTGACCAACTAGTCACGGTTTATATGTAAACCGTGATGAAATTAGTCACGGTTTTTGAAATCGTGACTAATTTAGTCACGATTTACATATAAACCGTGACCAAGTTATTTCATGAAGGACCCAAGGTGCCACGTTGGCAATCCATGGCATCATTCTTCTTCTTCCTTACTGTATTCTTCTTCTCCCCTGCATATCTCTCTTCCCCTTAACACCCAACATCATCGTCTCCTCTCTCCCCTTCACCAACCCAACATCACCATCTCCTCTCTTCCCCTTCACCAACCCAACATCACCATCTCCTCTCTTCCCAATCACCAACCCAACATCAGACCCACCAAACCCAATCGCCGGGCCGCAGCTCCTCTCTTCCCATTCACCGCCGTCCACTGCCCCAAATCCAATCGCCGGGCCACAGCTCCTCTCTTCCCATTCACCGCCGTCCACTACCCCAAATCCAATCGCCGCATCTCCTCTCTATCTTCTTCAAATCTAAATCATCGGGCCGCAGCTCTATCTTCAAATCCAATCGCCGCCGTCCAGTGCCCCACCACCATCTGAAGCTATCGGTTCTGCTTCTCGTTGATGCCTTCCGGATCTGGAGATCCATCGACGACTTCTTCCTCTCTTGCCGTTGTCAACGTCTTCTCATTCCTTTGCCAGAAAGCTAGGGCGACTGAGCATTGGAGCACGGGGTCGATGGGATTCGAGGCGGCGCTACTCACGGCAAGGGGAATCGAGGCGGCGATGCTCACGACATGGGGAATCGAGGCGCCGGCGATTGCTGATGTGGAAATCGAAGGCGGCGGCACCCCCGATTAATTATTTTGTAATTTTTTAATTTTTTTATTAGTTAAAATTGTAATTGGTTTTTTTGACACAATAAATAAATTGAGTGACTGGTTTGCAATTAATTGGGACACCTTGTTAACATTT
Source organism: Linum lewisii (assembly GCA_034768395.1). Lineage (NCBI taxonomy): Eukaryota > Viridiplantae > Streptophyta > Magnoliopsida > Malpighiales > Linaceae > Linum > Linum lewisii. The sequence goes on from CM068297.1 coordinate 22,180,659, forward strand.
TAATTTTACGGATCATTTTGCAAAACGGAAAAGGTTGAGGGTCTGGACTTGTAATTCATGAAATTAACTAAATGGGTCACTAAAATTTTCATCATAGCAGTTTGGTCACCAATTTTGTCACGGTTTTCTGAGGAAACCGTGACTATTTGGAACAAATTTGGTCACGGTTTTCTTATAAAACCGTGACTAATTTTAGTCACTGTTTCATAAGAAAACTGTGACAAAATTCTGTCACGATTTCATAAGAAAACCGTGACAGAAAATTTAGTCACGGTTTCCTTACAAACCGTGACAAAAATGGGTCAAAATAGTCACGGTTCTTTAAACCGTGACTAAATTTTTTAGTCACGGTTAAAACCGTGACTAATGAGGCCAAAAAATCGTGACTAAAATTATGTTTTCTTGTAGTGATGTATTCCTTGTTTGTTTTCGATTCTCTTGTTTCTAATATGAGTAGCTGAACTCGTAGAGCTTAGATTAGATGAACCCTAAGTCACCCAGGGCTTTAAAGCGGTCACGGATCGGCAGTAATTAGATTCAAAATTCAATCAGTTTCTCTTTGCATGGTTGTTTTGTTCTTGATTGCTTATGTTTCTTCTCTGGTTGGTCGCCTAGATTCGGTTTATGCAAGCTAGGGTTAGTCGCCAGACAGCTTCCCTGCTTTGGCGCATAAACATGTCTTTCTTGATCACCTAGTTTAGATTCTTGTTAAGCTGAGGATAGAAGCGAATGCTCTCCTATCTTTAAAACATCAATTCAACCAATTAACCTATTCATTGGAGTGTGCCTTTCGTAGGAACCAGTTAGGGTTAATCCGCTTCAAGAGTAACTCATTAATCACTAGTAATTGCACCAGTTAGTTTTGTCGCCGCAAGAAGCGACCGTACTCGGGCGACTAATAAATTTATGGTAGTTAGATCGGATAGAGCGAACGTTCGCCAGTCTTAAACTTAAGGGTAAGGAGTTATGGTGGTGTATAGAAATTGATTGAATGAGAATTGAAAACCGCTGGTCTTGTGATTGTTGTTGCCTTGGTGATCTAAGGGGGATTCGAAATCTAAGCTTGTTTGTCGTCTGTCTAAACCAACCAATCATTCTGTCTTTTGATTTCATTTTAATTTTCCTGCATCTTAGTATAGAAGTAGTGGAACTCACATTACGCACAACGTGTTTAAACCTGAATAAATTGCCAGCTTCTTTGAGTAGTCAATTAGTAGAAACCCTGTAGAATACGATCTGCTTAGCTTTTATCTTGGTAGTATTTGATCACTGTTTTGCAGCTCGTCATTGCTAGAGGGGTTTACACATTTGGACATATAGCTAAGACCACCTGTTTAATGGCTATAGGCAAGTTACCACAAACCAACTTCTGGTAGGCTAATCTAGAACTACAACCACAAGGGATCAATGGGGTGATGACAAATGGGGATTAGCTGTAATGTATAATGAACCGAAAGAAATGCCAAGCTCAAGGGTTTCCAGCTAATGGATTTAACGTTAGGTTGGCTATCTGGCTTAAGTAGCTTGAACTAGGTGCCTCTATCCTCCTAGAACTCATGTCCTCGTGTGGTCTCGAATTGGTCTAATGCAAATTCTAACTCATTCAAAGTACGAGAAAGCCACTCAAAAAGAATTGAAATTGCAATTTGATGTGCAATGGATCAAAAGCTCACAGTTGGTTTGCTAGTCAGATTCAGTCATTATCATGCAATCAGAGTAAAAAACTACGAGAGTGATAAAGCTTTCTGTTTTAACCAGGAGATTTAGCATCAATGCAAGAAAGTTGGTTATAGGTTCTAGGTTAAGCAGTCTAAGCATCATTATGAAAAATTGAAAACTAACTTAACATCACAAGTCAAGAATCGAGCAATTCTAAGCTAGAGGAATCAGATAAGCAGCGAGATCACAGAAAGCAAGTTGAGATCATACAATTTATATACCCTACCCCACACTTAAACCGGACATTGTCCTCAATGGACCAAACTAGAGTAGAGAGAAATAGAAGAACCTGGACTAAGATGGTTGGTGTAGGGGATGATCACAGAGATTCAGAGCGAGAAGGGAATCTACCAAAACATAACCTACAAAACAAAAACAAACGAAAGATCGAAAGGAAACCGGGACAAGTGTCCCGGATCCACACAGAATAAAATTGGACCGAAATCCGAAAAGAATAAATAAAAAGAAGGACAAGGAAGAGGATACAACATGATCACTCCTCAAGTGGTCAGGGAATGTGCCATAATTCCTCAATCCGCTGCTGCCACGCCAACGACGCTTCGTATCTGGTGTTCTGCTGGCGCATGTGCTGCTGAGTAATAATCTAACGGGCGTCTTGGGTGGCGGTGTGGTCGATCTGCCAATCCCGGATCTGGCTAAGAAGCTCCCCATAGTCACCGGGAGGCGTCTGCCGAGGCTCCTGATGGTGAGGCTGCTGCTGGTGTGCAAACCCCGCAGGCGGCTGCTGCGGGGGTATCTAGTGGTGAACTGTCGGGTCTGTCTGGGGCTCATCCTCCTCAGAATCATACTCCTCATCCGAGTCGAGGCCCTTGTTAAGAGCCGGAGGTACCCACTCTCTAAGACCGACATTCAGCTGGATGTCATACTCCACTACCAGGGCGGCACCGACGGCGGCAGTTGCTTCAAAAATGAGAAGAGAGAGGGTTGCACCAAAAAATGAGAAGAGAGAGGGTTGCACCAAAAAATGAAAGGATAAGGGGGAGGATTTTTGGATTTTTTCGAAAGTTTTCGGCGAAAAGAATAAAGTTTTCGCCGAAGAAATTTTTTGAAAATAGTCTGCTGGGTTTTTAAGAAAAGTTTATGGCGAAAAGTATGAACTTGTCGTCCGAAGAATAAGTTAAAATCTTGTAAAAAATCACTGGAGGTTTTAAGGAAAAAGTTTTCGGCGAAAAGAAGTGCAATTTTCTCCAAAAATTATGACCTGTAGTTTTAACAAAATTTTCTGAAATTCCGGTAAACTTTGAAAAATCAAAACAAAAACAACGAAGGTCGGAACAGTCCCAAATGAACTAGAACTGAACTGAGGACACACGACACACACAATAAAAATATAAGATCACACAAAAGACACTTTTGGCTCCCCCGAACCGACTCTAAAAACTAGACAGACTCAAGAGTTCAAAAACTGACTCCAGCCGTGGGTTGCCTCCCACGAAGCGCTCTTGATTAACGTCCTTGAGCTGGACGATACCTGGATGGCGGTCAGGAGACATCCCAAGTCAGGATGTCTCTTAGGCTCGAGTCGGAGTTCATGAAATAAAGCTTCGGGGTACCTCTGGTGAGCGTGAATTTCTTCCCGTTAGCATGAATGAGCTTGGTTCGTCCATCGGGAAGATGGCCAGCAATCTTGAATGGCCTGAACAGTTCTTGGGAAGGATCATCCTTCGCAAATGTGACAGTAGAAGGAATCAGAACAGTCGGCTTCCAAGCCGTCTTTGTCTTTTCCTTGTTTTCATGCTTCATTTCACCGGGATCTTTAATCTTCAGTGGTTCCTTGGAAAATGCTTTCGGCTTCTCCTTCTTCATAGGTTTATTCGCCGATGGCTTGCTAGGAATTGGTGGAGCAATTGACTCGGTAGAGGATGGCGGAGCAACTGGCATCCAAACCATTTTAGCTTTCTTCGGATTCTTCTTCCTTGGCTCGCTAGGATCTTTACTTGGTGACGGTTTAGAAGGGGAAGCTTGTAGTTCCTCCTTCTTTTGTGGCTTTTGTGTCGGAGATCCGGTCTTCTGCTTGATGACCTGTTCAGCACCTGTGATAACAATCTTTGGAGAAACACTAGAAGAGACGTTAGTAACGGAGTTGACCGGAGCCAACTCCACAGTTTCAACAGAAAGACAGTGAGCTTCTCGTTCCTTAGGGATGTATTTCATGTCGTCTTTGAGGCGGAATGTTACGGTGTCTTTTCCTACTCTTAAAGTCAATAATCCGTTAGGTACATTGATCGTCATACCAGATGTTGGCATGAAAGGTCGACCTATTAAGATAGTAGCATCATCCTCCCTAGTATCCATAACTACATAGTCCGCTAAGAAAGTGAAAGGGCCACACTTAGTGATTACATTCTTAATTTCTCCTCTAGGTGTCTTTAAAGATTTATCGGCGAACACTAAATGCATGCTAGTCGGTTTTAATTCTCTTATATTGAGTTTCTCATACAAACACATAGGCATGACATTTACATATGCACCTAGATCAACTAGACTACGCTCGATTGCAATATCATTAATAATTAGAGGAATAGTAAAAGAATCAGGATCATAGCACTTAACTAGACTTGGTATGGCGAGCTTCAGATCATGAATGGCGGAGCATTCTTCTTTGGAAGGCATGGAGGATGCTTCTTTCTTCCTCGATGAGCTAAGATGCTCGATCTTCCCTCCTCGCAATGCATTGGGGAAAGGAATTCTTGGTTGACACGGAGCCAGAGGGGGCTCAGCTTCGCGCCTCGGCTTTGGTGAAGGAATATTCTCTTCATCTTCCTTGATCTTTGAGGTGTCAACCGGAAATCATGGCCGGATAGGAAGAGGTAGCGGTAGCCGAAGTCTTGCAGGTTCGAGTGGACACAGTCTTCACGTCATTCTTCGGATTTGTTTCTGTTTGGCTTGGTAGCTTACTGAAGGGACGACTGATGACACTCGATTTGACGTGATTATCAGCCTCATTTAAGCAACATTTCCTTGCTTAAGACATGGTTTTTATGGTAGAATAGCGAATATTCACTCAACTACTCTATCTCGTGCCATTTGTGTTACTTTGGCCCATTTCGGGTCTATTTGATGGTTTTCTAGTGTTTTCATGTTAGCACATGTTTTTGCCGTCAAATAAAGTAGCCAAGGACGTGTCTAAGGCGTTGGAACCTCGAGGAATTGAACCGGAATCGATCCAAGGAGTTAATCAAGTCGAATCAAATCCTGCTCCAATTTACACTGTAGTTTTCGGCGAAAATCCCCCAGGTTTTCGGTGAAAACTCAAGAAGAAATCAGCTGAGTACAACAAAGAGAAGTTTTCGGCGAAAACTCCAAGTTTTCGCCGAGAACCCTAAGGTCCAAAAATCACAGGAGAAACGGTCGAGCATTCAAGTCATTTACAAAGGAATTTTCGGTGAAAACTTGATAGGTTTTTCGGCAAAAATCCTAGGCAAAATCCGGCGGTATTAGGGTTAAGTATAAATACTTAACCGGCGACCCAAAAAGGCGGATATATCTCATAATACATCTTAATTTAAGAATTCTCACGAGTTCTGGAGCAGCGTTGAGAGTTCGAAGAGCCAGGAAGAGATCGTGACGCCATCCCTTCACCTCGGAGACTCGGAGATAGGATTGAAGATTACCGGAGAGCGAAGCTTTGCCAGAGTCATCTTAATTAGGTTTTACAGTTTCTATTTGTTCTATCTTTTGATGATGAACTCTGTTTCTGCCTTTGATTCTTTTGTTATGAACATGAGTAGCTAAACTCGTAGAGTTTAGATTAGATGAACCCTACGTGACCCAGGGCTTTAAAGCGGTCATGGATCGGCGGTAATTAGATTCGAAATTCAATCAGTTTCTCTTTGTATGGTTGTTTTGTTCTTGATTGTTTATGTTTCTTTTCTGGTTGGTCACCTAGATTAGGTTTTTGCAAGCTAGGGTTAGTCGCCAGACAGCTTCCCTGATTTGGCGCATAAACTTGTCTTCCTTGATCACCTAGTTTAGATTCTTGTTAAGCTGTGGATAGAAGCGAACGCTCACCTCACTTTAGAACATCAATTCAACCAGTTAACCTAATCATTGGAGTGTGCCTTTCGTAGGAACCAGTTAGGGTTAATCCGCTTTAAGAGTAACTCATAAATCATTAGTAATTGCACCAGTTAGTTTAGTCGTTGCGAGAGGCGACCGTACCCGGGCGGCTAATTAATCTTGGTAGTTAGAACGGATAGAGCGAACGTTCGCCAGTCTTAAACCTAAGGGTAAGGAGTTATGGTGGTGTATAGAAATTGATTGAATGAGAATTGAAAACCGCTGGTCTTGTGATTGCTGCTGCCTTGGTGATCTAAGGGGGATTCGAAATCTAAGCTTGTCTGTCGTCTGTCTAAACCAACAAATCATTCTGTCTTTTAATTTCATTTTAATTTTCCTTCATCTTAGTCTAGAAGTCGTGGAACTCACACCGCGCACAACATGTTTAAACCTGAATAAGCCTTCATATTTGAGTAGTCGATTAGAAGAAACCCTGTGGAATACGATCTGCTTAGCTTGTTAGCTTGGTAGTATTTGATCACTGTTTTACAGTTCATCAACGACCACTAGAGAGCATGCTAGCGATGTTGTTTACTTGGCTTTCCACTCTTTGGCCTTGAGCTGTTCTTGATTTAGGAGAGCTTGAGCCTTGAACTGGCTATCATGATCATCTAGCCTAGTGATGATCTAATTCAGCTTCTTATCCAACTCACTATCTTTGCTATCATGCGGCGGCAGCTTCTGAGGTTGACTAGAATAGTTGTTGCTCAAATATTGGTTCTGGCGATTGCTAGGAGCTGTACCATAGTTGCCTTGGTTCCCGTGAGGCGGTTGATAGATACCTCCGATTTGAGTGTTAGGCTTCTGTTCTTAGTATGACCCAGATGGTCGGCTATTCTGATTCTGGTTTGCTCCGGAGTTGTAGGGAGGTCACTCTTGAAAATTTCCTTGTTGCTGGTATTGACTTTAGTCGGTTGGTATCTTGTTGAGATTCCCATTCTTGAACATCTCGCAAAGACCAATGGAATCCGCCAAATGAGTGCAAGGATTGTCGTGAGGCTTTCCTTCAAACTGTAAGTCCCTAGTGATGCTTGCTCAAAGAATTATTGATCCAAAAAGAAAAAAGTGCAGCAGCCTTCTGAAGCAAATCTGTTCATACGGGGAGTCTGAGAGATTTGTTCCAAAGAGTGATATATCAGCAGGGAGCTGGGGTTAAGATTGCGGGGAGCAATCTGTGTTTTTCATATCATCTCTATATTACGTTGGTGTTGTTAGTTGCTTAATAAGATTGACTATCTCGAAGGGAAACCTTCGAGCGTGGATGTACATCAGAGCCTAAGTGCTTGGTGGAACCACGTTAAATCGTGTCTCTGTGCTTCCATTCATTTCAGCTGCTTCAGCCATTGAAGCACTGCCCGAAACCTTTAGTTGCTATGACGAGCCTTAACGAAGCTGAAAGAAATTGCAAGGTAGTGGGCCTAAGTTTTCTTAAGCCTAACACCAATTCATCGGCTCTCGAATATAAGTCCAACGACTTGTATTTCCCTTCCATTTGAACGTCTAGTTCTAAGGATCAGCTTTGCTGATCTAGGGTTCTTCGAGAATTCCATATTGAAGAAGATCATCGATTCAGAAGACGAATACGATTCTACAGTATCCATGCATTAAAATAGTTAGATACACCAACCACAGGGTCCTAAGACTCCAATGAGAGTTTAGGATAGGCCAAACAGTAACCAATAGGGCTCTCACCACTACTTAACAAAATATAAGACGCACGCAAAGTGTTCAATAAAATGCCTCAATGAATTTTCACCCAAAGTGACCTAATTCTCGCCTCTCTCTAGAGTGTAATGAAGAATCATATGGATAATCCTAAGCTCTATGACATAATAACCCTCTCGAGACAAATCAAGTCAAGCATCAAAGCCAAAATCAAGCATATCAATCAAACATGGCAAAACACACGAAGAACAAGGAAATCCTACTCAACTGCATTAACCACAATACTTCATCATCATCCAACACAACGGAAGAAATCAATATAGTCAATGCCTTAGGGTTCCAAAAATATAACTCAATGGGTTTGAGTTACACATGATAGAAGAAACAAAGACAAAACCTAAAATGAAGAACGAGGTCATGAATCTTCAATCCGGAGTGTGTTCTTCCTTAATTCATATTTCCAAGGTGTAGATGATGCTATATGATGATTGGGGATGATTAGGAATGATGGTTAGGATTTCAAGAGGTTCTCCCTTCATCAAAATTGCTCTGGAGGCGAGCCAAGGTCGAATTCTTCTTAAAAATCCTGAAAAACAACATTTATAGGTTGTTGCCCATCTCCGGGGAGCATAAATGGCGTACAAATGACGTCTAGGCGGAGCATGCCCTGTTTATGTGCCCAAAATGTGCCAGATTTTGCTAACGCAACGTGGCCTTTTTATTTCCACCTTACGTTGCATTAAAATCCCGCAACTCCTTCAAACTTATATCTTGAGGGTTTAGACTCTAATTTGATCACCGTTCAAACTTGTGGTTTCTTATTTCCGTGCTCTATCATGGTATGATCTGAAAACTAATAAAACCACCTAGAGAAACATGAAAATGGACCGCATTGGTCCCAAGAGGCTAATTAAAATTAATTATCATCAATTGATTAATTCAAAAACCAATCAAAAGGCAATATCAACACTCAAATACCATCAATTATGGGGAATTTAACATATGACATAATTCGAGTGATCACTTAAAACATAAGAATACTGATCATCCAATACCTTATACTAACCCAATTGAGCCAACAAAGTCATACGTACAGTGCAAGACAAGTGTCTGTGAAAAAGTTCACAAAGATGAATCACTCAAAATGGTCATGGAAATTATGTGCAATCTCTTGTAACATGCTTCCAAACTTCGCTAAGCATGTTCACTACATGATCCATATATATACATGCAACAAACCACGAGACAAACCCTCGATCATGCATCAATCAACACAAAACCAAATGGGAACACAAGCCATAGGGAAAACATTCAACCCTACACACCAACAATTGTTCAACCCTCTAATTTTTTGGATCTATCCTTTCTTGGGCATTACCCACAATCCAAATGACACAAAAAAACTAGCCAAACATGGAAATCAAAGAGGGAAACAAAGAAAGCCTATCTAGGGTATTGATGCCCATGGTAGGTTTTCAAGAGCTACAATCCTCTTCAATCACTCTTTGCTCTTTGTGATGCTCCAACTGCGGTGGAGTTGATTAGGAGGGATGGATTGAATATATGGACATGGATGATGGGTGAAAATGGTGTTTTGGAGGTCTCCCCTTTGTCAAAACTCTATTGGGAGAAGTCCCAAGTAAGCCTCCTTTTGAAACGTGCTGAATAAAATAATTAAATAGTGATGGAAATGAGGAACGCGGGTGGCACGTGCTAAGAAGTGGTAACACGGGCACGGGGTCCTGTATATTCATTTTTTACTCAACGTCTCGAACAAGAACAAGTATAATTACCAAAATTATGACCAACGTAGGCCAAACACGGGTTTAGGAGGTGATGCGGGCGCGCTGTGTACCTTCGACGCAGTTTAAAAGTGCTGACACACCCTGCGTGCCTGCTGCCAAGTCCTTCCTTTGATTGAGCGGACCGGGAGTATCGGACCTCCGGCCAGGGCACTGCTCAAACTGGTGGTTTCCCTATTCAGCACTCTACCGTTCTCATTCCTACATCTCATCAAAATGAACTAAAACACCATGAAAATGGACCACGAAGGTCCCCAGTTAGACCACTAAAAAATAAGGAATAGGAAAAAATATATACAAATCAATGTTAAGTATGGGGGAAAAGAGTTATGGGGTCGTTTGTTTGGGAGGGAATGGAATTTGGGGATTTGGGGATAGTGGAAAGTGGGGAAGAAGTGTTTTGGTGAAAAAAGTAATTGTTGAATTTCATTGTTTGGTTCAGCATATCTGTGGGTTTGCTATTTTGGAAAAGAAAATGTGAACAGTAACTGATGGGCTTGTAAAGACTAAATTACCCTTTTTCTATTTATCCAAAGCTTGTTCCTTTCCTCTGCAACATCTCCCTTGCTCTTCTTCTCCGTTTCTATCCCACTTCAATCTCCTACAAACTTTCATTAGATGCTGATCAAGAAGAAAAGGTGGGGAGAGCATTGAGGGTTTGTTTAGAGGGAGGGGTTGGCAGAGAACCCTGGTAGGCTTGCAACGGTAAGCAAGGAGGAGGAGGAAGAGAAGCTGACGGCGGCATGCCGTGCTCGGAACTCAAGGAATGATAGCGCCAAGGTAGAGGAAATGGAACCTTGGCGGCTCTAGTAAGATAATCGCCACTCTCGTCGGCAGAGATGTTAAGGACCAGCTTTTGGACCTTTATTTCCCGCATAGCGTTGCAGAGCTTCCTTTCGGCCGCCATGGGATAGCTTTTTGGTGGTCGATGGAGAGTAGGTGTTTTGCTACCCACCGTGGCTGTATGTGGTTTTGTCAACATCATCTTTTGTTCTTCAATTTTTCCCAGCTTAAAGACACCAATTATGGAGTTAAAATCTGACAAATATATTATGGTTCCAATAGAGGAAATTTCATTCAAGTGCACTATTGAATGATGAAAGGGAAGCTCAACTGCAGTAGATAGATCACCAAAAATGAAGGGGAATGAGGCTCTTGAAGCCATTAACAAAAGGGAGAAATTGTTGAGGGTACTAATGGAAAGTATGAAAGATATAAAATGTGGGTCCAATAATATCTGTGTTTCTCAGAATTTTTGGGGGTGGGCAGAAATTGTGAAAATTCACATGGGAGAGGAAAATGTGGGCCAGAGAGGAAAGTGAAATACAAACACAAGTGCCTTTTTAGGCCTAACAAACAATGCATTTGACAAAATGCTGAGTTTTCTAGAAACTCTACCCAATTTCCCCCTAAACAAACGACCCCTAAGTATTTTTTATGTAAATTTACCAAACAAACTATTGTCGACGGTTGATTCGTGAGATGATTCACAATTAATTAATATAAAAGCACATTATAACCACTAATTATTTACTTACACATGATTCAAGTTTTGATTTAGAATGTATAATGATGATGATAGTAGAAATTAATCGTAATATTTGTATAACATCACATTATTGACTAATTTATATATATCTAGTGTTTATATAATATTTTTCATTTTATTTATGTGGTTGAGAATGATGTGTTTGGGTATAATGATTATCGATAAAATTGTGTTATAAGAATATATTAAAATATCTAGGGTACCCACGAACCTTATGGGTATTTGTAGGGTAGGGTAAGGTTAGGACAGTTGAAAACCCGTAGGTAAATGGTCGGGTATGTTTCAAAATTATACTCTGAGGGTAAGGGTACGATTGACCCCATACCCTGACCCTACCCTACCAATTGCCAAGCCTACACCCGGGCGCACTTAGGAAACCACAACATCTTTGAATCATGAAACGCAATGCATGAAGTATGGAGGTAGGTGCAACAGAAGAACAAGATGATGCAAACCACAAAGTGGCTCCCTTTGTAACCAACGGCAAAACTAGAAGCTGAAAAATCATATATGAAACATGAAACTGCATGCCCACAAGGGGGAAACCAGGCCCACATGCGGGAAAACACAGCAGAACAAGATCTACAAACAAATCTCACGAAGGAGAGGAAGAGCTAAAGATAAACCAAAAATTGAATAACCCTATCAATATATGTCAGACTGTAAAACAATGGTTCAAATAATTGTCTCACAAAAGTATTATAGATCGTATTCTACAGGTTTCTTCTTTTACGTTTACTCAGATAAGTCAATAACTACTCAGTTTAAACAAGTTGTGTAGTGTGAGTTCTATGAGATTTCTAAACCTAGCATGCAAGGAAAGAAATAACTAATTAAAGCTAACAGATTAATTGGTTGATTTCAATTAATAAGAAGAAGCTTAGACTCGACCCCCCTAAGATCACCAAGGCATTTACAATCACAAGACTGACAGGTTTCTGACTTAATTCATTCAGTTCTTACACTACAAGAAAAAGGAGGTTTAACATTGGAACTCTAACGGCGGACAGGAAACCGCTGTTAGATTATACTGTCTAACAGTGGATATATAAAAATCCGCTGTTAGTTAACAGTGGACACTTATCCGCTGTTAGTCATCCGCTGTTAGAATGAAATTTCACGGGGGTGCCAAATTTCCCGCCTCCGCGGGAATGCAAAAATTTGGGGGGGAAACCTAACAGCGGATATAAACCGCTGTTAAGATGTCCGCTGTTAAGTTTAGCTGATGTGGCAATCCATGTGCTCAGCCCTAGCCAATGACATCTCTTCCGGATTTGTCTCTTCTCTTCCTTATTTTCTTCTTCTCTTTCTCATTTATTATTAGAGTTTTAGTTAGGGTTTGTTGTTTGATTTTGCTGAAGAATAAGAAGAATAAAGTAGAAGGAGAAGAATAGAGAAAGAAGAAGAACACAAAATCAAGAAGAAGAAGAAGAAGAAGAAGATCGGAGAAGTAGAAGAAAAAGAAGATTGGAGAAGAAGAAGAAGAAGATCGGAGATGCAGAAGAAGAAGAAGAAGAAAAAGGAAAAAGAAGAAGAAGAAGGAGATCAAAGAAGAAGAAGTAGGAAGGAGAAGGTAGAAGAAGAAGGAAAAAGAAGAAGAAAAAGAAGATCGGAGAAGAAGAAGAAGAAGAAGATTGGAGAAGAAGAAGAAGAAGAAGAAGAAGAAGAAGAAGAAGAAGAAGAAGGAAAGAGAAGGTAGAAGAAGAAGAGGAAGAACTGCAGAAACCTGCTCCGGCGAGCAGGTTTCTGCAATTTTTTTTAATTCTGATCGAAACTCTAACAGCGGATTTTATCCGCTGTTAGAGTGTTTAATCCGCTGTGAGATTTAACAGCGCATGTAAAGCTATCCGCTGTTAGGTTTAACGGCGGACGCCTATCCACTGTTAAATAAGCTTACGTTAGTCAACCTAACAGCGGACACGCGTCCGCCGTTAGGATATCTAACAGCGGCCTATCCGCTGTTAGACTACATAAAAATCCGCTGTTAAACCTCCTTTTTCTTGTAGTGTTAATCACCATCGTAACTACTTACCTTTAAGTCTAAGTTCACGAACGTTCGCTACCATTGAACTAGCTACCAAGATCAATTATCCATTCATACGTTCACTTCTGCAACAGATAACTGGTTGGTGCATCGAAATTAATTCTATGAGCTACTCTTGAAATGGATTAACCCTCAACGACCCTTATTTGTCTAGTGAATCCATTGAAAAGGTTAACTACTTGATTCAACATTCTAGAATAAGGAGGACATTCGCTACTATCCTTTATCCTAAGAAGAATCTAATCTAGGTGATCAGACTAGAGAAGAAACAAAATTAAATAACATGAATAAGAAAAGTCTGAACTAAAGTCTAACTGCCAAAAGATCTGTGACCGTTTTAAAGCCCCGGGTCACTTAGGGTTCATCTAACCTAAGATAGAGAAGTTTAGCTACTCATATCTGATAAAAAAATTCAGAAACTACAAAAGAGTTCATCATTGGAAGGAAGAACAGGGGGAAACTGAAAAACCTAATTCTGATGATTTCGTGCAGCTTCGATCTTGAAAACCTTCAACTCTGATACTCTGAGCGTCTTCCAGATGGATTGATTGTGGTTGTGGTCTCTCCTAATACTCCAAAATATGCTCTCAAATCTCTCTAGGTCATGGCTCTGTCTGGAAAATCGAATGTATCTTGAAAAGCAGCTAAATAGGTGCTTTTATAGGGCTGAAATCCGTGTTAGCTTTTGGTCTGGAAAAACGGGAGGTTCTCGGCTAGAACCTCTTCACAAATATTTCATAAATCCTGACGAGCTGAAATCAGACTTCTTCTTCACAACCTTCTCGACGAGAACCTTCCCAAATGACTGGTTTTTTTATTCTTCTTCTTCTTTTTACTTCTCTAATTGTCCTGGGTCATTTCCTTGATGCTCCATTGCATTCTGAACACGTCCAAAAAGTACTTAGTTGATGGCAAAAACATGTGTGCTCAAAGAGACACTGGAAAACACATCAAATAGACCCGAAACGGCCACAATAGCGAAATCCATAAAGAATAGAGTGAATGAACCGAAATCCACTAAACTATCCCTAAAACATGCTACAAACAACAGAAGGTCGCTTAATTGAGGCTGATAATCGTGGTGAATTTAGCATCATCAATATCCCTTCTTTTCCATGCAAACACCGCCCCTACCAACATTACGGATAAGGTGATGGTGGTAAAAGGAGAAAAGACTAGTCGAGGGATGGCGAGGTCAGAGGCGAGGCGATAAAGTCCTGTCGAGGAACATATTAGAGATAATTGCGGTGGGAGGGGAATGGGTGGTTTGGAACCAGTGGAGAAAAGAGGAGCGAAGTCCACCGAGGGCGTACATGAAGGAAACATGAGAGGACTTGGTAGAGGCAGGAGAGGGGGGGGGGGTTGGCTTCTCGACACAATAGGGACGAAAGGGTGGTCAAGGAAAGGGAAGAGGAGTTCCACTAAGTTAATTTTTCCGGGCTTCGTGCCCGTCGCCTCTTCATTTGGTTTCTGGATCTTGTTCCCGGACTGTTCTAAATTCAAATCCAGATCTGGGCAAAGAATGAAGGGACCTTGCTGGTGTGAACCGCTGCAACCGTGGGCAGACGACCTTAACCACCGCAAGCTGAATACCTTAGCAACGAGTCGAACCTATGAAAACCTAGGTGGAAAGTACTTGGACCTGCTAGCTATAAAGAGCTAGGAACCCTAAGTGTCCAGTCGTAGGTGCCACACCAAGGGGTGAATACCCAAGATGATAAACCAACCCTTAAGCTAAGCAACAATGAGCAAAAGCTTGAAGGGAAACAAGAACTTGTGTTCTAAGATTAAAATTATTCAAAGGCTCCTTTACATTGTAGGCCAAAGGCCTTTATTTATAGTTGAGGCTTCAGGAACAAGCTCTCTGAATCTTACTCCTATTCTAACTCTAGAATGCTTAAAATATTTTTAAATAATCAAAAACTATAAAGGAAATCTGAATAAAATATTGAAATAGCCTAAAAAGGAAGAAAATCCTAAACTGGGAAAAGAGGCATGATCGCGCCTGTGTTCGTGCTCACACCGGATTAGGACTCCTAGTCGAGCAAGGACTCCGTGTCCTTTGGGAATCCTTCTTCGAATCCAACAAGGATTGGTGGAGGTTTATCCTGACCGTGTAAGGAATACTTGGGCACGAATCATTCTGAAAAGGTAAGAGTATTTTGTTGACTCAGCCCAAATCGCCACTAAGTGGTGCCCAGGTGTCGGCCCGACATCAACATTAGTGCTCGGCATGGTATTGTGTTGGCTTCCAATTGGGTGGAGTCTGGGGGAGGTTTGTATTTGAACAGTGTAACATAACTAGGCCTGAGAAACCCTTGAAAGGCCTAGCTAGAAAAATGCCTCGGCCCTAAGCGCTTCTTGTACGGGCCTAGACTTCGGCCCCGTGCTGGTGTCCCGGGTGGTGTCCAGGGATAGGTGATCACTCCGGGTCTGGTGGTCGCGATCACTTCATTTGCTGCACTTTCGCGGATGATTGCTTCCTCTAGTGTGGCCTTCTCCTCCTTGCCGACTACCGCCGCTGAGCTAGCGTGGAATGACGTCTCAGGTAATCCCTATGATTTATGTTCCCAGAATAACATAAAAATGTGCAAGGGGGGGATAGGATCTGATATTCTGTTGTTGTTAATTTCTCTGTACATGTTGAATGTGAAGCAGGGATCTAGAGATTATTCATCAACTGGTAAAAGCTTAAACAGCTACAACGGTTGTGGAGAGGAGGAGCATGGGAAGTACATGCCACGATTCCATGGGTTGAGCTTCATAGAGACGCTAGTCACTGCTTACAAATGAAATTGAATGCCTATATGGTATCAAAGTCATCTTTTTGTTGTTCTGATGAAGTAGTTGTAGTTTGGAAATTTGGATGTCTGCGCCATTTTTTTTTTTTGGTTCGACCATTTTTCTTCAATTCTGTAGTCTAATTCATAAAAAAAACTGTCGTCTAGAGTTTTGACAATTTTTGTTATCGATTTGTTGCCAGAAGAGGTTTTGGCTTTCACGGATGTTCAATTTATCCTGAAATCGGCCAAGACAATGTAATGTAGACTGGTAAAACGATTTAGCCCACTGTTAATCCTTTAGAACCACTTTAGTATATATAATTAAGTGGAGGCCAACTTTTGATGAACTTATGCTGGAACTGTGACCCTTTTTTCCCTTGTCCACAACATGTTCGACGAATTGCCTGAACATAATTTTGTTTCTTGAGCTGCATTGAACAACTGAATCTTATAGTCAATGCGCCAAGCTATTATGCTCATTTTTTAAAGAATTTAATTTTGTCAATATAGTGGAGGCTTTACCATGGGTACCAAATTGATGGATGTGTATGTGCATCGAATATTATAGTCATTCGTCAATTAGAATACACTCAATGTTTATCAAGTGCGCCAATTTTAAAAGACCTCTTCCTTGGTTCAACTCTTCCATCTAAACTAAACACTATCCCTATTATCCTCAGTTTGCTTTCCCTAATTTCTTCCATTTTCATATTGGTTTGTTTAGTTCCAACATGATTCATAAAACTTTAAAGCCCTGGTGATTTACAAAGTTTAATGCTGAAGTACCAAAATAGGTGAATTATTCTCGATAAGAACTCTTCATTGACAAATCAGTGTCTCATGAAAATTAGCTACATGTATTAAAAGGAAATCTATGTTTCCGTCCAGTTTTGGCTCATAGAAGTCAAGACAGAAAAACTAATTGTAATCTATCAGCAGAACTCAACACTTTTACCTTCCATCCAACAATTCTCGTTGTAAGCTTGTGAAATCAAAACATGACAATCTTTGACAGAAATAAACAAGAGGAACACCCAAATATCTCACTTGTAATTCTTTAACCTTAAAACCAGTATCACAACATATTTTCCTTCTAGCGTCTATGGTCACTAATATACTGAAAAAGACTTCAGTCTTTTGAGGGTTTAATTGAAGGCCAAAATAGTTATAGAATTCATTTAACACAACATATATACCCTGAACTCCTTCAATCGTTCCAATTGTAAAAACCATCAAATCATTCACAAAAAATAATTCAGAGCAGGGGACAAAGGGTTCCCTTGTCTTAATCCTTTTCTTCTTTGAAATAACCAATCATTCTACCATTCAACCATACACTTATCATCACATTGTCTAAACACCCTTTTATCCAACCAACAAATCGTTTAGGAAATCCCATAGTAAGAACAAATCTTAGGTCCACAAAATCAAAAGTTTTCCTAAGATCTATCATCAATATATATATATATATCTAAAAGACACATGTTTTTAGATGATATTCACTCACCAATTCATGTGCCATTAGGATGTTATCGCCAATCTGACGACCTTTGACAAATGTCAATTGAGTTTTACTAATGACATCAAGCAAACAACTAGATAATCTTTTTGCTATAATTTTTGTGATGCATTTATACAACGCATTGCAACAGGCTATTGGTTTGAAATCCTTAATATTATAAACATTAATCTTTTTAGAGATTAAGGCTAATAATGTGGAAATAACTAATCTAGGCAGATTATCGATAGCAAAAAATAACTTCACAACAAGACATATTTTACTACACACTAAGGCCGAAGAGTGTTTGAAGAAACCAGAAATCATCCCATCAGGGCCTCCACTTTTATCTCTAGAGATAGAAAACACTACATCATTTATTTCCTCATTGGTTACATCTGAGCAAAGAGCATCAACCATAGTAAGATTCAGACTCTTTAAAGGAAAAATTCTTATCTCCTCCTACGTAGATATTTGCACCTCAGAATTTATAACTCAAAGAAGGTCTTTTATAGTAATTAACAATCACCCCAAAAAATTCACCCAAGTCAGATGTTAATTGACCATGAGCTTTTTCAATATGGACTATCTACATTTTATCTTGTTTAAGTTTAATAGTTCTATGAAAGAACTTAGAATTGGAATCTCCAATTTCAACCAATTTTCTTTAGCTTTTTGTCTTAAAAAGATTCATCTGTTATCTTCAGGTTTATCCAAACTTGTTGACAATCCTTAGTAATCTTCATAGAATCAACAACTCTTTTGCTGATATGAGAAAATTGATCTTTCTTTAAGTTTTATTAACAACATTTTAACTTCCTTTAACCTGATATAAACACAATCAAATCCTTCCTTCCTTGCTTTCAATGGAAGCATTATTCCAGGTATCATCAACTAACTTATCATATCCCCATCCTTACCAGCAAGGACGGAATCAGTAATCGAAGATGCACTCATCCAAACTTTAAACAATTTTTTTTTATAAAACTAAACATTTTAGTTAGTGTTAATTAGGTTTTAATACTGTTACTACAAAAAACATATAATATTTTGTTAAAAATATTAGTTACTTTCATATTCTTAAAATTATTGGTATGGTCTATCATTCAGTTTGGACTGCTCTCATCGCATTTATTTGGAAGGAAAGGTGTGCTAGAATTCAGGTGACCATCCCGTTCCGGTTGATATGTTCGCCAAGGAAATCGTACAAGAGATGGCTTCCCAGGCTTTAGGTTGCTCTATTTTTTCAGCAGCCATTGCTTTTTCAGGTTTTGTTTACAAGTGTAACTAGGTTATAGTTCCTTGCTTTTAGTTCGGTTGTAAGCCTTGAACATGAGATTTTGGTCGATTTGATAAAAATCTTCTATTTTTGGAATGAAAATATTATTCATAAAAAAATATAGTAATACTCTTGGCTAAATGAAAATTGAAGTATAAATTAGTAATGAATTTAAAAGGCTTAGATAATGAACCAAAAATATTTTTTTTTCATAGCACTTTTAGGCAGAAGTGAGCTATAAATCGTGAACTAACCTAGGAGATAAAAAAAAAGGGGAAGAAGAAAGGAGAGATAGGATTGGAAAGGGGAGGGGGTGGATGTGGGGAATTGGAATTTTGTAGCACAATTTTAAAAAATATGTACCGTCAGTAGCCAAATGCGTAAAAATGTCCAGAAATAGCACAATCTGACTGGCAGCCAGCGCTGCGCCAGCCAGATAGCGCTGCGCCACCCAGCCAGCGCAGCGCTACCCAGCAGGCGCAGCGCTGGCTGCCTAATCAGATTAGATACCGTCAAATCTCCGTTAGGGTTTCCTCAAACCCAGCCAGCAATGCGCTGGCTGCGCAGGCTGGCTAGGTGCGCAGCGCTGGCTAGGTGGCGCAGTCGCGTGCCTGGGTCTGAAGAAACCCTAAGGCCTCAATTTTCAGTATAAATACCCCCTCTATGATGCAGTTTTGGACCACTCACCTCCCTTGCCCTAAACTTAGAATTTGAAGTAGGCAGCCGTCACCAAGCTTAGAATATGTCGTTCTTCAACTCTGGCTCTAGGTCTCGGAAGAGTAAGCGTAAGTGAAATTCGTTTGGGTGCTTTGTACTTATCTCATTTTTGCGTTTAACGCATTAATCTTGTGTACTGTTGTTCTGTAGTGACAGATACTGAGAGGGTAATGCACAAGTTGAAGAAGCCGGTGGAGGAGGACTTGTTCGTTTATGAGGCCAGTGTGGTTAACTGCTGGTGTGACTTAAGGGCGACTAGATCCGTTCGACCGAGTGATCTGGAACGCTGTTTTGGCTGCCCTCGTGAGAGAGAGGTAAAAAAAGGGTTCGAATTTAATTTTATTCATTTTCCTAGTTATCAAAACCCTCTACGTTTGATTTCTGATCTGTAGGAGAAGGGGTGTGGTTATTATGAAAAACTGGAGGTGCGGGAGGCCGTGGATGCTGCTATTAAGGAGAAGGACCAAATCATTCGGGCGAAGGACGAACTACTTGTTCGAGCGAATAGGGAGAAGGATGACATCGTTGAGGAGAAGGACAACATTATTCGAGAACTGAGGGAAGAAATTTCATGGTTGCACGTTTCAATCAATAGGTTGCTCAGGGAAGGGCCTCCCCCACCACCACCCGGTCCTTGTCCTTACAATTGACATCCATGTTGGGCCTAGTGTGTTTGTTATTTCTGTTGTTGTTGTTGCTGTTGTTGTTGTTGCTGTTGTTGTTGTTGTTGTCGTCGTTGTTGTTGTTGTCGTTGTTCGCGTCATTATAAAAGTTAATAAAATGACTGGGTTGTAGTTGCAGCCTTTCTTCATTGTGTTGTCAAATTTCATTTGTTGTTATGACATAGTTGCAGTCTTTCTCAGTTGAAGGATTGACTAATAAAAGTAACTTCATAGTACAACTACAAAACATTAGGTTACATTGAAACTGAAACATGAAATTGACAACCACACATTTGAAATACAGATTACCAAACACAAACTACCAAACCCATAATACTAAAACATTTCATAGTGCAATTAACCGTTCCTTGTAGGGTTTGGATTTCTGCTGCTTCGCCTCGCACGTCGGCACGTCCTCCTATTGTGCCCTTCTTCATGGCAGTAACTGCAGTGAGGCTCAATATCTTCAACCCAATCCATCTCGTTGCGTATGCGAGAATGTCGTGGTCGCCCCATCTCCCTGACCCTTCCTGGGTCAGGCATCAACTTAGGCCCTCCATGAGGCACCCAGTCGTCTTTCGAGCCGATAGGGAGGAAACTCCGTCCGTATATTTGTTTTACTGTTTCCAGCCTGTAATGGTCGTTGGCGTAGTATAAGGGATCTTGATTGGCGGCATTACATGCGGCCACAGCATGTGAACAAGGCATCTTCCACTGTTGGAACTTGCCGCAGGAGCAATGACCGTCCCCCTCCTCGTAGTCCAAGCGAACTTCTTGCCTAGTGTTTCCCTTCCCGTTGCTGCGATTTATCGCCGTCTGTATTTCGAATATGCCAACTTCGTAATCGAATTGCCTCACTGTGTGGGAAGTGGCCTTATTCACTCTTTTCTGCAGGCGCTTAAGACACTTCTTCGTCCAGATTTCACCGGCCGCCTGTTCTTCTCGAACCCTCTTTCGTCGATCTTCAAAATATGTTTGCAGCCTGTAGAAAGTGGATTCCACCAAAGCTGCAACAGGGAGAGCCCGGATTGACTTGAATGCCCCATTCACGCTCTCCGCCATGTTTGATGTCAATTGGTTCCATCGTGCCCCGTCGTATTGAACGTCTACGGCTCTTGACCAATATAATTGATCTTCAAGCGCCCATTTTTTATTTACGGGGTCGTCCCTTGCGAATCTTGTTGCCCCCTTTGTGAACTTTCTGAAGGACCGGCGTTTAGCTGCAGGTAAAAAAGAATGGATTACAAATGATATACGCTGAAATTGTTAAGTACTTGGTGGAGTGTCATGATACTGAGCTAAATTCATAAGGCGGTTTTTCATTTTTGGGTTCTTGGCGGCTTTGTTGTAATTGCTTACATAGTGTCTGGCGCACCATCGCCAATGCCATCCAAATTGGATTTTCTCCATTGCACTCACGATGCCCACATGTCGGTCGGATATGACACATACTCCGCGTCTCTGTGTCACTCGTCATTGTATGCAATCAAAGAACCATTCCCAAGTCTCCTTGCTCTCAACATCCACGATTGCGAAAGCCACAGTGAAGATGTTCTTATTACCATCGAACGAACTAGCCATGAGTAGTGTGTGCTTGTATTTTCCGGTCATGAAGGTACCGTCGACGATGAGCACAGGAGGACAATGTTTGAAACCTTCAATGGACGGGGCAAAACTCCAAAACACACGGTCGAATTGGATGATTGTATCTCCATCAACCGTTGTCCATTCTTTCGTGACGAATTCAACTTCCGTCCCATAGTTCCGATCTTGTATTGCCTTCATTAGGGTAGGTAACTCGTTGTATGATTCCTCCCAATTACCATATATCCGCTCCATGGCGCGCTGTTTGCCGTTCCATGCCTTCTTGTACAAAATTTGTCGTCCGTACATAGTATGTATCTCTGTCTGAAGAAGGTTGATACGAATATGGGGGCGTGCCTGGACAAAGGGCGTGACTGCATCGGCTATGACATCAACGTCCAGCTGGGTCGGACTGATGTTGTTCTGACTGCCCAAACACGTATGGGCCGGATTGAATTGTTTTACCGTCCACACATCGCTCTCATCTGTAGTTAGCCTTATCCTCCACGGGCATCCATTGCGTTGATATCCATGACATCGTTGCTCAAGCAACCATTTGCTAGACCGTGTCGTGCATAACATGCGGTTATTCCTGAGTGCATATTGCTTCAGACTAGTTTGAGCCACAAGCTTGCTTTCGAATTGTTGCCCAACCCCAAACCCTGGCCCATCAATGTGCCACCGTGGAACATTATGAACGCCGTACTCATTGTTGTTTGTAGTCATTAGGTCACCGATATTGTCTGGTAAATGTGTGAAATGGCTTGGGGGGTATATTCTCTCGGTGGTTGCGCATTCACAAAGGGTTGAGTTTGAATGTCTGGCTCAGAGACATGTGCTGCGTCCTGCTCCGAGTTGACGTCGCTTTCTGATGAGTATCCTTCTATCTCATTTCCTAAGTGCGTTACCGTACTTTGTTGCCTGCTATCGCCACGGTATTGTGTGTGATTGCTCTGACTGCTCTGACCACTATAACCGGCACTCGCTCCATCGCCCATGAATATAGAGTCTCCCTGGCCTGGCGTCCCACGGTGGTCGAACTCAAAGTATAGCTCTGCCACTCGGTAGTCCGATTGGGTTGCCATGATGTTGTAGATAACCTCTAACCCAGTAACGTCATTAAGAATGAGTGGGTAGTGTGCCACAATTTGGTCATTCCCAAAAACTGGACATTGATACATGACAGTCCGCAACACCGCCGAAGATCCTACCCCCATCTTTCGCAAGAACACTGGACATGCCTGTTGTACTGAAGGTTGCCTCGTCATTTTGAGGCGACATAATTTCCCCCCGCTGTAGCACACCCCACCGTGTTGGCCGTGTACTATTTCGCCATCCCATCGGAGCCAAAACGCGAAATTCATTTTCTATGGTTACAAGGTATTGAGAGTTGTAGTAGGTTTCGAGTAGTTTGGAAGAGTTAGTAAGAAATTGTTTATGGACTCACGCCTCTATATAATGTAAGGAAGACAGAATTCAGTTAGTGGATGCCAGAATTGCAGAACAACTCCAATTTTTTTTCACGAGTGATGTCAATTATACGTTACAAATTATTGTGTCGTCCATAAGTGGTTGACTTAATGAGGAGCTGCAGCTTTTTTCACGTGGGTTGGCAATTATTTCTTGCAGAAATTATATCTATCTATGTGAACAGATGACCCATTTTTAGGGTGTTGTCAACTCATAAGATGAAATGTGTGATCAATTATATGTTGCATTTCTAGGGTGTTGTGATCTCATAAGATGAAATGTTGTGATCAATTATAAAGTCGAATACCATGAAACAAACGTCTACTATGAAGTACTCTGAAATACGAAATACAATGAAATATACTCATAAGATACTATAACTACTCACGACCCCTCCCATCACGACCCCTCCCCTCCCGACCCCCACCCTCTCGACCCCTACCCTCTCGACCCCAACGCCGACCCTGTCCCCTCCAATGTGCCCCCAGCTCATGGCCTCCAGTAGCGCACATCCTCTGCGTAGGCTCTCGCCTCAGTCCATATCGATGCTGCCCGTCGGCGGGTGGAGTATCATCATCATCGAAAGATGCCTCATATGTCACTACGGGTGGTGTGACATACTGAGACCCGGATGGACCGGCGTACGATGAGGCAGGACCCCACTGAGACCCGGATGGAGGGACTGTAGGAGTGGGGTATGGCTGGGTCGGGTCCGGATGTTGTGTGTAATCCTGATGCTGTGTGTAGTCCTCCGGCTGGGTGTAGTCCTGACTCCCCATATAATCGAAAGTCGCGTCGCCTGTAGTGTCGAATGGATAGTGCTCAGAGTATCGGGTCTGCTGGTGATGTGGATCCCACTGAGGCAATGTCGGCTCCCACAATCGCGGGACAGGGGGGACATCTACATGCTGTCGGACTCTACGTGTAGAAGGAATCCTGGCGGCTGGCGGGTCAGGCACTGGGTAGTCAGCATGTCGTGGATGGGTGGCCTGCCGGGGTGCCCTCCTAGACTCAGACGTCCTATGGATCCCGCCTGAAGCATGCATCATTGACCTTAGTGTAGCATGCATCTCCTGCTGCTCCTGAGGCGTGATATGTGACTGGCCAGTAGTCACGTATAGCCTCTCCATGCCATCAAGCTACAACACATAATTAGAATGGTTAAACATGTAACTAGAAGTAGTTGTAATAATTATGACAGAACCTACGTACCAAAGACTGGTCCACGGCTCCTCGGCGAGAAACTGTACGTCTAGTGATGCCATGATACCACTGGTTGATCTCGTCGTGGAAGTGATAGGACTCCCTCTCCTCGCTCCGCAGCCACGGGCCTGAGGCGGTGTGGTCAACACGAGTGGACCACAGGTCTCGATATCCAGCAAATCTAGCTACCACATCAGTACGATGCCATCCACGCTGTGTCAGCTCCACGTTACTGATGACCTCACCTACTGGCTGATCCCATGTAGGGACAGGCTGGTCCATCCCAAACTGACGCAGCACTCTATCAGGCCTATGCCACATAGCGCTGAAGAAGCAGATAAGAGGTGCGACGACGCGATGGATGGGGAAAGTCCCTGGACTGTAATGCTCACGGTCCGCCGAGTAGGGACACCACTATATGAAACAAAGTGGAAAGTTAGACAACTACGAAACCTAAACTGTAAGGGAAAAAAACACGATCTTCTTGTTGGAATACAATACCACGAATGGAGTCCCATCGTCAAACAGCTGGCGGTACCCCCCAACTAGGATGTATCTGGTCTTCGCGTGATACCATTCTTTCCAGCTACAAAATTGCGGAATGAACCACGTCATTCATACAACTTGATAAGATGGAATAAACCATTAAAATGGAAGAAAAAGTCGTAGCCCGAACCTAGGCATACGTGGAATGGGGGAGTGCGTCGGTGCAATCTGTCGACTCTTGTGGACTCGACGCGCAATGGATGTAAATCTCTCCAGGGCCCACGCCTGAACCAGTGCCAGCCAACCTCCAATGTCACCTACGTGGTCGCGGGACGGGTTGCTCTCTATGCGGAAAGCACACCGGCCAAGCTCCCTATATAGCCATGAAAGTGCGGCAGCCCCCCAAGCGTACTCGCCTATCTGGCTCATGTCCTCGAGCAGTGGAAGGAAGAAGAGTGAGGCGTGTGATCCTGACCGATCAGCAAAGATGCAGCTGCCGAAGAAGTCCAGAATGTATGCGCGACAGTGCTGCTCGATAGTCTCCTGGTCGGCGTCATCCCTGATGGTGCCAAAGTGGTTACGCAACCACGTCATCTTCACTCTGCCAGCAGACAGGTCAGCGGTAGATGGTTTCTTCCCCAGAAGCTGCTCAACGTAAATCTGCAGATCAGAATCCACAGTCGGAATGCGCCTCTGCGACTCCACAAGCACACCATCGATGCTCAGACCAGTGAGAAAGTACATGTCCTCGAGTGTTATGGTTGCCTCACCGTGGTACAAGTGAAAAGTGCTCATCTCGGGACGCCATCTCTCGACCAATGCGGTGATCAGCTCAGAATCAGGGGTAAAATCCAAGCAGTCACGCAACTGACCTAGACCTATGGGGGCAAGGTATGGCTCGAACCTAGGATCGTACTTCACGATCTTCTTAGAGAAGCGACAATTAAGCGTCATATGTGGGTCCTAATAGTTGGGGGAAGAAGATGTAACAAAATTAATAACCAGTACTCAATTTCTGAGTGCACCCTAAACATTTAAATGTAATTAACATTCAAATATAATTAACATTCAAATATAACTAACATTTACATATAACAAACATTTATACATAACTAACATTTCAAATTGAAGTAACATTTCAATTATTACTATATAGTAATATGAATTAGGACTTACATTATTTGTAATTATATCAATTAGTATTATAATATAAGTAACATTTAAAAATAATTAGTAATCACTATTAGTAGTCAATATGTAATCTTTTAGGTTACTCTACTTTTAATCCCCATTAGTAGTCAATTAGTTTTAGTGATTTAAATCTAAGTTTAAAATTTATCAATATTAGGTACTACTATTAATATTCAAATTTGATCATAATATTGTAATATAAGTAATTAAATTATGAATATTATTAAAATAAATGCAACATTCAAACATAAATACCTTGTAAAAATAAATAACATTTCAAATGTACCAACCTGAGCTTCGAAAATTCCCGACGCTCGATGTCGGTCAGCATCACCCCATAAAATCGAAGGGTCCTCGAGACTACCACTTCGTACCCCAACCGGCACCTCTCCAAACATGTAATCCATCTACAATTTAATATCCACAAGCAATGTTAAATACATATAAAATCGTAAAACACAATTTAATTACCATATAATTTATAGCATGATACCTTTTGAGGGAGGGTTCAGGCCTTCTTCAAACGAAATTTCCTCGCCGGACAATTGCTACGAACCTACAAATAAAATACGTCATTAGCGTACAATAATAATAACAAAAAATTTATGACAAACACAAACAAACTATCAAAAATACCTTAGAGAGAATTGAGTTTCAGAAAGTATGAGAGGAGGTGTGAAGATGGTATGTGGGGGGTAGGGGGTATTTATACCAAAAAAAAACGGTAGTATTGATCCCAGGTAGCGCTGCGCCACCCAGCCAGCGCAGCGCTGCCTGGGATCAATACAACCGTTACTTAACGGCTACATTGTAACGGCTAGTGTGCCACATGGCGCAGCGCTGCAACGGCACAAATTTGACTTGGCAGCCAGCGCTGCGCTGGCTGGGTGGCGCAGCGCTATCTGGCTGGCGCAGCGCTGGCTGCCAGTCAGATTGTGCTATTTCTGGACATTTTTACGCATTTGGCTACTGACGGTACATATTTTTTTATATTGTGCTACAAAATTCCAATTCCCGTGGATGTGAGTGCAATTATGTCTTTAAAAAAAGTCACCTTGATGTTTGTTAATTAATTGAATTTTGTTTTTTTTTTTTAAAAGTGTCGCTTAACCCGTTTTCTTTAAACAAAATCAAGGATAGCTAGTTTTGTGCCCCATTTAGCTAGATTGTGCCCTTATTGGCAAGTTTGTACCCAAATGGAAAGATTGCGCCCTCGTTGGCAAGTTTGTGTCCTCATTGGCAAGTTTATACCCAAGTAGAAAGATTGTGCCCTCATTGGCATGTTTGTATCCAAATGGTATGATTGTGCCCTCATTGACGAGTTTGTACCCAAATGGCAAGATTGTGCCCTTATTGGCAAGATATTCTTCTTCCATCTCATGGTGAATCGTCCTCCTTGCTCAATGGCGTGTCTACAACCGCCTTGGTCCTTAACAGCAGCAACAACGCCTTTCTTCTCTCAGTCTATGGAATCGGGAAAGGAATCACCGATGCGCAAAGCGTAGCGATCAGAATGCTTGGAGACTTTAAGCTTCCTTTGACCGTCGCGGACGCCAAGGTACTTGGAGCGGTACTCGTCATTGGTAAGATTGACGAACTTATTGAGGCTAACGTATAGGTGTGGTTCAAGGAGTTGTGTTGGTCGAAGAATTGGAGGTTGTCCTTGAAGATCTGGAAGCGGTTCTCCATCTCGGCTAACCTGAACGGAGAATTCGACACCGATACCCAACAGAATTCGGCCGACGATGAGCATCCATTGGTGTTGAGCCAACATATTAAGTAGAGCTCTTTGCATTTATTTTTGTTTACCAACGAGAAGATTAACACATAGGTTTATGAATATGGGTTGTGCTCCCAAAAATAATGAACCAATCTTCACCTCCATATAAAAGAGAATATCAACCTTATTATTTATTTAGTATTAATTGTGCCTCTTTAAAAAAAGTGAGCCTCTCTGTTATTTGGGCTTAGATTTAAACAACATAGGCTTTCTGCCTCCGTTTTTTAAATGGGCCGGCTACTTCCTCCTCCTGCCTCCGTCTTCATCCATCAACATTGAATCGCTTGTAAGAACAAGTCAGTTTCCTTAAGGCTTTAGCCTGTGCTTTTATTGATTAATATTACCTATTCCTCGTTGGTGTTTTTGTTTTTCTTCTTTCCTTTAAGGCCATTAAACAGAATTTTGTAGCAACAATAACCAATCATTTAAACACATCAGCAAAAGTTTAATACTATACTAATTAAAATATTAGAAAGGATACACTAGGGTTATTAACTCCTTTGAATCCACCGTAACCCCACATCCCATTTAATATTTCTCTTTTCTTCTCTTCCTTCTTAAGCTCTTTCTTCTTTCTTCCCTTCATTCTTGTCGTCACCAGATTTGAGGTGGGGGAATCGCACTAGTACTTTATTTTGGCAGTACTAGTGCATGTTCTTTGGTGGTACTAGTGCACGGCGGCGACTGTCGCTCATCCACAATGGTGGCTAACGGTAGCTGTTCGTCCACAATCGTCTATGAGGTAATTTCCGAATTGATTTTTTCTACTTGTGCTTATTATCTTCTTCTCTAGATCTACACTAGTATGAACTAGATTTGTACTAGTGCTTCTCTAGATTTGTACTAGTGTATGTAATACCTCTATTTTTCTATAATTACATACTAGAAATTATCCCGCATGATGCTGCGGAACAAAAAAGAAAATTATATATAGTTGGTCAAGTAAAATTGATAACCATCAAGTTTTTAATATACACTTTTATAACTTAATAACCATAACTTTAGGTAATAACAAATTTGAAAATAAAAAATGTACTTGTCAAATATGATGGTGAATTGTTGAATCTTCTTAGATGTGGTTTCTTAGTTACGTTATGATCTCATGATATATTAAAAAAAAGTAAACGATCGTAGAATCTTCACCGTGACTAGATAAGACTCTTGCCCCCGCCGCTGTAATGTTAAGAGTTTGCCACATACGTGAAGTCCAATTCAAAATCCCAAATTGTATATCCAACATATTACTACAATATGTTATATGTTTTACTTATGTGAAATTGAAAAATGAGAGGATGAGAAAATATATTAAGTGTTGGCTTATGATTCATTAGTGGTTGATGGTGAATAGGCTGTCATTGTATAGTAACTCCTTGTGGATAAATAGTCTATCACTATTAAAGAGAGATGACTCAATAAAAGACATGTGGAAAAGACTTTAAGAAGAGTACACATGATAGTAGTGTAGAATTTTTTTAGGGGATTCCACCCTCCTTATGCAATAGTAACTTCCCTTTCTACTTTTATATTCTTAAAATTAAAATTCTTAATAATAATAATAATTGGTAAGATATTTTAATTGTGTACCAGTGCACTAGGTGATGATGCTACAGCGAAGCGGTGGCAGCAGTGCTCCTGCGAAGCGATGTTGGTGGTGTTCCGGCGAAGCGATGGTGGTGGTGTTCCAACAAAGTGGTCTTCAATTTTGAACGAAGATATATTTTTCTTTATTGAAGTCAATTTTTTTTCCTTTTATTGTGTGTATTTAATTTTATTACATTAATTGTATAATAAAGAATTAAAATATAATTAATCATTCATTAATTACACTTACTTTAATATTAGTTATTAGATTAATATGCTTTGGTTGGGACGGGTTTTCTTCGGAACGGGGAATGTTGTGCTTGTACTGCTTCTGCTTTTATACTTTTTTGACGTGACCATGCCTGATGCCGTGACCAAGCCCTACTCGGCATTGCCACTAATGCCGATCATTGTCGAATGCCTGATGCGAGCCACGCCATCAACAATATTTGGAGCGACCACTCGCTGATCCCGAGCCGTGGCATCATCAAAACAAGTCCGAGGGAGCTGATGTTGAAGCTAATGATCGTGGCTGACCAGGATGTTGATGCCAACCCAAGCATTGAGGCCGAGCCGATGCTAGGTACCAAGACCAGGCCACCACCTGAGCCTGATCCGAGGATGGATGACCGACCATCAGTGATGTGGGACACGAAGGGAAGATGCCAAGAAAACAACATTCTGCCAAGAAGAGATGAAAATGGAAACAATGGCAAGATTCAAAGGTTTTGTGATCTTCTATGACCATTCTGCCATTTAAGAAAGTGGAGGGGCCTTCATGAACGAATTTCATCCCCATTCATGCATTTGCTTTCATGTTCATTCACTTCCACATTGGAACCATGCACTTGCATTAATGTTCATTCACTTCCACATTAGAACCATGCACTTGCATTAAGTGTGAACAATTAATGGTGTAGTTTTTCTAGATTCAGTGAATCTGGTGTAGGACACATTTTCTCCTACCCTATTTAAAGGGTTATTTGCAGTTTGTTTCAAATCAGCTTGTTTGCTCACAATTAAAAGAATTCAGACTTCGGTTTACAGTATTTGTTCCTTTAAGCTTTTGCTCGTTGTTGCTTGGCTTAGGGAGTTTGGTTTATCGAGATAAGGGTATTCACCCCTTAGTTCGTGGTACCGCACACACTTGATACCTTGAGTTCTTAGCTCTATAGCTAAGGTTCTGGTCCGAATTCCATCTTCTATCTTCATTGTGTTTTCGTTTGCAAATTGTTCAAAACTGAGTTGTGTGGATTGAGCCAACCTTGGCTTTGGTTCATATCATTTTTCTTTCCTTGGCTTAAACTGATTTTTAGTTGTTAATGTCAATGACAAAATGAAGTATTTCGATTCAGGCTGCCTATTTTCACTTACTAATGTTACTTGTCGATCCGGAGAAGAAGTTGTCCTTCGGGCAGTGCATTAAAGATGTAGATTTGGTTTTTGTGTATGAGAAGCACGACACAATGAAGGTGGTTAAAGTGTTCGAGGGTTCTGTGCTTCAGAACCGGTTTAGCATGTTTAAGCTTTCTGATTGAATTGGGGAGTCGTTTGGAACTAAGGTATTCAGCAACAAGGGTGGATTTGTTCATTTGTTACCTCCAACTCCTGAGCTCTAGACCCTAGTGTTGAGCCACAGAACACAGATTCTATATATGGCCGAATGCCGATATATATCTTGTACTTGAAGGTAGTTCCTGGATGTTTGGTGCACAAGTATGGAACGGGTTGCGGATCTTTCAACTACTTCACTCGCAAGGGCTGTAGCTCCTACCTGTGTATAGATTCGAGGCAGATGATATTTGTGGTGGGTCTAGAAGGAACGCGTGCCATATATTTCTGCAATAATATTGAACCTCTTTTTATTTTATTTATTTGTATTTATGTGTAGGGATTATTTATGTTTAACATTTGTATTTATGTTTAACATTTTTTTTTGTTTTCCTTTTATATTCGTTTTTTAATATTCATTTTTTGTATTTGTTTTTTATTTTCATTTTCATTACAAATCAATCACTTTATTTTTTAATGTCCAATCAGTCACTCCATTTTCCAGTTATGCAACTTGGTCACTTAGATTTATTATGTCACCCTTTTGGTCACTTAAATTTATTACTTTCCAGTGATCGGCGTGATGGTGGCGGCGATGACGGATGGCTGGGGAGAAACAGAGAAGAGGAGAAAAAGAGGAAGAAGAAGAAGAAGAGGGAAGAGGAAGAGGAAGAAGAAGAAGGTGGATCTGGAGATCTGGAAAAGGAAGCAGAGGAAGAGGAAGAAGGAAGAGGAAGAAAACGTGTAGTTGCTTAAGGCTATCTTAGGACGGGTATTTATTTTTCCATTCCGGGTCTGGTAAGATGGTAGGAATTCAAAGGTCTAGATTCGAGGGAGGTTAGTCGATTGCTACACCGCACCATACCCTTCATCATCATTCATCCCTTCATCCATTTATCATAAGCCTTGTAGTGTAGGATCGTTACAGTCCCTTACAAGTCCTCTTGACTAGTTTATAGTGTTCTCACTCGTGGTGGAGATTATGGTCGAACTGCAAGCCTATGACAAAGTTCAGTTTGAGAAAGTGAATGAGAGCATAAACACATCCCTAAACACAGAGAGTGAGAGTTCCCCCTTATACAAAATATGTGAAGAAGTCTAGTCGGCTCGGTTGGCAGTGTGCATGATGTGTGTTTGCTACTTGTTGTGCGCGGAAAATAGTGATACTTAGATTTGTTTGGTTGATGTTCTTGCATGTGTAGGTTACGTTTTCTACATGGAACAGTCTAAGCCGAATTGTTAGGATTGAACTTTAGTTTGACTAGTCTCGTCATTTATGAATTTGAGTGTGTTTCTAAATTTACTTTGCTTGAGGACAAGCAAAGGGTTAAGTGTGGGGTGATTTGATGACACTAAATTTATAGTGTTTATATTCCCATATTAAACTACATTTCACACCCATGGATGCAATTATGATGAGTATTTGGTGTAAATGTGTTAATTATGCGATTCTCGGCTCGAAGAGCGTACATTATCAATATTTTGACTATTTTTACCTTGGTTCTGAGTTTTTTTGTTGATCCTCCAGGTAATAACATTTTAGAGGACTCTCTCACGAGTCTAGCGCTTCAAACGGGGACCAATTCGGAGTTCGAACGGAACGGGAATCGCCAAAATAAGAAGCTGAAATTTCTTCGAGCAAAAAGTGCGCCCAGCTGCACAGAAAAGTGCGCGGACGCACTTTTTGGGGCCTCCCAACGCACTTTTTTCCCAGAATCCGGATTTTTTTTGGATATTTTGGGGTATTTATAAGCCAAAATAAAGAGGAAAAGAGGATTCTTCATTCAATATTCAATTTTCAGAGACTTCCACGACCTAGAGAGAGTATTTCGGAGTTATCAGAGAGATCATGACACCAACAATCCATCTCGGAAGACACTCAGAGCTAGGAATTGAAGATTCTCGAGATCTAAGCTTCACGGAATCATCCGAAATTAAGGTTTTTAGATTCCTTCTATTCTTCCTTTGTTTTAAGATGAATTCTTATGTAGTTTTCGAATCTTGTTTGTCAGACATGAGTAGCTAAACTCTTAATGCTTTGATTAGATGAACCCCGTGACCATGGTTTTCAAAACTGGACCGGAGGTCGAGCCAGTGAGACTAAGGATTCAGGGTTTAATGGTTTGACCGGGGTTGGATCGTTTGCGTGTCGGGGTTGAACCATTTTAATTATTAAATAAAATAATAAATATAGTTAAGCCGGACCGGACTATTTTTTCATTGAGCCGGATCAAACCGGAAGTATACAGAGTTCAAAATATTACATAGATAAGTTATAATTAACAATTTTATGCTATAAACTATTAATGTATGACTCTATATGACATTTTCTATAAATTAAGGACTAAAACATAATAAACCCCATATATATATATATGGGTAACACTTCGGTACCCTGGGGTATCGGTACCCTATCACACTAAAATACTACCATATTGGTGTTTTAACTTTGGAGTTTGAGGGATTTGGTATAGTATTGAGGGGTTAGGATACAGGGTTAGGAGTTTCGAGTTTATTTTTTGGGTTTATGATCTTTTAATTTGGACTTACCGTCAAATGTTAGAGTTTGGAATACGATTTAGAGTTTTGAGTCTATAATGTAGTGTTTGAGGGTTAAGATTTAGTGTTTAGAGAGTTAGCACTATTAAGTAGCGCTCAGGGTTTATTGCAATATGTGTAAGACTCATTATTTGAGTTTTAAAGTATAGAAATGTGAATTTTTATGCTAGCTAGGGTACCGATACCCACGGGCACCGAAGTGTGCACCATACATATATATATATATATATTCTTAAAAAACCTTAATCCCACCTCCTTTTCCACACAAATTCCGCCGCCTGCTCCTCACTCTTCTTCCTCTATTTTTATTTCTTCTATTCTTCTTGTGCTACTTCTTCTATTCTTCTGTTCTTCTTCTTCATTATTTCTTTGGCCTGTTCTATTCTGTATTTAAGGCAAAAAAGGAATTCTATTCAGTATTTCTTCATTTTCTTCTTTGACCGACGACCGAAGAGGAAGACAGACTACCGATGCGGAGTACGACGGCCGACCCACAAACAACAATGACGGAGACGGAAGGGATTCGAAACCCTATTTTCAGAGAGGACGAAGTGAAGAAAATCTGCTGCTTACGATTTGTCTTCCATTTTCCATTTTCTTTTTAATTTTTCTCAATAGGTCGAACCGGGTTTTCTTTAATAGGTCGAACCGTCCGATTATCGCAGTTGAACCGGATCGACGACCGATTTGATTGGTGACCTGAAAACCGTCTGCCGGTTTCGGGCAGATGGCCGGCTCGCGATTGAACCGGTCGAACTGGCCGGCCTGGTCCGGTTTAACAACCATGCCCGTGACATCTTAGGCAAATCCCACATCGACAAAGCACGGGGAGATCCATGGGCTATGTGGAATAATTCAACCTTAACTGACATGATGCGTGTTGGGGCGTAGTGGTGGGGGTTTGATCTTTAGAGGAGGAGGTCATGGGTTCGAATCCCACAAACACCCAAAAATAAATCAGTGAGGGCTGGGCCCACATCGGACAATATCTTGTCAAAATAGGATGAGATGTTACAACTGGTATCAGAGCCTCTCTCCGTCCCTCTTGAACGATGGTGGGGCAAACCTCAACGAGGACGTTGAGTCCCTGAGGGGGGTGGGTGTATGTGATATCCTAGGCAAATCCTACACCATCAATCCATCCCAGAAGACGCTCAGAGTTAGGAGTTGAAGATTCTCGAGATCGAAACTTCACGGAATCATCCGAAATTAGGTTTTTCAGATTCCTTCTGTTCTTCCTTTATTTTAAGATGAATTCTTCTATAGTTTTTGAATCTTGTTTGTCAGACATGAGTAGCTAAACTCTTATAGCTTAGATTAAATGAACTCTAAGTTACCCGGGGCTTTAAAGCGATCAGAGATTGGCGGTAATTAGATTTCAATTTAGACTTTCTCTTAATCATGTTTAATTCGTTCTTAAAATTTGTTTCTTTCTGGCCTGATCACCTAAATTAGATTCTTGTTAGAATAAATGATAGTTGGTGAATGTCCGCCTTGTTCTAGAACATCAAATTAAACAATTAACCTATTCAATGGAATCACTCCTCTAGTAGGAGTCGTTTAGGGTTAATCTGTTTCATGAGTAGCTCATAAATTAATTTAATTGCACCAATTAGTTATCCGTTGCAGAAGTGAACGCACAGACGGTTAATTAATCTTGGTAGCTAGTTCAATAGTAGCGAATGTTCGTGAACTTAGACCTAAGGGTAAGAAGCTACGACGGTGATTAAGAATTTTTTTAATTGAGTCTGAAACTTGCCGATCTTGTGATTGCCAATGCCTTGGTGATCTTAGGGTAATTCAAAATCTAAGCTACCTTCTCATTAATTGAAACCCAATTAATCAATAAACCTGTTAAGCTTTAATTTGTTATATTCGTTCTTTGCATGTTAGTATTAGAAATTTCGTGCAACTCACACTACACAACTTGTTTTAATCGAATAGTTGTTAATTCCTTTGAGTAAACGTAGAGAAGAATCTCGTGGAATACGATCTATCCTACTTTTGTAGGTTAGTTATTTGACCATTGTTTTACAGTTTATCAAGTTGTAATCAATGTGTCTAAACCAATGTAAATTATTTCATCTCCTCATCTGAAACTTGTATCAATACTTAGTAATTAATAATGGAAAAAACTTAATTTGTTTGTGTCACAAATGCTCTAATTTTGATGTATGTAACAAAATAGAACATTAGAAGATTCTGGGTCAAGGACTATAGCAGAGAATATTTACATCAGATTCGATCTTTGGGGTTTGGTTATAGTTTGGTACATATACTTGTAAATTCATACCTCCACTTGCACTCGAATGTTAACGGCTTTGGTTCTACCCAGAGGTGTTAACTTTATTGGTACTTAACGTTTGGACGAAATTTCATTTTAGTACACATCGTTTAAAAAATTTCATTTCAGTCATTAACATTTCAGAAAATCTCGAAATGATATTTCCGTCCAATTCCGTCCAAATTTTTTGTTAAGTGATGACGTGGCAGCTGAGTCACACATCCTAGTCAGCTAAAATATTAATAAAATAATAGTTTTATTATTTTCATATAAAAATTAAAATTTTATTAAAATAATTAATTTTTAATTAAAAATTATAAAAAAATGTTTTTTCCCAAAAAAATTTCTCTCCTCCTCTTCTCTCTCCTCTCACCTTGAAAATAGATATCTAAACGTTTCAGGGTTTCAGTAGTCAACGTTTCGTCACTTTTTCATTTTGGTAGTTTTTGTTTGTAGATCTAAATTTTTTGGTACTTTGTGTTTGTAGATTAAATTTTTTTTTTTGTATTTTTCCTCCTCCGACCCTCCTTCTCTATTCCTCCCTTCTTTCCTATACTTCCTCCTCCCTCCGTCTCTCCTCTCTTCTTTTTCACCTATGGTTCCTCCTACCTTCTCCATTCGTCTCTCCTCTGCTTTCTCCTATCTCCTCACTCAGCCTCTCCTGACCTCTTCCTCCTTCCCTCTGTCTGTCCTCCTTCCCCCCCCCCCCCAAAAAAAATTTTATATGTGTTTTTAGGAGGAGGAGGGGGAAGGGAAGAGAGAGGAGAGACAGAGGTGGAAGTAGAAAAAATGAGGAAAATGGGAGAGGCGGGAAGAGGGGGTAAGAGAAAGCAGAGGGGAGAAGAGAGAGAGGAGAGGTGAAGGGAGGAAGTAGGAAGAAACATGAGGGAAAAAGGGAGAGAGGAGAGACGGAAGGAGGAGGAAGTAGAGTTGGAGGTGGAAAAAGTACCAAAAAATTTAGATCTACAAACAAAAACTACCAAAATGAAAAAGTGACGAAACGTTGAGTATTGAAACACTGAAACGTTTAGATATGTATTTCTGAGGTGAGAGGAGAGAGAAGAGGAGAAGAGAAATTTTTTTGGGAAAACATATTGTTTTAAAAATTTTCAATTAAAATTAATTATTTTAATAAAAACTTAATTTTTAATATTAAAATAATAAAATTCTTATTTTATTAATATTTTAGCTGACTAGGATGTGTGACTCAACTGCCACGTCATCACTTTTTAACAGAAAATTTGGATGAAATTGGATGGAAATACCGTTTCGAGATTTTCTGAAACGGTAATGACTGAAATGAAAATTTTGAAACGATGTGTACCAAAATGAAATCCGCCCAAACGTTAAGTACCAAAAAAGTTAACACCTCGTTCTACCCATATCCTAAAACTATATAGTCAACTCAAATTTTACCTTGTTTGATTGCTTCAAACTCAAATATTTATCATTACAAAGAAACCTTTCTATTAGAATTTTGATAAACTCTGTTACGATTTTGCTGACTCAGCCCGTATCGTTAAATCTCGATAATCCATTTGCTAATAATGATCTAAATCACAAGCCCAAGAAGGACAATCGCCACCGCCAGAATTAGCCTCAGCGGTGGCAAAAGGAGCTGAACGAGATGAATTATCGAGCTTCGTCGATTGAGATCGGCAGTGGAGAGCATGCGGTGGAGGTCGGGTGATTACGAGAGAAAGGATAAGATAATGAAAATATATCTCATTCTAAATAAAAATCAACCAAAAGGAAAAACGATGTTGTTTCGGTTTGCTGACATGTCAAACTTGACAACCTACGTGCTGAGTCAGTATAATGTGTCTAAGTAGAGGAGTGTGTTTTGCGCAAATAATTGTAAGAGAACTTGTTTGTTATCTTTCAATAGTACAGGGGCCTCCCGACCTATTATCCTTTTATTTATCATCTAATAAAGAATGTTGAATTCATTTGATTTTTCTTCCTTGAAGTTGAAGTACATTTACTGACAGGGGTTCACAGAAACATATGCCGGCATAGTCGATACTGTAATTCTGGATCTACACAGCCATGGTTGGCTATTATTCCTCTGCCAGAAAACTGTTGAAACAAGACTCTGTAATATGTTCATTCTGACCTTGCATTGAACAATTCAAACTTTACTGGTAAGCGTTGCTTCTAGGCTGCAAAAGACACTCTTTTACCTCTTTTCACCTCCACCCTCTGCTTGCCTGACAACACTGGCATGTTTGTATATTACATTGAATTTAGTGAAGCTAAATATGCGTCTGTATTGTCCTTTTGAGATTTGTGAAATCCCTGTTGCATATCTACCGATCATCCAGATTGTTTGACACTGAATTAACTTACCACTGCCAAATATATCTGTGTTTTCGTTCCTGAAGATGTAACAACATTTGAGATAGCTTCCAGGGAGATGATATTTGTGGTGGGTCTAGAAGGAACGCGTGCCATATATTTCTGCAATAATATTGAACCTCAACATTTTTATTTTATTTATTTATTTGTATTTATGTGTAGGGATTATTTATGTTTAACAGCAACATTTGTAGTTATTCAGTTTTATGTCATAAAGTCCAGAGGCCTCAGCCTCTCCCCACTTTGAAAAGACAAAGAAGAACAACTGAGCCACTTCAGTTTCCTTTGTTTGAAATTCAATGCGCAAAACTGCTACTTCATTCTTCCTTATTCTCAAAGCTCCACCAGGAGATGCATGGATTAGGAGCATCAGCTGCGTCTCTTTCAACCCTTTTGCTCTTTAAATCAATAAAACAATCTCCATGGACAACTTTCAAGCTCAATTCACCCAACCAAATAAAGTCCACTGCTTTTCATACACTTCTTCCCAGAAAGCTGTTTCTGGCCCCAATCTTTCCTGTAAATCCCAGTTCCAGGAAGGTCAGAAGAGCAACATCCTTTTCTGAAAGTTCAGCTGAGAAGGATGATGAGAAATTAAGTTTTGGTCTTACTAGGACCTTGCTACTAGGAGCAATGTTTGGAGTTTGGTACCTTCTTAACATCTGCTTCAACATTTACAACAAGCAGGTTCACTCTCAAATTCTTCATTTTCAAGATTGCATCTTTTCTTTCTATTTACATTCTCTGTTTCTATTTGTGCGTGTACATTATAGGTTCTGAAGGTGTATCCATTTCCAGCAACAGTAACTGCTTTCCAATTTGGATGTGGGACTTTGATGGTTGTTACTATGTGGGCACTAAAACTCTATCCCATACCAAAACTCACACCTTCTCAGGTTTAGTTTTATTTATTTCTACTGAAACAACTTTAAGCCTACTTACTTACTTGACAATTTATCAGTAAGTTTCCTTTCATTTTTCATTTTTCATTTCTCAGGTTGCAGCAATAATCCCACTGGCTCTGGCACACACAATGGGAAATCTTCTGACCAACGTTAGTATTGGGAAAGTTTCTGTTTCATTCACTCACACAGTCAAAGCCATGGAACCTTTTTTCACAGTCATAATCGCTGCCCTTTTCCTTGGCCAGGTAAGGTAAATTAAATTTCATCTTATGCTTCCGAAATGTTCTTATAGGTTGGTAACCTTTTTTCCACTAACTTAACTGGAAATAAGAAAAAAAAAACAACAGAAACCCACAATTTGGGTGGTTTCTTCACTTGTACCAATAGTTGGAGGAGTGGCAATGGCTTCTATGACTGAGGCTTCCTTCAATTGGTAAGATACCAAAACCTCTACTCTTAGTATCTTAGTTTGTTCAATTCTGTTATTAGTACAAGAATTATGATATATGTTGTTTTTGTTGTTGTGGTGAAAACAGGTCTGGTTTTTGCAGTGCCATGGCTTCCAATGTGACCAACCAATCAAGGAACGTACTTAGCAAAAAGCTAATGGTTCAGAAAGAGGAAACAACTCTGGACAACATCAACCTCTTCTCTGTAATAACAATAATCTCATTTCTACTACTCATCCCGGCTGCGATCTACATGGAAGGGATCAATTTCACACCTACATATTTCAAGGCTGCTGTGAGTATACATTTGTTGAGTAGTGGTGGGTGAATTATGGTTTCAAATGTCTTATCCTCCCATGTCTTGTTTTGAAGGCAAGTGAAGGTATGAATGTCAAACAGTTATGCTTAAGTTCTCTCATCGCAGGCTTCTGTCTCCAATTATACCAACAAGTGAGCCTTTTACTGTCTTTCACCATATGGGTTTTTTTCACAAAATATAGTATCTGCTTGAACAAACAAATGAAAAAACACAGGTATCTTACATGATACTGGGAATGGTGAATCCAGTGAGTCATGCAGTAGGGAATTGTGTGAAGCGGGTGGTGGTGATTGGTTCTTCCATTGTCTTCTTCCACACTCCCATCTCCCCAATCAACTCTCTTGGTAAGTAATATATTACATAAGATGTAATCCAACTTTGACTAATGTTTGATCCAACAAACAAGGACAAGGTATAGTGTTTGGTTTACATGTGTTGTTTGGAGCAGGAACTGGAATGGCACTTGTGGGAGTGTGGTTGTACTCCAGAGCAAAGACCAAGGCTTAATGGCTCATTTTGTTTTGTCCTTTCTTTCATCTATAAAACATTAACAAGTTTGCAAGAATCACAATACACATATACTTGCCTTCTATTTATCAAGATACGCATAATTTTGTTATTTCTGACGTTCTACTCATTTTCATAAATGCTTTTAGCACAGTTCAAACCTTTGTCAACTAGGCAAATGGAACAATTTATACCATTAGGGTACAAACACTTTTGTGATATTTATTGTTGCTTTTTTTTTTTTTTTTTTTTTAATCTTTATTGCTATTTGAAATTGTTTTTCTATTAGATCTAGGTTTTTATCAAACTAAAACTTTCAGTTCTAACTTCATTCTTTTCACGAAGCCATTCAATTCCTTTCACCCCCAATTCGAAATCTTGAAGAAAATCCTTCCATTCATCAATAGTCTTCCAAAGTCGATCCTCCATTGTCGGGGTTCGGTCTCGAACTCCACCGCTTCTTTCTCCTCTTGTTTCATCTTCTCCATCAATCAGTCCACTCACTGCCCTCCTTCTGACAGTCTCGCCTTCTTAGCACCTCCATCTCTGACTCCTCAACCTCTCCTTCGTCGCCATCTAATTCGACACCAATTACGACTCGTCCCTTCAAGACCCCACCAATGGTGACCGTGTTGGAGTCGACATCAACACGATCATCTCCTCCACCGAGGCGTTGATCTCCTCCGGTGGGCTCGATTTAAAGAGCGGGAAGGAAATCACAGTGTGGATTGATTACTCCCATTTGGGAAAATCGTTGCAGGTTTGGCTGAGTTACTCGTAGAGTCGGCTTCCGAGTCCTATCCTTGTGTCTAAAGTTGACTGATCAGAGCATTTCAGGAGTTTATGTTTGTACGTTTTCAGCTTCCAATGGGCAAGGATGTTGAAACCTTCTCAATCGAAAGCTACTCAGTTTTCTGTTTCTTCCAGCACTATGAAACCCTAATTCTTGTTTGACTGCAAGTAAGCCAAGCAAGCAGTCACTAATTGAACTCCCAACGAGCAGGTACGTTTCTAACGTGGTTCGATCGATGTGACCTACTCCACGTCCCAAGGAATGAACCCTTAAGAGTTTTGATTCGCATCCATGAATCTTGGAAGGGATGAATTGATGGAGTACACCCAAACTTCTCCTAGAAGTCTAGCTGTTCTTTCTACCCAGATCCCAACTGTAGAACAAGAAACTCGAATCAATTCTATTGACTACCCAGCAAGTTTGCCTATCTATATCTCCTCGATTACAGAATGCAAATGCTAACAATCAATTCAAGGTGCTGCTAATTTATAGATGAAGATACAGCCGTTGTATCTTTGAAGCATCGATTCATAGTCGTTGCTTGATTGATCTTCAAGCGATCTGCTTGATTTGGGCAAATCTGTGAAAATGCGATTTGCGTGCTCTCTGTTTTCCTTTTCTGCACGATTTCAAGAGTGAAGTTTTGAACTAAATCCCTGCACACATAAATGGCTAGATCAAGTGCAAAGAGATCATCGAATTTTACTTAATTAACAAAATACACTTAAGAACATAAAAACTTGCAAAGTGGTCCTAAGTGTTAGTACACTTGACTCTTTAGTTCTTAACCTAACGATCTCCCCCTTAATCTGGCAATTTGTTCACCGAATTAACACTTCACGTTTTATCTTTTAACCCGACACTCTCCCCATTAATCTAGCAGGTTCACCGAATTATTGATTCTGTTTTTTTTTTTTCTTTTAAGAGTCGAGACTAACGAAGAAGATGTAGGAAACTAAGAGCCAGTTACAACGTTCATGTCAGCATAGTACCGAGTGCCAGCTATCACCTTTAGATTATTGGTGAGAGTTTGAACCTCAGAGATGAGTTCAAAGTTGAACAGAGCAAACTCCTTCTCAGACGCCAAAGTTGTACTTTGGTTTGGAAGACTAAGAACAAGATGAAGCATCTCCAGTGTAACAAGGAAAGATATCCATCGACATAAGTTGAGAAGCACCCTGGAGGAATAGAGTTCTTCACTTTCAAGTTTTCATAAAACTGGTATACCGCAACAGGGTAAACTATTGTGTTGGGAGGATCCCTCGGAAACCTGAACATAGATTCCCATCCAAGACCTTTCAAGTAAGGAGAGAGATTCATATTGTACTTGTTAAGGTCATCAATTGGAACTTAGAAAGTGGGAATCAGTTTCTTGTGGCTAGCCAAGAAATGATGTGAACCACGCCAACAACTTTGACGAAATCCGACAACAATATATGGCACAGAACCAACGAACTCGAAATCTTCGACAAGGGGCAGAAACAAGATAGATGTCGACCACGAACGAGGAGGAATGTCTCACCAATATGACTGTCTCTCTCTCGAGTATGAATCTACACACTCTCAAAAACCGTAATGAGTTAAAAACTCAAACAAGCATAAAGCTCGATTTCATTATTCAACATAAGATGTCTTTAAACGAGTACACATGGTACTATTTATAGGAGTAGCATCTTCCAAGGATTATCCGTATCCTTCTATGAAAATACTTCTAGAAATAGTAAAATAATATGAAGCCTATCTTAAAAGTGAAAAACAATCCGACTTTAGAAAGGAAAAAATACAAATCCGACTAAGGAAAGAACTCTCTATTCTGTATGTCACATTGAAACGTGCATATCTACTTCATACGAACGAATCTGAAGGCTCGTGACATATGTATGGAAAGGTAATTGAATTATCTTTCCAACCCCGTTGACCTTGCATTAACCGGAGTCTTGAGTCATTAGTTATGGCCCAAATATCAAACTGGATAAAATCTAGACGAATCTTGACGAATTCTCATCAAGAAATGATATTTCCCTCTTCAACGAACATCATGAAATAGGTTGTTGGAATCAAACACATGTCTAGCAAGGATTTTTTAGCAATAGGGATCAAGAAGGAAGGCGTTGGCCATTTAAGGAAGGAGTTGGCCAGTTTTGAGTGAGTAGGAGGTGGAGAGGCTAAGAAGATGAAGAGTAGAAGATGAAGTGAGGAGACCCGAGAGAGAAGAGAAGGGTTTTAAACCCTGATAAGTTCTGGAAAAAAAAAGGAAATAGAAGAGGTAGAGAATAAAAACTTATTGAAAACAAGGAACATTAAATGAGACAGTAAATGAAGGAATTGCACATAAAATATTCGACCTATAGTCTCGATCCTAATTCTTCTCAATCTGAAGAGGAAATTAGACCTAATTCTCTTCTAAGAAAGGAAAACCTATCATTACTTAGAGGTTTTGTGATAATATTTGCCAGTTGGTTCTTAGTTGGAATGTATTCTAGCAAAGTAATCTTACTTTGTACTAAGTTACGAATGAAATGATGTCGTATGTCCATGTGCTTAGTTCTAAAGTGAAAACCCATATTTTTGTCATATTGATGGTGCTAGTATTATCACACAGTAAAGGAAAAGACTCCAAAGGTAAACCATAGTCATTTAATTGAGCTTTCATCAAAATTAATTGAGTACAACCACAAAAATTAATTGAGTACAACCACTTCCTACTACTAGGTAT
This sequence comes from Linum lewisii, assembly GCA_034768395.1. Lineage (NCBI taxonomy): Eukaryota > Viridiplantae > Streptophyta > Magnoliopsida > Malpighiales > Linaceae > Linum > Linum lewisii. The sequence continues at coordinate 22,224,193 of CM068297.1, forward strand.
CCTGCTTCAACACTTGATAAAGCTACGCAAACTTATTTTTTACTAAACCATGAGACAAGTGAGGACCCTAAGAAGTGACAAGTGCCTAAGGTTATTTTACAATCTGTGAGACTACCTGTAAAGTCAGAGTCTGAGTAACCTCACAGAGGGAGTGAAGCATCACTGTTGTACCATAGACCAAAATCAATGGTACCTGAAAGGTATCTAAAGATTCTTTTGACTGCAGCTAAATGACTTTCTTTTGGATAACTCTGGAGTCTAGCACAAACCCCCACACTAAATGATATATCTGGTCTGCTAGCAGTAATGTATAATAAAGAACCAATCATTCCACGATGTAGCTTTTCATCCACAAAATTACCAGATAAACCATGATCTAGCTTAAAGGACTGACTCATTAGGGTAGAACAGTTTTTGAGAGAAGAGGAAAAGAATTTAGACAACATATTTTTGCAGTATTTCGACTGGGATATAAAGGTTCCATTAGACTATTGACGAATTTGAAGACCTAAGAAGTAGTTCAGTTCACCCATAAGACTCATTTCAAATCCAGATTGCATTGCAGAGCGAAAATCATCACATTAGGTTTTATTTGAAGATCCAAAAATTATATCACACTACAAAAAAAGAAGTATTTAGCGTCGGTCGGCACGAAAGTATTTAGCGTCGGTTGGACAAACGACCGACGCTAAAACGTTGACTCGCGTTTGACCGACATTTAGCGTCGGTCGCCGATCGACCGACGCTAAATCTGGTTTAGGGTCAGAAAAAAGCTTTTGCCCAAATCTGTATTTAGCGTCGGTCGTTATTCAGTTTAGCGTCGGTCATCAACCGACGCTAAATACACACACCTATTTAAACCTCTCAGTCGCCACCCTAACCCTAAATCCTTCTCACCTCTCTCAATCTTCTCCTCTCTCTCCTGAAACTCTCCCACCTCTCTCAAAAACCTCTCAAACCCTCATCCTCTCAACTCCCTCCCCCCTCCCTCACAAAACCACCACCGCCGCCCCTCCCTCACAAAACCACCACCGCCGCCGCCCCTCCCTCACAGATCCACCACCGCCGCCGCCTCTCTCTCACAAAACCACCACCGCCGCCGCCCCTCCCTCACAGATCCACCCCACCGCCGCCCCTCCCTCACAAAACCATCACCGCCGTCGCCCCTCCCTCACCAAACCACCCCCGCCGCCGCCTCTCCCTAACAAAACCACCGCCGCCATCGCCCCTCCCTCACAAAACCATCACCGCCGCCGCTCCTCCTCACAAAACCACCACCGCCGCCGCCCCTCCCTCACAGATCCACCGCCGCCGCCGCCCCTCCCTCACAGATCTAGGAACACAGATCTAGAAAAATCCAGATCTTGGAAAACACAGATCTGGAAAAAATGAATATAAAAAACGAAGATAAAAAATGAAAATAACAAACAAAAATTAAAAACGAATATAAAAAATGAAAACAAAAAACTAAACCCACCCAACCGACTAACCAACCAGTGGGTGGCTGGACGAATTTTGCGTCGGTTGGTCAGAACATTTAGCGTCGGTTACTGTTTCGACCGACGCTAAAATTTAGCATCGCCGTTATTCGCGTCGGTCGGTTCGACCGACGCGACATGTTTTTAGCATCGGCTCTGACCGACGCTAAAAACCCGGTCTGACCGACGCCATATGTATATTTTTTTGTAGTGTCATCAACATAAATTTTCCCAAGTAAAATATCTAATCCTTCACGCTTATAGAACAAGGTTTTATCTACACTCACTCTAATAAAATCATGAAGCAGCAAGAAGGGACTACACTTATCATACCAAGCTCTGAGAGCTTGTTTTAAACCATATAGAGCCTTATTTAACCATAAAACATGATTAGGTAGTTTAGAATCTTCAAAACCAGGCGGTTAAACAACATATTTTCCTTAAGGTCAATATTAAAAAAGGCACTTTTAACAACCATTTGAAATAACTTAAAACCATTTAAACAAGCAAAAGCACATAGTAATATAATGGCATCTAACCTAGCAACTGGGAAAATGTTTCATCAAAATCTATCCTTTCCTCTTAATAGTAACCTTGAGCCTCTAATCTAGTCGTCTTTTGAATAACATTTCCTTTTTTCATCAGTTTTACTCCTAAAGACCCATTTAGTTCCTATGATAGATCTATCAACTGGTTTGGGGACTAATGACCAGACATTCGTTCGTTCAAACTGTAAAAGTTCTTCTTTCATGGCTAGAACCCATTTTTCATATTCCAGCATTTTTATAGTTTTTAGGTTCAGTAAGAGAAACAAAAGCATTGTGAGTCTCCTTAGAGCGAGTTACTAAGCATGTATTTAAATCTCCTATTGCCTGCGAGGGTGGATGCCTCTTGACCATATGATGAGGAGCTTGTGGCTGGTCTTTTAACCCGGGGTTATTCTTCTTCCCTTCTTGACTCACTGCTTCATTTGGTTGATCATCCACTAAGCTTCTATTAGTATCATGTAGAGTAGACTTGTCAACATGATGTATTTTTGAATTGTTGTGTCCATTTAAACTCCCTCCAAGATGAAATTCATCATCATCTTCAAGGTCCTGTAACTTAACATCTAAACACACAGATTCATCAAATACCACATTCATAGACTCTTTTACCTTAAATGACCTTTTATTGCAGACTCGATAAACTTTACTATTTAGTGAATAACCAAGAAAAACTCCTTCATCTGATTTAGCATCAAGCTTACCAAGATGATCTTTGGTGTTTAAAATAAAGCATTTACATCCAAAAGGTCGAAAATATCCTATATTTGGTTTTCTACCTTTTAGATTTCATAGGAAGTTTTCTTTAAGCCTGACCTAATAAGAGCTCTATTTGTAACATAGCATGTTGTACTAACAGCTTCTCCCCATAAGGTTTTGGGCAAACCACAATCATTTCGAAGAGTTCTGGCAATTTCAATTAAAGTGCGATTTTTCCTTTATGCAACTCCATTATGTTGTGGAGTTCTAGGAGCAGTAAAGGTGTGAGAGATACCAAGACTATCATAAAAACTTCAAACTCCGGCCAAAAGATGGTGACATAATTCCAATTATGTCAGATGAACAAAATCAAACCACAGCCATAGGATGAGATTCAGATATATCTTGGCATGTTTTATTTATGGAATGAATTAATTAATTACATTTATTATATTTAATTTATTAGGGGCGGCATTTATATTAGGATATTATACTTATTCTTTGCAATCAATCATTTATATCAGTTACCAAATTATGACTAATATTATTCTGAGTCAAATCCGAGATAAAACCTCTTTCTTACTTCCTATTTTTTTCATTATTCAGTCATTATTCGCATTTTCCTAGCCTGTGGCTGTTTGCTTGTCTCATGGAGTCTCATGTTGTAATCGATGAAGCCAACCAGCAGCCTAGGAGCGGAGGTTTTGATCTTAATCTCATACCCGATGATCCAATCGACAAAAATCATTCAGAAACGACTGAGAATACTGTACCATTGGCAGGCGCAATCTCGAAATTTTGCAAGGACACAGTATGTAGCTAATAATATTATCCAGCTAATACTATTATTTCTAAACTTTCATTTTTTACTTACTCAGTATCAACTCGATTTTCAATACGATAATAAATGATTTATTTTTTATGTTTTGTGTTCATAATCATCTTCAGTTGATATTTCGTTCATTGTTCCTTTTTAGTTTCAAATAACCGATAATGTTATATATCTAATAATAGTATTTTATCAATTCTGATGTTCATCAGGCTTACTAAATTAATAATATACAATACTATTATTACTTCATCTAGCACCACTTCAACCCTTTTATAGAACACAAAAATAGAGTCAATCAACTAAATACAAGAATTCTCGTACAAAAGGAATCAAACAAACCACAATAACACAAATCATTCATCTGAAACAACAACTTCTGCTGATAATAGTATTAGATCTCCAAACCATTCCCAAACATTTGCAGCAAAACGGAAAATCAAAACATAAACATTTCAAACAAGATTCATATGCGATACTAGTATTAACCTAATAATAGTACCCAAACCATTCCCAAACAATTGCAGCAGAACGGAAAATCGCGATGAATGCTGGTTAAGAAACCTAATTCCCAACACAATCGAAACCCCAAAAATGTCTGATTGCACATGCGTAGCTACAATTCCAAACCTGGTTCTGGGTTTTCGTGGATTGACGAAAGCGACGACGGCTGCACCAAACAACGGAAACAGAATCGGAAATCGAAATGAGTAGTGATGAATCGGTAGTGGGAATGGCGTTCGGTACTACTTACCTTAAGGAAGAGATTGAGTCGGCGCTTCCGACGACGGCGGTTACTATCTGAATCGGCGATTGAGAGCAGAAAAGGAATTGACTGAAGACGTAGAGAAGAATCGGGAGAGAATAGGTCCGGGTTTTTTGTGGCAACGGTTAAAAATGTAAGTTAATTGGTAAATGTAAGTATATATTATGCAATTATGGGTAATAAATATATTAAATATGGGCCAGTAAATAGTGGGATCTCATTATTATACTAATATAATTCATCCACCATTGGATCTATTATATGGAGATCTAATGGTCTTTATGGACTATGTCTAATAGACATAATCCAACTTTTGTCACCATTCTCAATCCGGTAGTATTTTTCACCTAGAGTGATGACATTTGATGGTCCAAAAAAATCCATATGAATTAACTTAAGGGATTTTGAAGATGAAATAACAATTTTAGATTTAAAAGAAGATTTTGTTTGTTTCCCTTAAACACAAACATCACAAAAAAAAATATTTACTAGGATCGAGTTTAGGTAAACCCTTGACCATATTTTTCTTGCTTAGCTTGCTTAAAACACTAATGCTAATAGGACCTAGCTTTCTATTCCATAAGAATTGATCATTTCCTTTAACTGAATGTAAGCAGAGTTCTGAAGAATTTGGAACATTTTGAAAGTCAACTATATAGATATTTTCTTTTCTACAACTAAAGAAGAGAATTTTATAATCCCTTATCCTTTCCACAAAGCAAACTGAGTTTTCAAAGATAATCCTATTTGATTTATCACAAAGTTGACTAATCGAGAAGATTATGCTTTAATCTTCTACTAACATGACTTTGTTCAGAAAAATATTTCCTTCATATCCAATACTTCCATAACCTATGATATTGCATGTACTATTATCACCCAATGAGACTGATCCTTTATTGCAGATAATTAAATTTAAAAACATACTTTTGTTACCCGTCATATAATGCGAGCAACCACTATCAAGAATCCATTCATTTTCTTTGTGTTCGACTTGATAGCATACCTGCACACAGTAGAATTATTTGGTTTTTGGCATCAAGATTTTCTTGGATGCGTTTTTCCGAACAGAACAAAATGTACTATATATGACCATGCTCATGATAGTTATAACATAAACATTGTCTACTAGGAAAATTATGATGGGGCACGGCTGAGGGATTCCTGAAAGGCACGACTGGAATTACGGGTCGGCCTTGATCGCGTTTCGTACGTGCTCTGGCTTCGGCCCTGCGCCTGGGTCAACATCGGCTCTCGGCCCATGGCTGGCTTGGCCATCGTGGTCTGGCTAGGTGCCAGCATCATTCTAGATATGTCTTCAGACTCCGACATTTCAAGGATCTTCGGCTCTTGGTGTGGCGCCGACATCAGCGCTCGGTCTGGCGTGGCATTGGCCCTAGGTCGGTACTGTCTCTGCCCGGCATCAGTGCTGGGGCCCGGATTGGCATCAACATCAGGACTTGATGTTGGGGCTCTGAGGCTGGTGTTTTCCCCTCTGGGGACTTCGGCCCGTACTGAGACTGGTACAGAGGCTCCTAGCTCGGGCTCCTGTATGTCCTGGAGCTAATGCAAGGGCTCGTGATGGGGCTCGTGCTATGGCTCGTGCCAATGCAGTGTTGGGGCGCAGGCCGCGTCGGCCTGGGGAGCTGCTCTTAGTGTGTCGACACTCTCCTCCAAGGGGTCTCCTTGTTCAACACCTTCTTCGACGATGGCCGCCATGTAGGGCACAGTATCCGTCTTGGAAAGTATGTCCAGATCGGTGTTCGTGTCCACGTCGGACAGGGTGTCCTCGTCGGACTCAACTATAGTTTTCATTTTGCGATTAATATAGAGTTGTGTGTTAGCTATTAAGATCATTTGCTTTGGTATCTTAAGTGGAGAACTTCATTCTGAAATAGTAAAGACAATATTAATTTGGTGTTAAAAGAATTTCTACTAAGCGTTAACATATTTTTAGTTCCAGAACTATACAGTTTGGTATTTACAAGGGCGGAGATAGGGGGAGCGGGGCCGAGCCCCGGGCGTTAAATTCGAGTGTAATTATGTGATTTTTCCGAATCCAGCTCTGTTCAAATTTTAAATCGGGCTCAGTATTATATTCATTCGACTCAGATTATTGTTATTCAAACTTAAAAACTAAATATATTCTAAAATATTTATCTTTTTAAGCCAATATGGTTAATATACTCAATCATATATTAACCATACCCTTCTTTAATACTTATATATCGTCAACATTGTAGAGGGTTGAGTAAGCCCAATACCATTTTATCTCGACTTATGAATGAGTAAGAATACAAATAAAAAAAATCGTCGGTGGCACTTTCCAATTTTCATTTGGTCAAGAGTAATACTACTAATCTTCAGAAAAAAAAAATATATCGGGCGCAATAATCTAATGGTGAATAGCATTACATACTGAGAGAAAATAATATATGTAATGTATTATACATTTTAGTAGTAATTGTTTATACTATTATTAAAATTTATGAAAAATTTTGTTCAATTTCAGCTCAGGATATCTTCTAATCCTGATTCCGCCCCTGGGTATTTAGTTTCTCGATCTTATGTTAGATGCTCAAATATTTTTGTAGGTTTTTTTTTGATGAATAATTAGTTTCATATCATCAAAAAGCTTTAAGTACAACATTCCTATGACAAAAGAGATGATCACTTTTCAAAATGATTCGGTTCACCATACACCTCTTAGAGAGGATCCGGATCACTTTTAATATTTTTGTAGGTTAATATTAAAGAAACATGTTTTTTTTCTCAGTATGTTGTTGAAGCTCAAGCCAGCAATCTGAAAGCAGCATGGTCGAGCACCATTAGCTTATTATATGAGTATTACCTATGACGTCTTGGTGTGTGTAGAATATATGGTTGGTATAATATAATTCTATCTAATCGTACTTGTCTTTATTAAAGCCATATGGTCTGTTCACAATAATGTATTTCCTTAACGGTTAGATTAGCTCCCCTCCTAGTCTCTCTTTTCAGTTAGAAGTAGTTGGTGAGCATTGTTGGGAACAATCGTTATTGGTAGTTGGAGCTTCGGGAAGGCAGATGACGGAAGGATGGCAACCGAAGACAAATAAATTGTTTATGTATTTTCATTTCAGTTGATGTTTTGGGAATTTTGGATTCATTTATGATGAGAATTCTTGGTGAATTTTAAGTGTAAATTGGTTTTGGTTTTGAAATCATGGAAGCTTCCGTTTTCTGTTGTTTTTATACATTTATTGTGTTTAAATATTATTTTTTTATCGGTTTCTAAATGTTTTGAGTCAAACCGTAACCTTGGTTCCTGGTGTAACCACGTGTTCGACTCGAGCGATTTGGGACGGGTGTCACATCTGCAACGGTGTAAGTGGTCGCCTAAGTCACCTCATGCAAAGTTTCCCACACTTCAGTCAGTAAAGTAATTAAATATGAGATAATAATAAAATATTAAAAAATAATAATAAATTTTAGAATAATTAGGAAAAGTGGATGACATCAAGAATAATAAAGGAATAATTTTAAAAAATAATAATTTCTTTGGAAAAAGCTACCTAATTAGGGGGTGACCTTTTTCGCAGATGGGAGCCAATCAGGTATAAACCTTCTTTTCCGCAAGAAATCGGATCGTGGAGGAGGAATTATGCAATCGTGAATCAACTGGATGAAAGAAATTTTCCAAGTATCGATTCTTAATCAACTTTATGGCAAAGAACTCATGCAAACTTTTCCGCACATCGATTTCTTTCAATAAAGTAATTAAATATGAGATAATGCTACAATAATAAATAATAAAAATAACTTTTTAAGAATAATTAGCAACAGTGGATGACATGTCAACAATAACAACGTAACTATTTAAACAAATAACAATTTCATTGAAAAAAAAATACCTAATTAGGGGTGCGATCTTTTATAGTGATGGCAACCAATCGGATATAGTCCTTTTTTTCCGCAAGAGAAATTAGACTCGGGAGGAGGGAGTTACGCTATCGGGAATCAACTGGATGGAAGAGAACTCATGCAAACTTTCTCGCGCATATATTCTAATCAACTTGATGGAAGAGAACTCATGCAAATTTTTTCACGATTTCTTTAGTGTAAGTCGACTCTAAGGTATGTATTTCTATCCCCTTACCTTTGTTGCTTCCTATAGTACTCACTTCCATTATCAATTCCGAATTGCAGGTGCTGAATCGGGTTTGGTGTTCTTGAACCAAAACCCTAATTTTTCAAGTTTGAGATTTTGCGAAATTGAGTTTATAATCATGAAATTGGTGGTATAGTGAGCTTTTATTTTGAATCGACGGTCGTTTCGATATCGTTTGCCCCTCCAATTGTGTATTTCCATAGACTTTTCATACTGATATTGCTCAAAATTGGGGATTTTTGCATGTGGCCGAATTGGGTTGAATTGTTGCTTTGAGACTGATCTTATGAAGATTATAGACATGTTTACATGCTTGCTCTCGAATATCTATGGCTTCAATATGCTTGTTTGGTGATTTGAGCGTACTTTGTGTTATCTCGGTTTCATGACTTTGTGTCTTGACATGTATGAATTGTTGGGCTGACTTGGATGTGATTATTACTTGGTTATGACATGTGTTTGATCGTGTAATGTCACTACTTTGTTCCATTTGGTTAAATACTCGATTATTGACAACCATGTTAGATGTTGTGTTAAACCTTGATATGTGTTTAGGGGATTTGGCTTCTATGTTGGCATTTGACATACATTCCTTGAACTCTGCTTCTTTGGTGTTTGTTTGCCATTGTTCGATAATCCCTATTGCTCAATTGCTTCATTAGTTGTGTTCATTTGTTTGGTGTGTTTGGGACCATTTTCTTAAGTCTATCCTATATGCACTACTCCCACTTGTTAGAATGCTAAACTTTGCATTTAGTGTGTTGATCTTTTTAGGTTGGGAAGAACCAGAGATCAAGCGCGCAAGGATAAACTCTACACCTTCGCAAGGGCAAGGGAGCTGCCTAGATTTCAAGTGGAGGATCGAGCGCGGTGGCCGGTTATCTAGAAGCAAATCGTCGCAGCTATGACTCGCATTGATTGAGAGGAAATTGAGGATTTACTTTTCAGTGCCCCAGTGTTTTCAAGATTTTTCTTTATTTTTCTTATCATCCAGAACTCTGTACTTTTTGTTTCTTTAATTGTGTCGATTTGTTATGTTTTGAGTTAGTGTCAAACTTTTGTGGTTAATTGAGTTAGTCGAATTTTTTGTATTTCTGATGCTCTAATCTTGTGATAAATCCTCTCCTACTATTTGTTTAGGTTATGAATATAGAATTTTCATGATTCTATTCACGATTATGTCTCCAGTGTCTAGCCCATGACTTCTCCGGCGCCCTCACGCTCACTTTTCAGTGCCCCTATACACTTTTCTTCTCTTTTTATTTCGTCCATTGAGGACAATGTCTTATTTAAGTGTGGGGTGGGATGATATTTCTTTTTTGATAACCTAGGATGATATTTCTAAGGGTTGCTATTTTTGTATTTGTGTGATTCCTCTATGGAAATGCACTCAATTCTTGACTTGCCATGTCAAATTTGATTTCAATTATTCACAATGACGTTTAGACTGTTCCACTTAGAACCTATAACCAGTATGTCAGCACTGATATTAAACGAGTCTAGGTCAGAACAGATAATAGATCACTCTTCTATTTGAAATTTGAATTAATTGAATTGATTGGCTTATTACTTTTTTTTAACAATGCTCCATAACACCGTTCTAAGATGATAAAGGCACTTAGAATTTTCACCACTTTCAGCCAAAAAGCCTACCCGACATCATTTTCAATTAGGATAACCTCGTTGAGCCTTGGCATGTTTGTTGGTTTATACACAATTTTCAGCCCTCCCCCATGTTTTTCATTACCCATTTGATCCCTTGTGATTGTGGCTTGAGATTAGACGAAAATATAATTTGAAATCTTATGTAAAAGTTATAACTAGCTAGGATCAAGTAGCTAAATTGACAAATCAAGTAGTTGAGTTTTCTAATTTGTTAAGAAAATGTTTGATTTATTCCAAAGCATAGCAATTAATTTTAATTGAATTAAGTGATGAAAATAAAGTTAATTTGGCATGCTCGACACCTAAGTGAAGTGTTCGGGTTGAGCACTAGCATATGCACAAAATGTTGTGAGCTAGGCAGGTCCAACAACTAATCGAAGTGTTCGGATTGAGCACTAGTATGCAGTAAATAAATTGAAGAAGTAAAAAATCTTGAAAGAAATTGTTGTTTAAATCGGTCCTAGCTAGAACATGTAACATACAGGTCTAGAAGCGGATGAAGTTGAGTCGATAGCCACATCACATTCACATGGGTGGAACCAGGATTAGAAGACGCCCTGAGCCGAAATTGAAATAATTTTTCATAAATTTTAATAATAATATAATACAGTTACTACTATAATATATATTACGTTACATATATTATTTACTTTCAGTATGTAATGATATTTGCCATTATTTCATTGTGCGTGATATATTTGTTCTTAAGATTATTAGTATTACCCTTGACCAAATAAAAGTTGGAATGTGCCACCGGCAATTTTTTATTAATTCGAATGATTTATCATCAAATATTATATTCTTACTCATTCATAAGTTGAGATAAACTCAACCCTTTACTTATGTTGACGAAATATTAGTATTAGTCAATTAGAGAAGGGTATGATTAATGTGATTAGGTATATTAACTATATTAGGTTTCTTAAAAAGACATGTTTTAAAATATATTTATTTTTTAAGTTGAAATTATAACAATGAACTAAGCCAAATTAATATCACACTGAGCCGGATTTACAATTTGAACTGAGCCGGATTCGAAAAAATCACATATTTATACTGAGATATAACACTCGGGACCGAATTGGGGTGAGCCGGGGCTCGGCCCGGCTCCCCCTTAATTCCGCCTCTGCACGTTCACTCACTATTTCCCAAATATTTCCTACCTCCACCTAATCCGCATCATAACCCGAGTTGAAGACCTTTGGATTAGAGTTGGTGTTTTCATAGCAGAGTATTTGTGATTAATATGCAAGCTTTTGGTCAGAACTCATTTTTAAATCACTACCTGAGGTGTGCAGAAAACAATGAGATCCAGGCTTGTTTGGTTGATGTTCTTCCATGTGTGGGTTACGTTTTCTTCGTGGAACGGTCTAAGCCGAATTGTTAGGATTGAACTTAAGTTTAACTAGTCTCGTCATCTGTGAATTTGAGTGTCTCCGAATTCGATTTGCTTAAGGACAAGCAAAGGTCTAAGTGTGGGGTGATTTGATGCACACAATTATTGGCGTACTTATTCCCTCATTAGACGACATTTTTGTTATGATTTTATCTCGTCGCAAATTTTAAGTTGGAGTATCATATTTTATATGTTTTTTTACATGGAGTTTGACATAAACCTAATTACAGATAAATTTCGTTATCTCAATTACTTTCTCTTTGATAACAATCCTTCAATGTAAGAAAAATCACTAACAAAAAATTATATTAAATGGAAGAATACACAATGTCTAGAAAATTGTGGTATGATTCTGGTTTTAAAGACACTGCTTTCTAAAAATGATATTGAATACTTTGTTAACAAAAGATAACATAGAGTTTAATTACTCTGAAAATTTTCGAGTTGTGCTACTCACATGAGACTGAGTTGAGGTGAAACGTAACAGTGGAACGAAAACAGATAAATTTGGATTTACACTTGTTAATTCTACCAAGATGGTCCGCACATATGTGGATTTAATTAATGATGAACCATTCATCTTGACTTCACAAGTTGAACAAATCTTTTACATTCAAAATGCAATACAGTCAAATTATAAACTTTTTTAAGAGATAAACTTTGAGCTACATTCGCAATAAGTAATAAGTTATTATTAAGACGTATAATGATAACTTAAATCTCAGTGAAGAAATAAAAAAACACAAATGATGGCTTTAAAGAATTCAATTTGGTTCGTAAATACTTACAAAGAAGAACTATGACAATTCATGAAGATAACATAAACGAAGAAAAAGACGGAATAATAACTTCTTAGTTGGTTTCGATATTTATTTTATAATTAATATGTCTTAGATATTTTTCTAACAAAAAAGTTTATAAGTTCACGATTTTAAAATATTTGCAACTCTTGTTTTGTGATTTAATTACTATTTATTCATTTCAATTTAGCTATAATAACTCGTATTTCACAAACTAAGAGTAGTTTTTTTAATATATTTTATGTAAAAGCTAATTCACGGTGAGCATTTTTAACAGCAAGTACATACAATAAAATAGTTTTTACTAAAAGGTTAAAATTAAATACATCAATGAAGCAAGATAAGAAAATTGGACCAATAAAGGCCATATAAGTTTGCCTTGTTCTTTAATTTTATTAATTTTCCTCTTGAATTTTTTATTTATTTATGGTTAGAAGTTCTTTCTTATTGGCTAGCTCTTCAGTCTTTCTCTTGATTTCTGTTTGCTCTAACACCAGATCTATTTGGATTTTAATTTCTTACCTGTTGTTTCTTTTCTTTTTTACTTCACGGAACTTGATATAAAGCGAATGATAGATGAACTTCCTTATCTCGATGACCTTCTCTTTGACAAAAATTTCAACATTGCCAACATATTTTTTCTCTCCTTAGTTGTATTTGCCACACTCTTGATTTCTTTATATGTATTGTTAGGCAAATTCATCTTTATTTGCTATATGTTTACTTTTTCTATGTCACTCTTCACTTCTCTTTCGTCCATCACAAATTCTAAGTTGGAGTATCATATTTTATATGTTTTTTTTTTCTATATGGAGTTTGACATAAAGCTAACAACAGCTAAATTTCGTTATCTCAATAACTTTCTCTTTGATAACAGTCTTTCAATATAAGAAAAATTAGTAACAAAAAATTATATTAAATGGAAGAATACACAATGTCTCTGAAATTGTGGTGTGATTCTGGTTTTAAAGACACTGCTTTCTAAAAATGATATTGAATACTTTGGTAACAAAAGATAACATAGAGTTCAATTATTTTGAAAAATTTCGAATATTGCTACTCAAATGAGACTGAGTTACGGTGAATAGTAACAGTGGAATAAAATAGATAAATTTGGATTTACACTTTTTAATTCTACCAAGATGTTTCGCACATATGTGCATTTAATTAATAATGAACCATTCATCTTCACTTCACAAGTTTAACAATTCTTTTACATTCAAAATACAATACAGTAAAATTATAAACTTTTTAAGAGATAAACTTTGAGATACATTCGCAATAAGTAATAAGTTAGTATTAATGAAGCATAATGATAACTTAAATCTAAGTAAAGAAATAAAAAAAGATGATGGCGTTAAAAAATTCGATTTGGTTCGCAAATTCTTACAAAGAAGAACTATGAGAATTGATGAAGTAACATAAACAAAGAAGAAAACGGACTAATAACTTCTTAGTTGGTTTCGATATTTTATTTTATAATTAATATGTCTTAGATATTTTTCTAACACAAAAGTTTATTGTTCATAATTTTAAAATATTTGGAACTCTTGTTTTGTGATTTAATTACTGTTTATTCATTTCAATTTAGCTATAATAACTTGTATTTCACAAAGTAAGAATAGTTTTTTAATATATTTTATGTCAAAGCTAAATTCATGATGAGCTTTTTTAACAACTAGTAAATACAGTAAAATAGTTTTTACTAAAAGGTTAAAATTAAATACATCATGAAGCAAGATAAGAAAATTGGACCAATAAAGGCCATATAAGTTTGCTTGTTTTTTAATTTTATTAATTTTCCTCTTGAATTTTTTATTTATATATGGTTAGAATAGTTCTTTCTTATTGGCTAGCTCTTCAGTCTTTCTCTTGATTTCTGTTTCTCTAACACCAGATCTATTTGAATTTTCATTTCTTACCTGTTGTTTCTTTTCTTTTTACTTCACGGAACTTGATATAAAGTGAATGATAGATGAACTTCCTTATCTCGATGACCTTCTCTTTGACAAAAATTTCAACATTGCCAACATATTTTTTCTCTCCTTAGTTTATTTGCCACACTCTTGATTTCTTTATATGTATTGTTAAGCCAATTCATCTTTATTTGCTATATGTTTACTTTTTCTATGTCACTCTTCACTTCTCTTTCGTCCATCACAAATTCTAAGTTGGAGTATCATATTTTATATTTTTTTTTTTGTATATGGAGTTTGACATAAAGCTAACAATAGATAAATTTCGTTATCTCAATAACTTTCTCTTTGATAACAGTCTTTCAGTTTAAGAAAAATTACTAACAAAAAATTATATTAAATGGAAGAATACACAATGTCTCTGAAATTGTGGTGTGATTCTGGTTTTAAAGACACTACTTTCTAAAAATGATATTGAATACTTTGGTAACAAAAGATAACATAGAGTTCTATTATTTTGAAAATTTTCGAGTTGTGCTACTCAAATGAGACTGAGTTGAGGTGAATAGTAATAGTGGAATAAAAACATATACATTTTGATTTACACTTGTTAATTCTACAAAGATGATTCGCACATATGTGCATTTAATTAATAATGAACCATTCATCTTCACTTCACAAGTTGAACAAATCTTTTACATTCAAAATACAATACAGTAAAATTATAAAAATTTAAGAGATAAACTTTGAGATACATTCGCAATAAGTAATAAGTTAGTATTAAGACGCATAATGATGACTTAAATCTAAGTAAAGAAATAAAAAAAGATTATGGCGTTAAAAAATTCAATTTGGTTCGCAAATACTTACAAAGAAGAACTATGACAATTGATGAAGATAACATAAACGAAGAAGAAGACGGACTAATAACTTCTTAGTTGGTTTCGATATTTTATTTTATAATTAATATGTTTTAGATATTTTTCTAACACAAAAGTTTATTAGTTCACAATTTTAAAATACTTGGAACTCTTATTTTGTGATTTAATTACTGTTTATTCATTTCAATTTAGCTATAATAACTTGTATTTCACACAGTAAGAGTAGTTTTTTTATATATTTTATGACAAAGCTATATTCATGATGAGCTTTTTTAACAACTAGTAAATACAGTAAAATATTTTTTACTAAAAGGTTAAAATTAAATACATCATTGAAGCAAGATAAGAAAATTGGACCAATAAAGGCCATATAAGTTTGCCTTGTTCTTTAATTTTATTAATTTTCCTCTTGAAATTTTTATTTATACATGGTTAGAATAGTTCTTTCTTATTGGCTAGCTCTTCAGTCTTTCTCTTGATTTCTGTTTGGTCTAACACCAGATCTATTTGGATTTTCATTTCTTACCTCTTGTTTCTTTTCTTTTCTACTTCACGGAACTTGATATAAAGCGAATGATAGATGAACTTCCTTATCTCGATGACCTTCTCTTTGACAAAAATTTCAACATTGCCAACATATTTTTTCTCTCCTTAGTTGTATTTGCCACACTCTTGATTTCTTTATATGTATTGTTAGGCCAATTCATCTTTATTTGCTATATGTTTACTTTTTCTATGTCACTCTTCACTTCTCTTTCGTCCATCACAAATTCTAAGTTGGAGTATCATATTTTATATGTTTTTTTTCTATATGGAGTTTGACATAAAGCTAACAACAGCTAAATTTCGTTATCTCAATAACTTTCTCTTTCATAACAGTCTTTCAGTATAAGAAAAATTACTAACAAAAAATTATATTAAATGGAAGAATACACACTGTCTCTGAAATTGTGGTGTGATTCTTGTTTTAAAGACACTGCTTTCTAAAAATGATATTGAATACTTTGGTACCAAAAGATAACATAGAGTTCAATTATTTTGAAAATTTTCGAATATTGCTACTCAAATGAGACTGAGTTAAGGTGAATAGTAATTGTGGAATAAAATAGATAAATTTGGATTTACACTTTTTAATTCTACCAAGATGTTTCGCACATATGTGCATTTAATTAATAATAAACCATTCATCTTCACTTCACAAGTCGAACAATTCTTTTACATTCAAAATACAATACAGTAAAATTATAAACTTTTAAAGAGATAAACTTTGAGATACATTCACAATAAGTAATAAGTTAGTATTAAGAAGCATAATGATAACATAAATCTAAGTAAAGAAATAAAAAAAAGATGATGGCGTTAAAAAATTCGATTTGGTTCGCAAATTCTCACAAAGAAGAACTATGAGAATTGATGAAGTAACATAAACAAAGAAAAAAACGGACTAATAACTTCTTAGTTGGTTTCGATATTTTATTTTATAATTAATATGTCTTAGATATTTTTCTAACACAAAAGTTATTTGTTCACAATTTTAAAATATTTT